>CM061051.1:14619874-14797377 GCA_030762985.1 Adelphocoris suturalis
AAAAAGGATCCTGCAACTCATCGCTCGGCAAACTCGCGACGATGACCTTTACCGATTTGCTAAAAGGGTCAGTGTTAAATTTAAGGGGACTTTTGAGCAATGAAATTGAGATGTGAACTTTATGACGGATTTCGTATTTTGTGATTTTAATGCTTGGCGCTTGTAAACATTGATTTGGGTTTATAGGTAGTACTTAATTGTGCAATAAAGGATTTAGTCCTATAAAGAGTTAATTTTTCCTTCAAAACTGACCACCACTTGAGCGGAAAGCAATTCAGTAACGGGAGGGAATCGCCGATTGCACGGCGGAAAGAATTGAGTAACCGGAAGGAATCGCCAATACTTTAAGGGGAAGGAATCGCCATGCTTTTTGGAGGTCAGTAAGGAATCGCCGGTCCCCGCATGTCACTATTCTAATGTTGTATAACTCTTGTTCCAGGATGCTAGACACTGACTCCCTCATCAACGTGATCTTGGTATCCCCTGATTGGCAAAATCTCTGTCTCCATGACCCCATGCTGTGCAGGAGGATCAGATGCTACCTCGATGAGCACAGACGCACAAAGAAAGAGAACCGGAAGGTGGATGTACGAGTTCGCTCCATTAAGTCAATTTGTAAGTATACGCTTCCTAGTATTGCCGTACCACTTCGATGTTTAATAATTATTTTCTTCTTTTTGTGCTTTATACACTTGGCTAATCGGCTCCTTTCATTGTTTCAGATTCACGATTCTTCAAAATGAATTCGACCGGTGGGCGTACAAAGAGGAAGCGGACCGACATTCCAGTCGTTGCTGCTGAGCCTTCCACCAAGAAGAGGACGATGCGGTTGTAACGTCGCAATCTATAAACTCCCTATCAATGTAACATAGTTTATCCTATTGTAATGTGATAATGACTCGGAACTTTTGGTTTTGTTATTTTTTAATAATATTTATTTCGTACCTATTCGGTAAACATTCAACTTGATAATGTAATCATAATTTTTTGATTCATACATGTGATTGATATCAATTAGATAGATCACATGTTGATTCGACTAAATAATAAATAAACTTGAGTGAGTGCATTTCTTCACTCCCCCTCATGAACGATATTCCTCTAGTCCGAGTTGCTGTCTGAATTCTTCCAGTTTGGATGCGACGACGGCTTTGGTGAGGATGTCGGCTGGCATTTCTTCCGTTCGGCAATAGGTTATTTTCACATCGCCTTTTGCAAGTACTTCTCGAATAAAGTGCTCCTTTATAGCGATGTGCTTCGACTTTGAATTCACTATTGGATTCATTGACCAGCTCTGGGCTGCTTGATTGTCATTTTTCAGTTCAATGATGCTGTGATGAACTCCAATGTCGTTGGCCAAGATTTTTAGGTGTATGGCTTCTTTCGCAGCTTCTGTGAGCGCCATATACTCACTCTCCGCTGTAGATTGGGCCACGGTTCGCTGTTTCCAAGATTCCCAGCATATCACTGATCCGGCGAATGTGAAACAATATCCTGTATAGGATCGGCCATCTACACAGTTTCCCCAATTTGCATCTGTGTAACCTATGATGGGCTGATTGGTTTTCTTGAATTCTAAACTTATGCTTTTCGTGCCCTGGAGGAACCTCAATAAATGCTTCGCAGCCTGCCAGTGCTGTTTTCCATAACATGCATTGAATTGTGATAAGTAGCTGATGGCGTATGATATGTCCGGTCGTGTTGCCGTTGCAAGATACATCAATGATCCCATTAATGCTTGATATGGAACATCAGTCAACTCTTCTGATGTTGCCTTTCCTAATTTGAGTCCTGGTTCCAGGGGTGTTCGAGCTGGTTTACATTGTTCCATGTTAAATTTTTTACTGAATTTTTGGTTTTAGAGAATTCTATTCCTAGACAGTAATTTAATAGTCCTAAATCTCGCATAGCAAAACATTTCATTAATTCTTGTTTGATTTTTTTTAGTTGATCTTTACTTGATGAAGCTAGGATCAGATCGTCAACATACACAGCGAGAAGTGTCCTCACTCCCCCTTTCTCGATTGTGTTCACACAGGGATCGGCGAATGACGGCTTGAAACCAAGTTCTTTCAATCTTGAGTCCAGCTTTTCGAACCATTTCCTGCCTGCCTGTTTTAGACCGTATATTGATCTTTTAATCTGACATACTTTTTCTTCTGGTCCTTTCAAGTCCTCGAGCATTTTTTTAGTTTTTGAAAACATTTCTTGGTTATCCGTTTCTTCTAGAAGAATTTCTTGAAGATACTTTTCTAAGTCTTTTAAACTTTCATAAATATTTCCTCGTCTATATCTCCATTCAGATAGGCTGTAGAAACATCAAGCTGGCATGTTTCTAAGTTCTCTTCTGCTGCAATTCCCATGAGAAAACGAATTGATTTCAGTTTAACAACAGGTGAATATGTCTCCGAAAAATCTATTCCAGGTCGTTGGGTAAAACCTTGAGCAACCAGTCGGGCTTTTCTTCTATCCAGAGTTCCATCTGCTTTGAGTTTTTCCTTCAGGATCATGTGGTATCCGATTGGTTTATTTTCTATAGTTCTCTTCGTAACTATCCATGTTTCATTTTTTATATGCGCTTTGATTTCGCTCTTGATGGCCTCTCTCCAGGTATCTTCATTTTCGTCGTATTCATCAAAATTTCCTTCACAGTAGTATGACATATCATAATCCTGTATTCGTTTCGGCGGTACTATCTTCCTTCCATACCTAGTTGTTGATACTGTTGGAGTTTCTTGTTCTGTTTCAATTGTATGTTCTATATTTGGTTCTAATGTCTGTTCTACGTTATCGCTTACCTCGACTGCTTCTGTTTCCTCCTGGAGACTCACGTTTTCATTTTCGTTCCCCATCCGTTGGATTTCCGGAATTTGATTGAGTTCAGCTGCTTTGGTATCAAGATTCGTGCGATATATCAACTCAATGGCTCTCGAACCGGGTGAAGACTGTAGAGCTTCGTCAGAGTTGTACATTTCAGAGTATGTTTCCAAGATTTTTACATCCCTGGAAATAATTATTTTATTTAGAGAAGGTACCCAACGGTATGCTTTTGAGATTGTAGAATATCCCATGAATATCCCCTCATCAGCCCGAGGATCCAATTTTCCTCTTTTCATAGTTTTGTTCAGAAAATATGCTTTAGCACCGAACAAGTGTAAGTGTCGTGCTGATGGTGTACGACCTACCCATAATTGAAATGGTGTGGTGCCATTTAATGATCTAGATGGACAACGGTTCAGTATATAATTCGCTGTATTTATGACTTCTGCCCAAAATTTAGTCGGTAACTTAGCATCTAATAATAAACATCTAGCTTTGTCCATAATTGACCTATTTTTTCTTTCGGCAAGTCCATTTTGTTGTGGTGTATACGGTGCCGATAATCTTCTCTGTATGCCACATTCTTTCAGATAACGATCGAATTTTTCATTGCAGTATTCACCCCTTCCATTGTCGCTTTGAAGGTATTTTATTTTGTGTCCAGTATCTTTTTCTACCTCATTCCTATAATTTTTGAATGTTTCCAGAACTTCATTCTTATGTTTAATAAAAAATAATTTAGTGTACCTCGAGTATTCGTCGGTGAAGCTGACATAATAACTCGCTCCTCCTGGTGAAGGTGTTGAGTATGGTCCCCAGACATCTGAGTGGACGATCTCAAGCAGTCCCACAACCTTTTGAGTCGATTCGGCTGGAAAAGGTAGACGAGTCATCTTGCCTCTGATGCAAATCTCGCAGTTTCCTAGCTTTTCTGTTATATTGAAGTCTAGGCCGGTGATAGTTTTTCCTTTCAGGGCGTTTTTGAGATCAGTCTCGTTGAGATGTCCCAATTTTCTGACCCATAAATTCATACTAGAGGACAGAAAACATGTTTCAGATTTATATTTGGGTTTTACGTAGTACAGTCCATTCGACCTCTTTGCCTCTAAGACTATATCCCCATCACTGTTTTTTATTTCAGCAGATTTTTGTTTGAATAGAACTTCATATCCTCGATCGGTTATTTTTCCCACTGACATTAAATTTGTAGCAAGATCTGGTACATATTGAGTATCTACGAGGTTGATAACATTATTTTTTCCAATTGAGAGTTTCACTTTTCCCCATCCTTCGATTGAAGCTGAATGATTTTTGGAGGCTAATTGTAATGAATTCTTTGAATTTTCGTCTAGTTCTACGAATTGTGATTTTGAAGAACAAAGGTGCGACGTGCATCCACTGTCTAAGCACCAGTCTTGCTTGGATTTATATTCATTATTTGAATTTGACGAAAGACATACTGCATTATCGAAGAAGGTTTTTTCAGATTTCTTTTCAAACTGCTTCGATTTATTTTTGTGCCTACAATCATTTGCGTAATGTCCAAATTAGTTGCATATGTTACATTTATTTTTCTCGTGTTGCTTATCCTTATTTTTAGAACCTTGAAAATTTTTGTTTTTATTGTTAAATTTCTTATATTTACCCATAAATGCCTCTTCTGTGGAGCATGTGGTGTGTTTTCGAGCCTCATGTTCTTCCAGAATTTTAATTTTTAAATTTCCGGGAGAAGGTAGATCATCACGTGACTCAATAGCTACGCGAAAATTTTCAAATGTATGAGGTAAAGAGTACAATAACATTATGCTAAGGAGATTATCATTTATTTCTATATCCATTTCAGCCAACTTATCTACTGTATCGCTGAATTTATTTAGGTGATCCCTAATGTTGTATGTATCTCTCATTTTATGTAAGATCAGTGTTTTTAATAGTGTTGCCTTTTTGGCTGGACCTTTACTATGGTAGATTCCTCCTAGTACATCCTAAATGTCCTTGGAATATTTGCAGCTTTTTACATGACGTAATTCGCGTGGTGAAATTAACAACAATAGTTCTGACTTAGCTTGTAAATCTTGTTCCAATCATTTTCCGGGTTCTCCATTTTTCTCTAATCGCCTGAGACATATGTCCAGAACCCAGCTCTCCTGAGCAAGGCTTGAGCCTGGATTTTCCACGTGTCGTAGTTTTCTGACGTCAATGTTTCTATTTTGTGAATAGACATGTTCGATTTCACTTACGTGACTCGGTAATTTGGGAGATCGAATTTAGTTATTTTCTTCTTCAGATTTACTCACGATTCCACAGATTATTCTGGCGCCCAAAACCTATTGTAATGTGATAATGACTCGGAACTTTTGGTTTTGTTATTTTACAATAATATTTATTTCGTACCTATTCGGTAAACATTCAACTTGATAATGTAATCATAATATTTTGATTCATACATGTGATTTATATCAATTAGATAGATCACATGTTGATTCAACTAAATAATAAATAAACTTGAGTGAGTGCATTTCTTCATATCCATCTTAATAATAATGATTTGACGATTCTGTGATCAAGATAACTGTGATAAATTACCGTAAAATATAATATTCTTTAATCGAGTCATGTGTTGTTCCTCTCCTTTCCCTATAGATTATCTTTACATTGATAGACGCTTGTCTGGCTAACAATATTTGCTGGAGTTTTTTTTTTTTTTTGCGAGTGAATAGCTAGGTTTTCATTATGATTATTAATGTGACGATTTAACATCACTTTACTTCTTGGAGTATTATAACCCTGATTTTACATTTCATCGTCTGTATTTTTGCATCTCTTACCTGCATGGACGTCAGTTGATTGTGCTCACTATCCTGACGAAACCGGCAATTGCTGACCAAAAGATAGATCTTTAGGGTTCCAGTTAGTTGGAGTCTGACACCTACTACCGATTGTTACTAAAACCAATCGCAATGAAATTTATAGGCCGCCATCCTGGGTTTCGTTACCAAGCACACCATATTTTGAACAAAACAGAAACGGTCGTAGGTTCATAAAAATCGATCGCGCAAGAGCATAAGGCTACTATTGAGCTGACGACAATGATGTCTATATGAGAGCGGCTTACAGCGAACCGCACACTAATGGGCCGTTTTCGATGAAATGTTAAGAGGTTGTATGGAAGAGAACCTTTGTAAATCCCTATCCAATTCATTTGCATTGGATGAAATGTAGGGTATGTACATGAGGATATGTAAGGTTAATGTAGGATCGATTTTTATGAACCTACGACCGTTTCTGTTTTGTTCAAAATATGGTGTGCTTGGTAACGAAACCCAGGATGGCGGCCTATAAATTTCATTGCGATTGGTTTTAGTAACAATCGGTAGTAGGTGTCAGACTCCAACTAACTGGAACCCTAAAGATCTATCTTTTGGTCAGCAATTGCCGGTTTCGTCAGGATAGTGAGCACAATCAACTGACGTCCATGCAGGTAAGAGATGCAAAAATACAGACGATGAAATGTAAAATCAGGGTTATAATACTCCAAGAAGTAAAAGGATAAACTATGTTACATTGATAGGGAGTTTATAGATTGCGACGTTACAACCGCATCGTCCTCTTCTTGGTGGAAGGCTCAGCAGCAACGACTGGAATGTCGGTCCGCTTCCTCTTTGTACGCCCACCGGTCGAATTCATTTTGAAGAATCGTGAATCTGAAACAAGGAAAAGGAGCCGATTAGCCAAGTGTATAAAGCACAAAAAGAGGAAAATAAATATTAAACATCGAAGCGGTACGGCAATACTAGGAAGCTTACAAATTGATTTAATGGAGCGAACTCGTACATCCACCTTCCGGTTCTCTTTCTTTGTGCGTCTGTGCTCATCGAGGTAGCATCTGATCCTCCTGCACAGTATCAGCAGGAAATAAATAGGGTTTTTGGAAATAAATTTTAAAATTATCCACCAATAGCCCATCACGACCGCCAAGAGTGCCGGATGATACAAACGAGGATACGTTCATGTTGATCGATGATCACTGAGAGCCGGTCCGTTCAAATCACTGATAAGGCTCGAAACGCCTCGAGAGGGGAAGGGGGAGCATCACGTACACCCATTCTCTCGGCACGGGACGCTTCGCGTACGCCTGCTGGATGACTTCGAGAAGCTCCCCGTCAAAAGTGAAAGTCATTTGCACTGTACTCGGTGCTCCCCGGCAAGTTCTAGCAGGCATACGCGAAGCGTCCCGTGCCGAGAGAATGGGTGTACGTGATGCTCCCCCTTCCCCTCTTGAGGCGTTTCGAGCCTTATCAGTGATTTGAACGGACCGGCTCTCAGTGATCATCGATCAACATGAACGTATCCTCGTTTGTATCATCCGGCACTCGTGGCGGTCGTGATGGGCTATTGGTGGACAGTTTTAAAATTTATTTCCAAAAACCGTTGGCAAATGAAATGAGTAGGTGGGTGTGTAGTCTGAGGAAGCATTTAGTGCGCAGTAAAGATAATGGGAAGGCAGATTGTGGATGTGGTTGGCAGTCACGACCACGACCATCCCCAAGCTGTAGAAATCGACGTTGCAAAAAGAGTGTTCCAAAATAGTATGAAACGGAAGGCTGTGGAAGACATCTCATCCCAACCATCAAAGGTTAGTTCAATAACTTAGCTTTGATAAAAAAAAAATCAATGAAAAATTGGAACGAAATAGTGAAATCGTAAATAGACTGCATGCACTTATGAAGTTATTTCACGATTTTAAGCGAATCAAATTCGTAGTTAGGCACACAAACTCCTCACATTTCAACTCAATTTAACACAAACGTAATACATAATTTATAATTTTTAATTTTTTCCAATAATTTTGGAAAATTCTGTTGATTCCAGGTAGTTAGAGCTGCAATTGATGAGGCCCTTTCTGCTAACATCATTCAGTTCCACGATGTTATGAACTTGAGACGTATCGCTTATTGGGCCAAATGACGAAAATTAGGATCGCGACTTCCTCAAAATAGACGCGATGTATTCGAAGCGCTGCGAATGTTGGACACCACAACATCGAAAGGAGAGGATTTTCTACTCCACATTGATGAAATTCTTTCATGTAAAAACCAGCCAAGATTCGGTGTTTGACGACTGACCAGTTCGATGTTTATTTACAAGTAATTTCACTTGGAGACGACGATCACGATATTATTCTGTGATAAATTAACTTTGTTTTAATATATATACTATAATTATTCGTGCATGCTGTTTTGTTCACCAAGCTCCCTTATGATCTACCCAGATCTACCGTGCAGTTTGTTTTATGTTTCATCGAATTATTATTATTATTTTTCATTAATATTTTTCATTTTGACATTTGTAATGCCAAAAGTCTGGGTTACTGGATTAGGTGACTTTCGTATATAGGTGACGGGGAGCTTCGCGTATATGAAGAGAAAGGAGGCGGAGAGCTTCGCGTACATGAAAAGAAAGGTGGCGGGGAGCTTCGCGTACATGAGGAGAAAGTAAGCGGGGAGCTTCACGTATAAAAACTCGTCGATGGGGAGCTTCGGGTATGCGCCCAAAAATCGATCCTACATTAACCTTACATATCCTCATGTACATACCCTACATTTCATCCAATGCAAATGAATTGGATAGGGATTTACAAAGGTTCTCTTCCATACAACCTCTTAACATTTCATCGAAATCGGCTCATTAGAACTCTACCAGTATCAACCACGTCTGATTCAACGCATTTGCAATAGCTTTTACTTAACGGATCAACGCTGTAAAAATTCAAGTTCGCGCAAGAGAATAAGGCTACTATTGAGCTGACAACAATGATGTCTATATGAGACCGGCTTACAGCAAACCGCACACTACCTGAAAATTTCATCAAAGGTTGACTAATATTAAATGTAATTACGAGCGTCAAATGGAATTGGCACAGACTGACTGGGAAGTAACCAAATTCCATCAGCGACCTTTCGAGTCGCAAAAAGCAAGTGGATATTTCGACGTTGGTGGACATCATCGATCTCCTCCACCAACACATGCCCTTCCCTCCTTCAGTAAGGAGAAGATGAAATCACGGTTCTCATAGAAAGAAAAATAGTTTGTACCTAGACGAACTTTCACAGTAATGTTTTGTTTGATTGGTAGTTTGGATCATGTTCCCTAACGGATTATATAATATTATTTTTTGCGAGTGAATAGCTAGGTTTTCATTATGATTATTAATGTGACTATTTAACATCACTTTACATTACACAATTTACGGGAATTGCTGACCAGTAGATACTTTTTCAGGGTTCCAGCAGATCCTCGTACGACTCGGCATAATGTCTTCAAGTAGGTCGAAGTCTGACACCTACTACCGATGGTTACTAAAACCAATAGCAATGAAATTTATAGGCCACACTCCTGGGTTTCGTTACCTAGCGCGCACTCAAATTTGAACAAAACAGAAACAGTTATATGTTCAGAGAAATCAATCGTATATGAAATTTATGTGTCCTCATGCATTTACGCTATAATTCATCTCACGCAAGTGAAATGGGTTGGGATTTATGGAGCTTTTAATCCATTTAACCTCATAACGTACTTTTGAGCGTGAAAAGGAATTGGCACAGACAGAAAGAGAAGTAACCAAATTCCATCAGCGACCTCCGAAACGCAAAAAGCAAGTAGAAATTTCGATTTTGGAGGAAATAATTTTTTCCGATTGTCTCCACCAATACATACTTCAGTAAGGAGAATATGAAAATACGGTTCTCTTAGAAAGAAAAGTAGTTCATAAAAAATTTGTACATAGACGAATTTTACAGTTATATTTTATTTGATTGGTAGTTTGGATTCAAGATTATTATTACAATGGTAGCGTAAGGACAATATACAATGGTTTCGTTAAAAGGAACACAAGAGAATTCTCCAGTATTTCAGCGATCATTTTAATATACATGCAACTGGTTCTGCCTATCCTCGAGTACCTGCAGTATTGTTCCGGCTTCTAATTAATGGCGTTGCCTCCTCAGTATCATCTCAGAATAAAAAGATCCTCATTTTCGCTAATGATCTTAAGGTGTTTTCCCCTGTAGCATAATCTTCTGATTGCCACTTGCTCCAACATTGCCTTGACTGTATTTCGGATTGGTGTTCGTTCAGTCATCTCGAGTTAAATCCTGCCAAATGCACCTTGGCAACTTACGTACACAACATCCTATCATTTCCTCATACTTTATAAACGTAATAGATTTGAAGCGTTAGGAGTGCACTGGTGACCTTGGCGTGCTCCTAGACTCTAAGCTTTCCTTTAATGTCCATGTGAATGCTATAGCATCAAGAGCTCTGAAGTCTTTGGGATTCCTCAATAGAGAGTTTTTGGCGACTTCAACTCAACGTCCCCCATTACCGTAGTCTTGAGGGAGCAAACGAAGATGCTAACCCAAAAAGAGCAGGGAGGACGGTTGCCTTAATTTTGATGTCACGTTAACGGTGGTTGGGTGACGCGATATTTTTTCCCAGCAATCTTGTCGTCTACTGGTTGTCTATTCGACTTCTTTATTTCGATGTGAAATGCCGATTTTCAATCCTAAATTCGAATTTCATGTTAGTCTCAGTACAAATACGGGATAGTTACTCATTTTTAGTTTTCAATTCGTAAACAAGGCATGGATTTAACGCAAAGATAGTAAGCCTCAAGTGGGAAACACCGCGATTTAGTTGCACTTTTAGGTCTTTAGTCGTTACAAACTTCATGTTTTTGGGTTTTAGGTTGGGTAATATATCAAGAAGTATGAAAAAGTATACATCTCTATGACAATGAACCAGGATTTTACCTGATAATCATCAGTGGAGGCAGCACTTCACGCAATATTCACGAGAAAACAGCTGAGATCAGGCTAACTAAGAACAATACTGCGAAGAAGTAGTGTCTTAAAACTCAGGTTCCTCTTTTAAAATATGTGAAATTATAATGAAAACAAAGCTCTAATCGACCAAATAGAGCCTGTGCGCAAAAGAACGGATTTTTTCCGATCGAGTTGAAGGCTAGTAAAGCGCGACGGCGGAGGCGGATTTCAGATGGCACATTCGGTTTCTATCTACGCGACTTGAAACGAAAAATAACCAAGTTTGAGGGGTGTTCAAAAACCTACCCGCTATCAACAAAATTAGTTGGTAATGAGGCATTTGAAAAGAAAAACTACTATTATTTATTTCACCAGTATTCGAGTAATTTTGAGGTGCCCAGTAGTGTTACATTTACAGGAAGGTTAGGCTGGTGACGTGTGCCTTTAGGTCCCCAAACGGGTGACGTTAACTGAGCCATTCTAACGTACGACGTTGCTAACGTCCCCTCAAGGTCACGTACTCTTGGGTACGGTAGGGTGACGTTAAGGGTACGTTAGTGGTCACCAAAAACTCTCTAATATGTGCGCGCGTGACTTTAAATCACCTGAGGCAGTCGTTACGTTTTATAAATCTCTAGTTCGCCGTATTATCGAGTATGCGAGTCCCATATGGTTTCCGTTTTATGAGGAATACAAAGATCGTTTGGAGCGTGTACAGCGCAAGTTTTTCAGGTTCCTCTGCTAAAAGCTGAGAGTTCCGGCTGGCCAAGATCAGTTCGCCACTCTAGCTGACAATATCCACGTTCCTAGCCACACCACTTGTTCCAACTCATTGTTTTATGTACCATTTGCTGCCCACAATTACCAACCGCAAAACCCTATGTATCGGATACCTCGTGAAACTAATGCCCTCCTCCAGACTGTGGATTTTGACTTGTTCTTCGATGGTCTTCCGCATCTCAAAAGGAGCCTAGACTCTTACCTCCATTCGCATTGACGTGTGTTTTGTGTCAGTGTTAGTAGCTTTGTGGATTAGTCATGAATTGCATTTGATGCATACAAATGATGCAATTATTTCTATTTTTTCCATTCTGTATTTTTTCATTTCATTCCAAGTTTGAAGTTATTTTGTTATTTTTTTTCCCCTTACATACTTTGTATTCTACTCCATATGTGATTGGCGAAAGCCGTGCTTAATAATAAATAAATAAATAAGTACTGCAGTGGTCTAGTCTCCATATACCGAGTGCATATTGATCAGCTCGAGCGAGTCCAAGGAGTGTTCCTGAGGAACATAGGTTATACGATGGCCACCCCCTCTACTGATTTCGACTATCCTCCGCTACTGGAGAGATGTGACCTGGTTCCACTCAGTGTGCGTAGATCGATGAGTGACTTGTCATTTCTGTGCAAATTGTTACAATTTAGTTAAAATCAAGCTTTCTAAACGAAAGGACGAGTTCGTTGGCCAACATATTTCGAGCGCATTAAATTGGTCAAATTTCAAAAAATGTGCTAAAAAATCACTAACAATGGCTAAAAATAGCAAAAATCTTTAAATGTATATTTTTTAGTTGAATTTTAGTCAGTAGAAGTTTATTAACAATGTACTAGAACATTAAAAAATCTATGCAGAAATGTATGCTGAAAAATGTACTTAAATATCATTAATATTTGCCAAAAATATATACAACTACAAAATAATCTAAAAATCCAAAATTTGGTCTGAATTGCCAAATATTATTTAGAACGAGTTCTTGGCCATAAAATCGGCAGATAACAAATTCTTTTTACTTAAAGTGCTAAATGTTCAAAACAATTTAACCTAATATAGTAAGATAATTAACGAAAATTCGCTCGTTCGATCTTTCTCTTTAATTGGAACTTTTATCGATTTTTAATACATTTTAATTAAATTTAAGTAAATTTTTCAGCACAATGTTTTACATAAGTTTTCCAATGTTCTATTTTGTAGTTAATAAAATTTAGTTGAGAAATATTCTATTAAAAAATGTAAATTTGAAAATTTTTAGCCTTTTTTTTGCTATTTTTAGTGATATTTTCAGTTTTTTTTAAATTTAAGCTATTTAATGTGCTCAAAAAATGCTGGCCAACGAACTCGTCCTTTCGTTTGGACAGCTTGATTTTTTTGTCGTAAGATGGGAATTTTTATCTCAATCATAAGGAGAGTTATCGTCTGGAAGGATATATATATATATATATATATAATCACAAAATTAGAAAAGATAACAGAAATAACGTCACAAAACTATTTTTTATATTTCGGCTTTTTGCCTTTTTCAAACTAACAAAGAAATTGATTAATTGTAAGGAATTCCTGTAAGCCGACATGCCACGACCCATAACGCGACGTTTGATGACTGTTTCGGCATAAAAGTATCGAAAAAATGAGACCCAACGAGAACAGGAGACTGCTTCACGAAGCAGAAAAAGCACATAGCAACGTTTTGGGTGCTTACGATCCTCCAGGCCTCAACATGAAACGATGAAACTAAATCCAAAGTTACCAAAATTCCTTGTCAACGTTGTAAACAAAAAAAAAAAAATCCTTCAATTTTATTTCTTTGTTAGTTTGAAAAAGGCAAAAAGCCGAAATATAAAAATAGTTTTGTGACGTTTTTTCTGTTATCTTTTCTAATTTTGTGATTGTAATCAAGCTCTTATAGAGTAATTTTCAATAAGTGATATAAATATATATATATATATATATATATATATATATATATATATATATATATATATATATATATATATATATATATATATATATATATCACTTATAAATTGATATATATATATCACTTATTGAAAATGACTCTAGGAGACCTTGATTATATTCACAAAATTAGAAAAGATAACAGAAAAAACGTCACAAAACTATTTTTATATTTCGGCTTTTTGCCTTTTTCAAACTAACAAAGAAATTGAATAATTGTGGTAAATTTTTGTACAACGTTGACAAGGAATTTTGGTAACTTTGGATTTGGAATCATCGTTTTATGTTGAGGCCTGGAGGATCGTAAGCACCCAAAACGTTGCTATGTGCTTTTTCTGATTCGTGAAGCAGTCTCTTGTTCTCGTGGGGTTTCATTTTTTTCAAAACTTTTATGCCGAAACAGTCATCGAACGTTGTGTTATGGGTTGTGGCATGTCGGCTTACAGGCAGGTCTTCATTAGCACTCACCACAGATGCTCGATGATTGTTAACCCTCAAGTTGAGTTGGGTTTCGGCCTTCCCTACGTAAAACGCAGGACACTACAAATCAACTCATACACACACATTGGTGTCTGGCAATCTGCTGACCCTTTGCATGTGTATGAGTTGGGATTGTTGTGCGATCCGAAAATTTCTTCCTCAATGACTAAAGGGCAAACCTTGCAACGGTGCTTCTAGGGTTCGCGTTAGAATGTCTCAAACGGATTTCAATAAAGAAAATTTTCGAAAACTTTCATTTTAAAATTTTTGGAATTATTGCAATAGTTTCATTTTTCACAAAAATTCGCGAAAAGAAATCATCAGAATTTATCCCAGCTTGATGTTGGGGAGCATAAGAAAATAAAATTCAGAAATCAAAATTTGATTCGCATGAAATCATGCAAGGAAATTATGATATGCTTTTCAGATAGATATCACAGATATAATCAATTTTAATGTCACTCCACCAAAATTTCTACCACAAACTAGCTCGATAAGATAGTCTCTGTGGGTAGTGTTATGTGTTTGTATTTGTTTCAACTTATTATACAGGGTGTAACAAACCTAATGGTCGAAAATCCATGGATCGATTCTTCAACCAATTTGTAACAAAAGGTCTTCGTAGAGATTTTTTTTTAAACGCTTAGTTTTCGAGTAATTCAATATTCAAGTCCGTTTTTCGTGTTTTCAATCTTATATATCACTAAATTAACCACAATTCTCCCAAGTTACTATGAAAATCAAAAAACGAGTACACCTTTGGAAAGAACGTTATATTTTCTACCACCCTGATACCAATTCCAAATTTTGTAAGCAGGTGAATCGGGAGAGAAATCCGGCTGAAAGTTGAAATTTAACAACTCATAAGAAATCTGTCAAATTTCGGAGCGCTATAGCTCCGAAAGTCTTCTATCGGACTTTACTCCCAAAGACGGGAAAAACTTCGCCGAGATCCCACCTTTCCGAAGGTGTAGTCGACTTTACTTTTATTTTGCTAATTAGTGGAGAGAACTGTGTTTCAATGTAGAAAAACATTGTTTTTCCAATGCACTCGAGGGTTTTCTTGAAAAATGACCCTCTGAAAATTTGAGTTTAAGGTCGGTTTCTACGTATTAAATACAAATTTTGTTCACGCTGAATCGAACACCTGCATATCTCCCAAACCCTGTTATAACCGAATTTTACACTTTAGCTAACTAGTTTCACCCCCAAAAAAACACATAAAATTTATCATACCAAATGAACTAAAAATTTTGAGTTAAAGTGTTAAACTTGTTTATAACGGGGATTGGGAAATATGCAGGTGTCACCATTCGATTCAGCGTAAAAAAAAAATACGTAGAAACCGACCCCAAACTCGTATTTTCATAGAAGGCAATTTTTCAAGAAAACCCTCGATATTTATTTATTTATTTACTTATTCATTTAATTTCATTTACGGGCGAAATTGCCCAGTTTATGGTAGTAACATTAATTTATATCTAGATTTTACTAACAACGCTACGTTAGATTCAATAACATTAATCTCACAACTGTGACAGAGTTCCCGTCAGAATCCCAGAGAAAGCGCTGCCGCCGAAAACAACGGGCGTCGCACGCCTCTGCTCGTGTTCTTGAAAGGCTGAGTTTGGCGTTGGATGGGTGATCCAAGACCTGGAAAACCAATCTACTCCGAACATAGCTCATTAATGCTATTAGTAGGAGAGGTATCTCTCTGACGGGATACTGTCAACCTCCTCTACCTTTTCAGCGAGGATTTAGGCCACCATCGCACCTCTGGGAGAGTACCTAAATCCCTAATACAACAAACAAAACAAGCTTTATATGGCAAAAAAATAGAGATCACAAATCCTCAACAATAATAAATAGCACAACAAAACAATTATAAGAATGGGGTAACACAAATAATTTAAGAAATTGTTGACTATAACAATAATTTACAATGTCTCTTGAACGCCAGCTTACTTAAACAAAGAAGGTCGACATCCGACGATAAACCCACCAATCGGTTGAATTCCCTCTGGCATCTAATCAGGTTCCTACCATGCAAATAGCTGGTCGTCACAGTTGGGAGAAAAAAAGTTTGCATGTAGCGAGTTGGATAGGGAAAACATGGAATCAAATTATTAAAAATAATTAGGAGGTACTGCGTGCTAGTACGTACATAAATAGAACTTCTTCATATTTTCATGGCTGATATTTTCTAAGCCACAGTCAGTATTAAAGCTACATCAAATCCTAAAACAGTTGAGCGTAAAACATTGAAGAGAGAGACCGAGAGAATCGGAGGATGGAATATTTCACAGAGTAAACTCATCACTTGTGATTACATTTTTTTTTTTTTAACAAGCACCTACTACCTACGTTTTAAACAGCATGGTTCTAGGATTGGTTATACAGGGATACTTCCATAAGAGTAGTTCAATCTGAATTTGGACAATGTTTCATGCAAATATTACTGATTTTTACAACTAGCGAACGGCATTATTTCGATTTTTGACTGATTTTTCAACTTTGAAATTTTTAAAACTTGATACATATTCTTATAGGAAATTTTACGCTGATTCCGAATATACCACATGTTAGCTGAAAAAATTATTTCGCACAACAAATCGCAAAAAACAGGCTATTTTGAAATTTTTGACTACATTTTTGAAAATTTCAACCCAAAGATGTAATCCGATCATGCTGGCCAACGAACTTGAACTTTCGTTTCGTGTCCTTAACATTTTAAAATTTGTTTGAAGTTTCTAGCACAATTCTACGGACAGTTATCGTCTGGAATGACACATACATATATACATACATACATATATACATACATACATATATACATACATAAAGTTCCAGTCATGCAGCATGATCGCATGAGCGAATTTTCATAAACGGTCGTATTACAACTATGTGAAATTCTGTTGAAATTTGAGCACTTTCGGGACAAATAAAAATGAAGGGTCACGGGAAAGAACGATCAGAGTCAATTTTTGGTCTTAAATGAGATAGTGGTGCCATCTTGCAGGTCTTAGAGAAACGAAACGAAGTATCGCCTGCGGAAAAAATTATAAAGGTTAGCGTCAAAATACAGAGGGAAAGATTTTAGATGTCGCAAAGCAACGATCAGAGTCCATGCGCTGACGGCTAAAAAGAATCAGAGTCCTTAAAAACCTCACTTGTTGATGAAGTTTGACGTGAAAGAAAGATCAAGGCCCAGCAGTTTTCTTGAAAAAATCCGTTTTTCCCATTCTGTTCATATTTTGTAAAACATTTTGATTTTTGTTTCTTCTCTAAAATGTGCTAGCGAATTTTTGAAGAAAATTAAGCTATTGCTCTCGCCTCAAAATTTGTAGAATGTGAATTTTATGTATGTATGTATGTATGTATGTATATATGTATGTATGTATATATGTATGTATGTATGTATGTATTATGTGTCATTCCAGACGATAACTGTCCGTAGAATTGTGCTAGAAACTTCAAACAAATTTTAAAATGTTAAGGACACAAAACGAAAGTTCAAGTTCGTTGCCAGCATGATCGGATTACATCTTCGGGTTGAAATTTTCAAAAATGTAGTCAAAAATTTCAAAATAGCCTGTTTTTTGTGATTTGTTTGTGCGAAATAATTTTTTCAGCATACTAACATGTGATATATTCGGAATCAGCGTAAAATTTCCTATAAGAATATTTATCAAGATTTCAAAAATTTCAAAGTTGAAAAATCAGTCAAAAATCGAAATAATGCCGTTCGCTAGTTGTAAAAATCGGTAATATTTGCATGAAACATTGTCCAAATTCAGATTTAAATACTCTTATGGAAGTATCCCTGTATAACCGATCCTAGAACCACGCTGTTTGAAACGTTTTTTTCAATGAAATTGCTATTTGGAGTTGATAATTATTTACCCTAAACCAAAAATATTACACTTGAAAGTTTAAAATTTGAATTTTTTAAATTTGTGTAGAAGTGACTCTGATCGTTATTTCTTGCGACCCTTCAAATTTCATTATACATTTCATAGCAAATTAACTTTTTGTCAGTAATATTCCAATGAACAAACGATTTTGTGGATTTTTACGATTTTTTCAAGTGTTCCTATCGATTTTTAGCATATTTTAATGAAATTTAAGTACATTTTTCAGTACAATTTTGTGCTTAAATTTTTGAATGTCCTAGTTCATGTTCGATTAATTTTTTTCGAGTAGCATTCTGCTAAAAAATATAAATTTGTTAATTTTTAGCAGTTTTTTGCCTTTTTTTAGTGATTTTTTAAGCACCTTTTTTGAAATTTGACCATTTTAATGTGCTCAAAAAGTGTTGTCCAACGAACTCTTCCTTTCTTTTAAAATGCTTGATTTTTTGGCGAAAGAACGAAGTTTTTATCTCAATTCTATCGAGAGTTATCGTCTGGAATGACACATACATATAAATCCAGGAATCATTTCAGAATGCCTCAAAACAGATTTCGATAAAGAAAATATTTGAAAATTTTCATTTTAAAATTTTTGGAGCCATTGCAATAGCTTTATTTTCTAAGAAAATTCGCTAAAAATGCGTTAAACTTCAGAATATGATTCAGAATGGCCTGAAACGGATTTCTGCATAAATTTTTTTCAAAAATTCACATTCTACAAATTTTGAGGCGAGAGCAATAGCTTAATTTTCTTCAAAAATTCCCTAAAATGCGTTAAACTTCAGAATATGATTCAGAATAACCTGAAACGGATTTCTGTATAAAATTTTTTCAAAAATTCACATTCTCCAAGTTTTGAGGCGAGAGCATAGCTTAATTTTCTTCAAAATTTCGCTAAAACTATGTTTTTCAACATTAAAACACAGTTTTCTCCTTTAATTAGCAAAGTACACATGAAGTAACATCAAATACACCGTTGGAAAGGTGAGATGTCGGTGCAATTGTTCCCGTCTCCGGGGGTAAAATCCGAAAGAAGACTTCCGAGCTATAGCGGACCAAATTTTGACAGATTTCCTAAAATTTCTCAAATTTCAACTTCCATCCGGATTTCATTCCCATTAAACATGCTTACAAAATTTTGAATTGGTATCAGGGTTGTAGGAAATCTATCGTTCTTTCCAACGGTGTACTTGTTTTAGCGAATTTATATGTCTATATGTATGTATATATGTATGTATATATGTATGTATGTATGTGTCATTCCAGACGATAACTGTCCGTAGAATTGTGCTAGAAACTTCAAATAAATTTTAAAATGTTAAGGACACATAACGAAATTTCAAGTTCGTTGGTCAGCATGATCGGATTACATCTTCGGGTTGAAATTTTCAAAAATGTAGTCAAAAATTTCAAAATAGCCTGTTTTTTGCGATTTGTTGTGCGAAATAATTTTTTCAGCTAACATGTGGTGTATTCGGAATCAGCGTAAAATTTCCTATGAGAATATGTATCAAGTTTTTAAAAATTTCAAAGTTGAAAAATCAGTCAAAAATCGAAATAATGCCATTCGCTAGTTGTAAAAATCAGTAATATTTGCATGAAACATTGTCCAAATTCAGATTGAACTACTCTTATGGAAGTATCCCTGTATAACCAATCCTAGAACCATGCTGTTTAAAACGTAGGTAGTAGGTGCTTGTTAAAGCATCCTCCGATTCTCTCGGTCGCTCTCTTCAATGTTTTACGCTCAACTGTTTTAGGACTTGATGTAGCTTTAATACTGACTGTGGCTTAGAAAATATCAGCCATGAAATTATGAAGAAGTTCTATTTATGTACGTAATAGCACGCAGTACCTCCTAATTATTTTTAATAATTTGATTCCATGCTTGTCTATCAAAATCATAAACTACAATTTCTCTACACGATCAATAGCGACTGAAATGTCAAAGATTTTTCAAAAATTCGCTCATGGGGTCATGCTGCATGACTGGACTTTTTAATTTTCACTGTTTATGAGGGAGTTTGTTAATTTAGTGACATAAGGTTAAAAACACGAAAAAATCTTAAATATTATAGTTGGGTGGAGGGGAGACCCAGTGATTCACATCTCACCAAGAACCTATAGTAATACCTAAGGCATTTTAAAGTGTTTTACGGGCTTGATCAATTTGAATTTTGAGGCAAAATACCTTCTCAGTAAAGTATAAAGGCGGGAAACGGTTTCAGGCGGGGTTTTGTGAATTCAGAAGAAGGTTACCCAACAGAACCTCGTTTTGTGATTTCTTCGGTGCTGTTTCTTGTGATTTTGCTACGGAGGTAAGCGTTTTATTTTACTTCTCCATGCCCTCCACTTTTTCAAATTTGATTATCATGGTTTTTCTCAATCAGTTTTTTGTGTAGATTGTATTTATGCTATAATTTTTTGGAAATAATCATATATAACACGTGAAAATGCAAATGTCAATTGCTAGCTCCCAAACTGATGCTCCCCTCAGTGATTGACAGTGCTCTCAATATGGATCTCTATTCGATCTTGTCATTCGCTCATTATTTTTTATATTTATATAAATACATAGCAACTCACAAGCTGCTAGTTTACCATTAGAATCGTGTTGTACCTATGGTATCAAGACATTGTACCTATGTTGTGATGAAACATCCGGTGATATTTTCAACTTTGTCTTTATGAATACTCATATTGATTGTAAATGTAGATTAATAAAACTAAGTTCAAAGGCTAAAATTATTTGTAAAATGTTAAAATAAAATGTTTTGTTGATACAAGGAATAATTTATTGGAGAAGAACTGCTGTGTCAATCATAGGGTGTCAGTTAGAGGTACAAAAAAAAAAGATCCTGTCATGCAGCATGATCGTATGAGCGAATTTTCGAAAATTATCGTACAACATAATGTAAAACTATTTTGTATTTTGAGCTTATTGAGTGGAAGGAAATTGTTAACTACAAATTTTATGGCAAATAATTTCATGGCTGATATTTTCTAAGCCACAGTCAGTATAAAAGCTACATCAAGTCCTAAAACACTTGAGCGTAAAACATTAACGAGAGCGACCGAAAGAATCGGAGGACGGAATATTTCACAGAGTAAACTCATCACTTGTGATTACTTTTTTTTCGCTCGCAAAATGTGGCATGTAGGGAATGTTGCTCGCTTCGCTCGCAAGGAGTGGCTCGCAAACGATAAATCCCTAAGGGTAGGTTTAACTTCTGTAAGGGATGCTGCTCGCTTCGCTCGCTTGAGGAAGTTATACTGCCCACCCAACTTGGCAGACGTTTTTTTCAGTTGGGAATTCTTACAAACAAATTAAATCTTATAAAACTACGTGGAACCACGAAAAGTTTATTCGGGGATGTTGCTCGCTTCGCTCGCAAGGTATACCTGTATATGTGTAGGACAAAGTCCGTATTTATTATTTGAAATGGCTCTCGCTTCGCTCGCAAGGTATTGCGTAGAAGTCGAGTCCCTTCTGCTAAGCAACGTTGTGCAACGGGCGGCTCGGCTCGATCAAAAACGTCATATTAAACGCTTCCCTCGCAATTCCGCTCGCAATTTGACCTACTTTCCGTCACTTTTTTCGATATCCGATTTCGGATTCAGATTCGGCGGGATCAAACCTTTATTTCGCCCGCGAAAACCGTTCCGAAAAACGTACCTTTATGGGGTATATTTTAATCGGAAAAAACCAAGTTTTTCGTCGGAATTTTCGAGAAAACGGGTCCGTACTCTCGCATTTTTTTGACGCATTTCCCGATACTTTTTTTCGCGATCCGATCGCGCCGTCGTCTTCCTCGTAGGAAAACCTACGAAACCGGTATTTTTCCGGAATTTTCGACGGCCGTTTAGAGGGGTAGGGGAAGCGGGGAAGTCCAAAAAGCGCACATTAATTCTTACTTCGACCCCCTCCCGCCCTACGGCCCATGGTTCGGGTGGGATTAAACAATTTTAAATTCGCTCGCTCCCACTTTTGGAAAATCCCAAGAAGATCCGTAGATCCGGAAGAAGTAGATCCCAAGAAGTAGATCCGGCCCACTCAGCCGTTTGGCCGTGCATAGCGCGGACAAACAGACAAACGGAGTTTCATTCTTATTAATAATAGAGATAGAGATTTTTACAACTAGCGAACGGCATTATTTCGATTTTTGACTGATTTTTCAACTTTGAAATTTTTGAAAACTTGATACATATTCTTATAGGAAATTTTACGCTGATTCCAAATATACCACATGTTAGTATGCTGAAAAAATTATTTCGCACAACAAATCGCAAAAAAGTCCAGTCATGCAGCATGACCCCATGAGCGAATTTTTGAAGAATATTACCGATTTTTACAACCAGCGAACGGCATTATTTCGATTTTTGACTGATTTTTCAACTTTGAAATTTTTGAAAACTTGATACATATTCTTATAGGAAATTTTACGCTGATTCCGAATATACCACATGTTAGTATGCTGAAAAAATTATTTCGCACAACAAATCGCAAAAAACAGGCTATTTTGAAATTTTTGACTACATTTTTGAAAATTTCAACCCGAAGATGTAATCCGATCATGCTGGCCAACGAACTTGAACTTTCGTTTTGTGTCCTTAACATTTTAAAATTTGTTTGAAGTTTCTAGCACAATTCTACGGACAGTTATCGTCTGGAATGACACATACATACATATATACATACATACATATATACATACATACATACATATATACATACATAAAAAAAATGCGTTAAACTTCAGAATATGATTCAGAATAGCCTGAAACGGATTTCTGCATAAAAAGTTTTCAAAAATTCACATTCTACAAATTTTGAGGCGAGAGCAATAGCTTAATTTTCTTCAAAAATTCGCTAAAACAGGCTATTTTGAAATTTTTTACTACATTTTTGAAAATTTCAACCCGAAGATGTAATCCGATCATGCTGGCCAACGAACTTGAACTTTCGTTTTGTGTCCTTAACATTTTAAAATTTGTTTGAAGTTTCTAGCACAATTCTACGGACAGTTATCGTCTGGAATGACACATACATACATATTTTTTTATATTTTTTTTTAGGGGAAGTGCCCCTATAAAATGACCAACAGTTCAAGTAAGAACCCCTCAGGACGCGGGTGGTGATACCACGGAGTACTCCTGCCGAGATGCCCAACTCGAGTAACTCCGTGGCGCTTTTCCCGCACCAGACCCCGCGCCATGACTCGGTCGCGGCAATGACCTTGATGTTATTAGGTGACACTCCTTTTAGCTCAGATATCGCTTGGCGCAGATCATCATTTCTGTATATGTATACATACATATATACATACATACATACATACATTAAAAATGCGTTTAACTTCAGAATATGATTCAGAATAGCCTGAAACGGATTTCTGCATAAAATTTTCTCAAAACTTCTCATTCTACAAATTTTGAGAATGAGCATTCTACAAAATACTTTCGAGAGCCATAGCTTAATTTTCATCAAAAATTCGCTAAAAGAAAAAACATCAAGAACCACAGATATTCTCATAGGGCGGCTCAGCATTTGTGCAAACGTGATCGATATGTTTCTGCTGCTCCCAACTGCTGCGCTCGGAGGACCTCTTCATTACCTTTCGCTTTTAGAAGTCTTCTTGCCAATGCCTATAAATTATATAAAAAGTTCCAGTCAAGCAGCATGATCGTATGAGCGAATTTTCGTAAATTATCGTATTGTATAATGTTGAATTGTTTTGAATTTGAGCTTTTTGACTGCAAGGAAATCGTTAACCATTAATTTTATGGAAAAAAACTTATTCTAAATAATAACCTGCTGTAAGGGTAAGATTTGTTCGTCTCATGATCCCTTCGTTTTGACGAGAATAAAAGTTCCTGTTTTGGTCTCAATACGCACCGTCAGGCTCGTGAGACACTTGACCATAACCAGAGAGTATAATTCCCCTGTCTCCGCGCTGTTTTAGGAAGAATGATAAATGGAATGGTTAATAATGATGACAATTTTGGTGACAAGCATGATGACAATTTTGAATTGGTCAACACGTATTTATTCAGACATTTCCTCGTTCTTCAAATACACTTATATGACCAGGTTATGACATATGTTTTTTAGCGCTAGAGAGACTACCTACAGTCCTTTACACTCCTAATATACACACCTACCTAAGCCTCCAAAATTCACTACTCCGTCTCCCGCAGGTTTATCGGGCACGGCGCGACCGAGGGAAACCGCGGGACGTTTTCTTGAAGTGTCTGGGCGTAGGTACTTAAGTGGGTGTCGGAGAGACTGTTTTTTGGCAGTAGATGGAAAAGGGGGTGTTTGCTTACCGTTGGCTGAACGGCTCTCTGTTGATGTTGAACCCTCCTCAGCATTGGCGTCTCTTGGCTAGGGAGACTCGCTGATCTTCGGCTGCCGATTCTTCTTGGCATCATAGGTACACGAGCGCCGAAGAGTGGAGGCCCGCGACCGGTCCGTCTTCCACTGCTCCCTCAACGGACAAAATTCCGCCTCCGGACGGGTACACAATTTCAGAAACAAGACCTCGAGCTGATGCTCGTCAAACAGTTTTATTCATTCGTCCAGGGCGTATCTGCTTTCGGTGGGCCCAATCATCGCCCAGCAATTTCCTCCAAGTCGGTCCTTCTAATTGTTCATTCCGTTCATTGGGTACAAGTTTTCGTGACCTAAGTTATAGGGCGGTCAACAATTCTCCTTACTCCTTTCCAGGGTACGAGTGGGGGAGTTCAGCCTCTTTTCAACGTCACTCCATTTCTCGTAATCCGCTGACATCAGCGCAGTCATGTTTGTGTGAATTGGGTCAGAGAACTGCATATTCAGAACGTCGGCTTATTCTTGTCTCGGGTATTGTCCATTGTCAACTGTGAATTGTCGATTTACGAGTTGACACTTACCCCCTCCTTTTTGAAATTTTGGTTTGGGCAAAATTTGGGTATTTTCGCGTACTTGCTGATTTCGGGGTTTTGCGGTTTTCGCGTCAAAATGGATGGCTTGGGAGGACTTGAAACTTTTACATGTATGAGGTGGCTAGTCTTAATGTCGTTATTAGTTATTTGTTACCTGTTTTGGAATATTAATGTACAATGTTTACCTTATGTGATTTATTTTCTTAATGATTAATTTTTTCCTAAAAATTGTTTTCTTAAAACTATTTAATTGTAATTTTATTATTATTTAGTACTTTTTTTACAATTATTAATTCTTACAATTACCTATTATTAATTTCTAGGGTTTACATTTTCGATTGAATTCGTTATTTTTTCTTGTGGTTTTTTCTATTATTATAACTTTCCGTGTACATAAATTTCAATAAATCCTGATAATTTCATATTTTCTCTCATGACCTACAATTAATTCCTTTTATATAATTTACTCTATTTTATTTTCACTGTTTTACTGGTTTTCCGTTACCTACATTTTTGTATTCATAAAGTCCATTGTTAAATTCAATTTGTAATATCTCTGAATATTCTTAAATAACGTCATCATTCTGGTTCTATTTTGTTAATCGTATTAATGTATTCTTACTTGTAGTAATAATAATAAGCTGTTCAATCTAGCATATCTTTTGTTGCTAACTATGCACGAAGCATAATAAATTCATATCTTCGTTTTTTTACTCATAGTTATCCATCCTCTACAATTTTAGTTTTTCTATCCTTGCGCATTTAATGTTCAATTCTGTATGAATTTACAATTTATGTCAATGATATGATTAATTCAATGTTCACACTTATAATTAGTATTCCCTTTGCTTAAGATGTTATTATAGTTTTCTAACTGTAGTCTACTTCTGTATACAATTACAATTTGTATCTCCTAACCTATGATCTTGGTATAGTTTTCTAATGTGTCATAGTTACTTCCGTATGCAATTACAATTTATTGTTCTCCTATCTGTGATCCTATTGATCTATTAGGTAGCTATCGATGGCTTAGTTATCTATTATCCTGGTTGTAGGGGCTCCTTGTATCTATTTCTTGAGGAGCGTGATTTTCTGTCAACGTGAAGTGTGGGTAGCTTTGAAAATTTCATATCAATTTTTAATGTTTTGTACCTAGGTGTCCTTTCAGTTTTCATTTAAGTAAACCATTACTATCATGTCTGTGATTAATGTAGTTGTCAATATTGTTGTGTTCGTTTACGTAATTTCGGAGGAAGAATGTTGTGTTGTAGTTTCCAAACTATGAGGTTTTTTTTTTTTTTCTGAAAATTGCATTTTAGCTTTCAATTACGTTTGTATTAGGTCATAGATGAGTGTCTGAATGGATTTATTAATCAAAAAATGGGTTTATTCTCGTCGTAGTGTGGTTTTCCCTGTTTTCAGTGTACCGAGCGGGTTGTGAAGTGGCGGTAGGTCTGTTTCTCCTTCCGACTCGAATTTCTCGATCTGCCGTATTTTGAAATCTCGTTTTGAATTCGTCAACTATTGGCCTCGCCTACATTAGGTTCTGCTTCCATTTTGTAATTTATTAGTTTGAATTGGCTTTTTGGCATTTGTAAACGGTATACTTCCGTAATTCCAGGTTACATTTTCTGTGGAAATTTTATTTGGGTAAGGTTAAATTGGCGTGGCAATTGATTTAGGTAATTGTTCCTTGAAGGTTAATAGGTGTGGTTATTGATGTATGTTGCCTATCTGTGAATTTATGTTGCTAGGTTGAATTACTTTCTCCCCTAGTTTGTTTTGTTTTGCTAGTGTGAAAAAATATCAAGAATCAGAACTTAAAATCTAGAACTTCGTCATTGTTTTTCCTGATTATAATTAACTGATAATAAATTGTGTATCCATGCTTTTGTTTCGATGTACCTACATCATGTCCCGTTGTAATTGTTTGATTAATGTTTCTTGATTTGAATTGAGCTGGGCATATGTCACTGGTGGTTTTATTAGAGTTCCATTTATACATTCGTAATCCGATTGTGCCATTGTTCTGAATCAAAATGGTCTGCTTCTCCTACCATGTCTATTTACCCACGTTTTTGTCTATTTTTCGTAGGTGCTGTGAAGCTGTTTAGTATAGTTAATTAATCTGTGACTGGAATTGAAATTTTGGTGGTTAGCAAACTTTCTTATGTTTTCCGTGCATTGTCTTTGATTGAACTGATGTTTTGGTTGGATTTGATCATGTATTGTTGAACATATTTTTCGGAAGTCTTCTGTCTGTTGGACGATGTCATCAGCCGCTTTTATTAAGCCTGTGATTTAGGAAGGTAAAGAGGCCTTTTTGTGCCTTTTTGCTCTAGAATTTTGTTTTAGAGTTTGTCTCTGTCTTGACGGCGTCGTCAGACAGCCACTCAGCGCCACTCAATTTTTAATGTTTTGTACCTAGGTGTCCTTTCAGTTTTCATTTAAGTAAACCATTACTATCATGTATGTGATTAATGTAGTTGTCAATATTGTTGTGTTCGTTTACGTAATTTCGGAGGAAGAATGTTGTGTTGTAGTTCCCAAACTATGAGGTTTTTTTTTTTTTTTTTTTTCTGAAAATTGCATTTTAGCTTTCAATTACGTTTGTATTAGGTCATAGATGAGTGTCTGAATGGATAAATTGTGAATAATATAAATTGAACGTTTTTAGCCGTTTTTAGCCATTTTTAGAGATTTTTTTAGTGCATTTTTTGAAATGTGACCAATTTAATGTGCTCAAAAAGTGTTGTCCAATGAACTCATCCTTTCTTTTGAAATACTTGAGTTTTTGGCGAAAGAACGAAGTTTTTATCTCAATTCTATCGAGAGTTATCGTCTGGAATGACACATACATACATACATATACATATATATATATATATATATATATATATATATACATCGCACCCATCCTAGAAAAAATTGTCATTCTCGGCAAATCGCATTCAAAGTTTTTGTTCCACACCATTGGCTACCCATTCTTTGGAACACGATGAACATAATTTATCTTTGCAAAACTTGTTTCCTACATTATCACTCTAACGCCCCATGGTGAATAAATAGTTTTCTTGCGAGTGGGAAGGGAGTGGGGGGAACGGTTTTGTTGATTTTTTAAGAATTTTTGAGTTGTTCCAACTCAAACACTGAAATCTCACCAGTCAGGATCCAAAATGTTCAGAATAGAAAGACACAAGTTAAAATTGTCCACACAAAAAGGAAACAACTCAAAACGAGACACAGACTATGTGAACTTAACTGAGTTGTGTCTTTCTTCCTAGGACGTGAATTGGTTACTCCCTCCATAGAAGAAAGACACACGCACTCTCTAGCGGAATTAGAGTACCCTACACACACATATCTCCACCTTCTACAGACAAACTAGACCGTTTCTACTTCTCAGAACCACAACTAACTCAAAAATCGCGATTTTTGAGTTGTACCCTTATTCTAGGACGGGTGCGACATATATATATATATATATATATATATATATATATATATATATATATATATATATATATATATAAGTAGTATAAGTATACCAATCCTGGACCACCGACTTCAATCTCTGTTAAAAATGTTTCTGACTTCAATCTCTGTTAAAAATGCTTTTGTGCTAAACCCTGTTAAATCTACTTTTGTGCAAAACCCTGTTAAAAATGTTTTTCTGTTAAACCCCTGATAAAATTTTTCAACACAAAACATCAGAACACATTTTTTATCACAAAACATCAGAACCAGTGACTTTTTTTTCGGTTTACATCGACTTGAATTTCTGTTAAAACTTTTTTTATCACAAAAACATCAGAACCAGTGACTTTTTGGGGGGTTAGTTAAAAGAATAACTTTTATAAAGAGAAATTTTAGTTTATGATTTTGATAGACAAACATGGAATGAAATTTTAAACAAGCACCTACTACCTACGTTTTAAACAGCATGGTTCTAGGATTGGTTATACAGGGATACTTCCATAAGAGTAGTTCAATCTGAATTTGGACAATGTTTCATGCAAATATTACCGATTTTTACAACTAGCGAACGGCATTATTTCGATTTTTGACTGATTTTTCAACTTTGAAATTTTTGAAAACTTGATACATATTCATATAGGAAATTTTACGCTGATTCCGAATATACCACATGTTAGTATGCTGAAAAAATTATTTCGCACAACAAATCGCAAAAAACAGGCTATTTTGAAATTTTTGACTACATTTTTGAAAATTTCAACCCGAAGATGTAATCCGATCATGCTGGCCAACGAACTTGAACTTTCGTTTTGTGTCCTTAACATTTTAAAATTTGTTTGAAGTTTCTAGCACAATTCTACGGACAGTTATCGTCTGGAATGACACATACATACATACATACATAACATACATACAATGACAACGATTGAAATTTATAAAAAAGCAGCCAAAAAAACAAACTACTCATCGTTCAAAGATCTGGAAAAGGGGGCTTACGATCTCTTATCAAATTTTATACAAAATACGGAATATGGTGAAACTGTTGTTGTTACTATTAATACTGAAAATGGTGAATTAAATTTATTTTTACCCAAGACAATTTCTGGTCGACTTCTTGAACATGTTAGAAACGATCCGGAAAATCACCCCAAAAAACTTATTTATAAAGGAATTGATAAAAAGACAAAGGCTTTTCTGATTGACTTTGAGTAAATATTATAATTTCTTTATCGTTTATATAAAGAAAATCTTTATATAAATAACCCTTTCCCTCCAATCACCACAAATTCATAAAAAATCATTTTTCTATCCTAAAAAATGTCATAAAAAATCATTTTTCTATCCTAAAAAATGTCATAAAAAATCATTTTTCTATCCTGAAAAATGTCATAAAAAATCATTTTTCTATCCTGAAAAATGTCATAAAAAATCATTTTTCTATCCTAAAAAAAAAAAAAAAAAAATGCCATAAAAAAATACCATGTTTACATGGTATTTTTTCAGAAAGAGAATTGTAAAGTTTCCTTAAGAACTTTTTAATGAACACAGCTCATTAAAAATAAAATCTCCTTCATACCCCAAGCATTCTGAACTTTAGCAAGCGTGAAAATTATCCTCAAACTGCTTCTTCAGTATAGCTTTATACACAATATAAGCCAATTTTCTAAGTTGATGTTCAGTGGCATTTTTAGGAACATTAATATTTGTTTTATTAAGGTCTGCTTCAACTTTTTCTTTTGTATCTAGTGGTGGTTTACCATCGACACCAAATAAACGTTCTCTGTACAACAATTTACTAAGTCTATACTCCTCCAATTCATGTAAAATATTCTGTAGTGCGTAAACGTTTTTTTCATAAAATTGAAATTCAGGTGTCTTTACAAACTTCCAGAAATCTCCATGTTCTTTACATAAATCTAATGCTTCGTCGTCTAAACCCATATCTCTTTATTTATTATAGAAAATATTTTTTTTTTCGGGACCCGTCGATCTTCATTAAAACATATTGAACAAGGTTGTTCTGAGAGAATGAGTCGATCTCTCTTTAAAATAGTACTGCATGCGCAATCTACCGCTTGAGGGGTTAGTTAATATGGGAGGAGAGAGTCCGCGGGAGGCGAATTCTTATCAGAAACCGGTTACATCACCCCGAGTCTGGTCCTCCTCACTGACCTCATTCGTCCTCAGAATTTATTATTCAAGATTGCGGAACGTGTTTCTCATTTCAACTTTGATGTACTGTGACACGGACAGTCTGATCATGGACATAAAGACTGAAGACTTTTACTCGGATATTAAAAACAAAATGATTGATCAGTTTGATACATCCGATTATCCGAAAGAAAATGTCTACGGTATACCTCAAGTGAACAAGAAAGTACTTGGAAAATTCAAAGATGAAATGAGCGGAAAAGTAATGGAGGAATTTGTCGGACTAAGATCGAAACTTTAAGCACACAAAACGTTCGAGAATCAAAAAGAAACAAAGAAAGCGAAAGGAATCAAGAAAAACGTTATTGAACAGGACATTAAATTCAATGATTTCAAAGAATGTCTGTTGACCAAGAAACCGATCTACAAAACGCTCTAGTTTTCATCTACATTACAAATGAAACTGGAATTAATCACAGAATCAATCACAGAATCAATCACAGAAACTGGAATCAATCAGAGCAGAGTTTAAAAGTATTCTAGAGTGTAAAAATAGGTTTTAAGTCAGTTTTTATAGGGATTCCCTATAAAAAACACAATGTATAATTATTGTAAGTCTAAGTGAATTAAATATATTTGCCTAAGTGATATTAAATGAATTCCCATAAAAAAAATCAAAGGAAATTTCAGCAAAATGTCCCAACTTAACCGCACATTCTCTGGCTTCTTAACTTCTACACAGCATCCATTCCTGAACGATCTCTACCTCTGTTTATAAGAGCATCTTCAGTAATAGATTCGAAACATAAAGCTGCTGAAGAAGCGGAAATAAAACGTCATAATCTCGAGATGGAAAAACTAGCTCAAAAAGCAAAAAGTTTAAGTATTGGGTCCGGTTTAAAAAAACGGAAAACTACCAACCTTTGAGTAATTTAGATTTACATCGTTTCGCGAAAAATTTTAAAATAAAACATTTCCGAGGTATTTTCATGAAAGATGAACTTCCTGATCGACCTAAACCCATTGAATGTGGAATTATTAATTTGGAAAATTCTTATCAAAATGGTAGTCACTGGACTTGTTATTTTAAAAAATCCGAAAAAGAAAAATATTATTTCGATTCCTATGGAAACGCACCACCTCCTAAAGAGTTGGTAAAATACTTGGAAAATAAAAATATTTTTTATAATTCCGAACAAATTCAAAAGTATAATGATCCTCCAATTTGTGGTCATCTGTCTTTGATAGTGTTAAAAGAACTTTCAAACGGAAAAGATTATGAAACTGTTTTAAAAACATGCAGAAGGAAATTGAATTCTGAAAAAATCTTAGTATAATATTGTTGTTTTAATGGAAATTTTCCATTAAAACGTTTTTTTTACTAAACAAACTTGATGTTATACATGTCTCTCCCATTTATTGATTTGATGATTCCATGGTACACTAAGCAAACACCGTACTCAACTAGAGCTTGGAGTTCATTTTTTTCAAATTTTTGAATACATCTTTCTGGTATGAACACTCTAAATTCTCCTAGATTGGCTATAACAGCCTCCCACGAGTATTTCGTTGGCACGAATTCAAAGTTTATAATTTTGTAAGGTTTTCCGATTTCTAGTTCGGAAAGTTTGTTCGTGTTGTTTTCAAAATTAATTTTTTTCAATAGTTGCTCCCTATTCATTTCTATTTATTTATTATAGAATATATTCTTTTAACTAGCCTTCCATCTTTAAATAGGGGCGATGAATCATCGCCCCTATTAAGGCAAACACAAGACACTTTTATTTTTAACAATAATTTAAAATCCAATTATTAAAGGTGGTGTCTAGTAGACACCACCTTTAAAGGCAAATACAAGTCGAGAATACTTAAAAATTTCTTTTAAAACACAATTCCTTAAAGAGGGGGGTCGCGAATCGCGACCCCCCTCTTTAACGGTAAAGGCGAATACAAGTCAAGAATATTTAAAGAAGATTTTTTAAAACTCTTAAAGAGGGGGGCCAAATCGGCCCCCCTCTTTAACGTTAAAGGCGAATACAAGTCAATTTGATTTTTAACAATAAATACCGGAATAGCAGAGACCGTACAAAAACTCTAAAATTAGAGCCGCGGTCGGAATTCCAGCCGCGGCTCATAATTTTAGAGCCGATGTTCACATGTGAATGGCGGCTCTAATTCCATACGAGATCAAAGGAAACAACAATAACGAAACTACCACAAACTTGATGTTATGCATGTATTTTTTCATTTTTTGATTTGGTGATTCCATAGTAAACTAAACAACCACAGTGTAAACGGTCCTTTGGTATGAGAGTTCGTTATTAAAAAAAAATTTACTATAATAAATAACTATGATTACGAAAAAAATAGATTTAACCGAAAATCAACTAACCAAAATGCGAGCCGCTTACAAGAAGCGCAGAAGTGTTACAATTCTTTTGACAGCGAAACAAATTTCAGGAAACGGAAAACATAAAATCAAACTGTGGGAAACTCAATCAAAAGCATTTGAAAAAGCGAAAGGAGAAAAGAAAGGAATTACGCTAACTTTGGATTACGAACAACTACAATTGAATCACACGGGTGGATTCTTACCATTGGTGTTTGCAGGAATGGGAGCAAACAATAAGTATATGATTGATAAATATGACCCAGCTAAACCTTCGAGTTACATAGCGTACGTAGACGCTAACAACCTTTATGGATGGGCAATGTCAAAATACTTACCATATGGTGGTTTTAAATGGGTAGAGAACTTGTACAATTTAGATATGGACAATTTAGATGTTGAAAAGATTGATGATGAGTCTCCCAAAGGTTATATTTTAGAAGTTGACTTGGAATATCCTAAAGAACTGCACGATTTACATTCGGATCTACCACTTGCACCGGAAAACAGGATGGGAAATACAAAATTACCTAAACTGATGACAACTTTGTTCAACAAAGATAGATACGTTTTGCACTACAGGAATTTGAAACAGTGTCTGAGCATGGGAATGAAACTAAAGAAAGTGCACAAAGTTCTGGAGTTTGATCAATCGGATTGGTTGAAAGTGTACATTGACTTCAACACGGAACTGAGAACGAAAGCGAAAAATGATTTTGAAATAGATTTTTTCGAATTTATGAACAACAGTCCATTCGGAAAAACGATGGAAAATATCAGGAAAAGAGTCGATATTAAATTATGTTCAAACGGAAAGAAACTGGAATTATTGATAGAAACCTACTTTTGATCGTAGAAGAAAAGTAATTAATTTTTTATAGTAAATAAAAATTATACGGTTCCCCTTTAATAGGGGAGGCGATTCGGCTCCCCTCTTTTAGTAAATAAAAAAAAAAAATAAAAAAAAATTATGTTTACTATAATAAATTATGCATCAAACTAAAAAGGTATTTGATAAATATCAAGACTTTATTGTGCGAAAGCAATTTCGTACCATTAATCCAACTTCAACTTTGATGCAGAGAATAAAAGAACAATTTTCAAAATTGATCTAGATGACGAATTTCTGTCTAAAGATATACAATATTACGTGGAGGGAGTTCTAAAGTCAAAAGATTCAACCAAGGAGTATTCAGGTTTAGATACTGTTAAGTTGGTAGATAATTTCGTGGGCTATATGTTTACGAATATAGAAGTGAAAAAACACAATGTGGTAGTAGATGAAATTGAAAATCCGGGCATTTGTGGCTTGGTGGAGGGTTTAGCCACTCAAGAATGTCCAAAAGATTATAACAGACAAGGTATGAATTCAGGATTCAACTCAAAAGTTATCTGAGGAGGGAATTTCAGTGCAGTCGGTTACCTTGGTGACTTAGGTTTGGGTTTTTTCAAAGATTTAACAGTTCCAATTTTCAAGGGAGGTTTTGAAATAACTTTTGTGAGAAACAGCGATAATAATATTATTTTTAGATGGCAAAAAGAAAGAGATCCTATCTCTATCTATACTATTAATAAGAATGAAACTCCGTTTGTCTGTCTGTTTGTCTGTCTGTCTGTCGTGTCTATGCACGGCCAAAACGGCTGAGTGGGGGGAGTCTACGAGTGGGGGGATCTTCTTGGGATTTTCCGATAGGGGGAGCGAGCAAATTTAAAATTTTCTAATCCCAGCCGAACCATGGGCCGTAGGGCGGGAGGGGGGTCGAAGTAAGAATTAATGTGCGCTTTTTGGACTTCCCCGCATCCTCTACCCCTCTAAACGGCCGTCGACAATTCCGGAAAAATACCGGTTTTCGTAGGTTTTTGAACGAGGAAGACGACGGCGCGATCGGATCGCGAAAAAAAGTATCGGGGAAATGCGTCAAAAAAATGCGAGAGTACGGACCCGTTTTCTCGAAAAAGTCCGCCGAAAAACTTGGTTTTTTTCCGATTAAAATATACCCCATAAAGGTACGTTTTTCGGAACGGTTTTCGCGGGCGAAATACAGCTTTGGGTCCGCCGAATCTGAATCCGAAATCGGATATCGAAAAAAGTGACGAGAACTCGGTCAAATTGCGAGCAGAAGCGAGCAAAGCGATTAAAATGATTCTGCCGTGGACGAGAGAAGGCTCAAGAATTGACGTGAAGGGTTCGATGTCACAACATTGCGAGGCGAGCAGGTATGCCTACATAGGTACCTACCTTGCGAGCGAAGCGAGAGCCATTTCAAATAATAAATACGGACTTTGTCCTACACATATACAGGTATACCTTGCGAGCGAAGCGAGCAACATCCCCGAATAAACTTTTCGTGGTTCCACGTAGTTTTATAAGATTTAATTTGTTTGTAATAATTCCCAACTGAAAAAAAAACGTCTGCCAAGTTGGGTGGGCAGTATAAACTTCCTCAAGCGAGCGAAGCGAGCAGCATCCCCTACAGAAGTTAAACCTACCCTCAGAGATCTACCGTTTGCGAGCGAAGCGAGCAGCATCCCCTACAGAAGTTAAACCTACCTTAGAGATCTACCGTTTGCGAGCGAACCGAGCAACACCCCCTAAATGCCATACTTTGCGAGCGAAGCGAGCAACATTTTCTACATGCCAGACTTTGCGAGCGAAGCGAGCAACATATCCTACATGCCAGACTTTGCGAGCGAAGCGAGGGCCACACGTTGCGAGCGAAGCGAGCAACTTAATGGGGGGTCCGGGGGGCTTGCATCCCCTACATGGTTCAATTGTAATACATCGCATGTATACAGCCACACTTTGCGAGCGAAGCGAGCAACATTCCCTACATACCACACTAAACTTTTCGTGGTTCCATGTAGTTTTATAAGATTTAATTTGTTTGTAAGAATTCCCAACTGAAAAAAACGTCTGCCAAGTTGGGTGAACAGTATAACTTCTTCAAGCGAGCGAAGCGAGCAGCATCCCCTACAGAACTAAAACCTACCCTTAGGGATCTACCATTTGCGAACGAAGCGAGCAACATCCCCTACATGTTTCAATTGTAATACATCGCATGTATACAGCCACACTTTGCGAGCGAAGTTTTATAAGATTTAATTTGTTTGTAAGAATTTCCAACAGAAAAAAACGCCTGCCAAGTTGGGTGGGCAGTATAAAATCCTCAAGCGAGCGAAGCGAGCAGCATCCCTTACAGAAGTTAAACCTACCCTTAGAGATCTACCGTTTGCGAGCGAAGCGAGCAACATCCCCTACACACGTTAAACCTACCCTTAGGGACCTACCGTTTGCGAGCGAAGCGAGCAACATCCTCTACATGTTTCAATTGTAATACATCGCATGTGTACAGACACACTTTGCGAGCGAAGCGAGCAACATTCCCTACATGCCACATTTTGCAAGCGAAGCGAGCAATTTAATGGGAGGTCTGGGGGGCTTGTCCCCCGGCTGGACGTGGAGGCGAGCGTAGCGAGCCAGAGCGGCTAGTTATTAATAAGAATGAAACTCCGTCTGTTTGTCTGTTTGTCGTGTCTATGCACGGCCAAACGGCTGAGTGGGGGGAGTCTACGAGTGGTGGGATCTTCTTGGGATTTTCCGATAGGGGGAGCGAGCAAATTTAAAATTTTCTAATCCCAGCCGAACCATGGGCCGTAGGGCGGGAGGGGGGTCGAAGTAAGAATTAATGTGCGCTTTTTGGACTTCCCCGCATCCTCTACCCCTCTAAACGGCCGTCGACAATTCCGGAAAAATACCGGTTTCGTAGGTTTTTGAACGAGGAAGACGACGGCGCGATCGGATCGCGAAAAAAGTATCGGGAAATGCGTCAAAAAAATGCGAGAGTACGGACCCGTTTTCTCGAAAAGTCCGCCGAAAAAACTTGGTTTTTTCCGATTAAAATATACCCCATAAAGGTACGTTTTTTCGGAACGGTTTTCGCGGGCGAAATACAGCTTTGGGTCCGCCGAATCTGAATCCGAAATCGGATATCGAAAAAAGTGACGAGAACTCGGTCAAATTGCGAGCAGAAGCGAGCAAAGCGATTAAAATGATTCTGCCGTGGACGAGAGAAGGCTCAAGAATTGACGTGAAGGGTTCGATGTCACAACATTGCGAGGCGAGCAGGTATGCCTACATAGGTACCTACCTTGCGAGCGAAGCGAGAGCCATTTCAAATAATAAATACGGACTTTGTCCTACACATATACAGGTATTACCTTGCGAGCGAAGCGAGCAACATCCCCGAATAAACTTTTCGTGGTTCCACGTAGTTTTATAAGATTTAATTTGTTTGTAATAATTCCCAACTGAAAAAAACGTCTGCCAAGTTGGGTGGGCAGTATAACTTCCTCAAGCGAGCGAAGCGAGCAGCATCCCCTACAGAAGTTAAGCCTACCCTTAGAGACCTACCGTTTGCGAGCGAAGCGAGCAGCATCCCCTACAGAAGTTAAACCTACCCTTAGAGATCTACCGTTTGCGAGCGAACCGAGCAACATCCCCTAAATGCCATACTTTGCGAGCGAAGCGAGCAACATTTTCTACATGCCAGACTTTGCGAGCGAAGCGAGCAACATATCCTACATGCCAGACTTTGCGAGCGAAGCGAGCAATATTCCCTACATGCCACACGTTGCGAGCGAAGCGAGCAACTTAATGGGGGGTCCGGGGGGCTTGCCCCCCGGCTGGACGTGGAGGCGAGCGTAGCGAGCCGGAGCGGCTAGTTCCTAATGAAGGTGTTTTAGAAATTAACTCTTTCGTTTTGAGAGTTCCGGTGATTGAATACACGAATGAAGCAAAAGTTAATTTGATCACAGATTTGAGAAACACTCCGTATCAACTCCAATTTAAAAGTTGGCAATGCATAGATAAGAACGTTACTGGAAACTTGTTAAAGTTCGATGTAACTAGCATTTACAGAAACGTTAATAACCCATTATGGTGCTTCGTGGTATTTCAAACTGATGTTTCGAACGATCAGACAAAAAACAATTCTGAATTCCATCATAAAGATGTGAGAAATTATTGGCTTGAATTAGGAGGTAGAAGGTATCCTGAGGAAAAGCAGGATTTAGATTTCAATAAAAATAAATATTGTTTGGCTTACGACGCATTTTTAGATTTCAAAAAGACTATAAGTTCTAAACAATCTATTCCATACATCATGCCTCATTTTTTCAAAAAAGAATATCCAATTTTTAGCATCGATTTGTCTGATCAACCTCAGAGTCTATCTAGTGGTAAAAGCAATAATTTGATTCTCCATGTTGATTTCAATACATCTGTAGCATGTATTGAAATCAACATGAACAGAACAAGAAAGCGCTCAGTGCCTACGATGATAAAAGACATATTCTGGAAAATGGTATGGATACTCTTGCTTGGGGACATCATAAAATTGGAATAGGAAAAGACAATTTCGTAGATCATCTGAAGGAACTTACGAAAACGCAAAACGAGAAAGAAAATGGAAAATGAAATATAAATGCAAAGGAAAATGGAAATAGAATTATAGGTAGGATTAAAGTAAATACTAAATTACAATTTTTATAAGGATCTCTTATAAAAACCTAATGTGGACCTCCTCTTACAAATGCAAATATTCTGTGCACACAGTTTAGCATAATTTGATTATCCTCTTCGATGCATTCAAAACAAATATTACCATTTTGTACTCTAACCCCACAATTTTTGCAAACGTTAATATTTTTGAAAGGAGTAAAATTTAGAATGTTTTCAGTTAGTTTATTTTTTCCATTGAGAAAGTTACGTTTCACAGTTGGTAAATCTAAAAACTTATGATACTTCCTAACGAAATAATCAGTCAGTTCTCCAGATTTAGATACTTCCTGCCACTCACTCTTGGAAAGACAATTTCCATCTTCGAGTTCTCTTAACGATTTAAAGTATTCCATTTTATTTATAAAAGTTATTCTTTTAACTAACCCCCCAAAAAGTCACTGGTTCTGATGTTTTGTGATAAAAAATGTGTTCTGATGTTTTGTGTTGAAAAATTTTATCAGGGGTTTAACAGAAAAACATTTTTTAACAGGGTTTTGCACAAAAGTAGATTTAACAGGGTTTAGCACAAAATCAGTTTTAACAGATATTGAAGTCAAAATCAGTTTTAACAGATATTGAAGTCGGTGGTCCAGGATCGGTATACTTATACTACTTATATATATATATATATATATATATATATATATATATATATATATATATATATAAAAAAGCGTTAAAATCCAGGAATCATTTAAGAATGCCTCAAAACAGATTTCGATGAAGAGAATTTATGAAAATTTTTGGAGCCATTCCAATAACTTTATTTTCTAAGAAAATTAGCTAAAATGTCAACTATAAATGGATACGTTGCGAGCTCAGTTTTAGCGAATTTTCTTAGAAAATAAAGCTATTGCAATGGCTCCAAAAATTTTAAAATAAAAATTTTCAAAAATTTTCTCCAACGAAATCTGTTTTGAGGCATTCTGAAATGATTCCTGGATTTTAACGCTTTTATATATATATATATATATTTATATATATATATATATATATATATATATATATATATATATATATATATATATATACTCGGCCCTTCGGCCTCGCAAGGGGCTCCGCCCCTTGACCCCGCCAGGGGGGCTTCGCCCCCCTGGACCCCCCTAATCTATACTCGGCGCTTTGCGCCTCGCCGGATCTTTTCTCTTTTCTACTGTGTAGAAAACGAGGATAATTTGCTATGCAATTCGTCTCACGAGAAAAAAAAAAATTTTTTTCAGGCCTGGCCGGTATTCGAACCCACAACCTCTCGCTTCCCATCTCGGGACAAAAAACGTTACACAAAAAAACGCTGCAAATTATTTCACAAAGGTTTATTATTTTTTCATTTAAATATGATCATAGTTTTAGTTGGCTAGCGTACGTCATAAGGCCCGTCCAAACTCCTCGGCGTGTCCTATTTCGAGTTGCCACAACCTATACTTCTATAATTATATACGCATGTTTATATTTCTCGATTTGAGCTCCTATCTATTCAAATAGTTATTGCCTTAATAATATCATTATCTAAGTACGTACGCAAAGTCGAGAGGATATGTTATTAAATATGCGTAGGAAAAGCTTTGGTATTAACACACAAATATAGCCTTGAAAAAACATATATTCATGCCTCGAAGGAACGCCGGCGCCGTATCCACCACAAGGTGCCGCGGCGCCGGCGCCTCCTCTCACTCTACCCCCCGCTCACCCCCCCTCGCCGCCCACCGTGACCCCCTGCCAAGCGTGCCAGGCGTGCGTGCGTGCGTAAGTCTAACAAAGCCTTGAAATGACACTTTTTCGCCCGTTTTTGGCCCATAGCATCTATGCGAGTAAAGCGATCGGGATGGTTAAACGTTAGGACCAACTAGACCCCAAATGGAGTCTATGGGCGAAAGGACGGGTTTTTTAAGTCAATTCTTAGGCCTTTTATGGCCCGGACGGCGGACGGCGGACGGCGGACGGCGGACGGCGGCGGACGGCGGACGGACATTTCAAATTTGGATTCTACGCACCTTGAAACGTAAAGTGACAAAGTTTGAGGGGGGGTTATAAAAATTTTTTGCTATACGATCACATAGGCTTATTATTGGAAATAATAAACCAAAACGCTGCAAATTATTTCACAAAGGTTTATTATTTTTTCAATTGAGTATGATCGTAGTTTTATTTGGCTAGCGTACGTCATAAGGCCCGTCCAGACTCCTCGGCGTGCCCTACTTCGAATTGCCACAACCTATACTTCTATAATTATATACGCATGTTTATATTTCTCGATTTGAGCTCCTATCTATTCAAATAGTTATTGCCTTAATAATATCATTATCTAAGTTCGTACGAAAAGTCGAGATGATATGTTATTAAATAGGCGTAGGAAAAGCTTTGGTATTAACACACAAATATGACCTTGAAAAAAACATATATTCATGCCTCGAAGGAACGCCGGCGCCGTACACACCACAAGGTGCCGCGGCGCCGGCGCCTCCTCTCACTCCACCGCCCGCTCACCCCCCCTCACCACCCACCGTGACCCCCTGCCAAGCGTGCCAGGCGTGCGCGCGTAGAAAAACACACTTTTTTGCCCGTTTTTGGCCCATAGCATCTATGCGAGTAAAGCGATCGGGATGGTTAAACGTTAGGACCAACTAGACCCCAAATGGAGTCTATGTGCGAAAGAACGGGTTTTTTAAGTCAATTCTTAGGCCTTTTATGGCTCGGACGGCGAACGGCGGACGGCGGACGGCGGACGGCGGACGGACATTTCAAATTTGGATTCTACGCACCTTGAAACGTAAAGTGACAAAGTTTGAGGGGGGGGTTATAAAAATTTTTTGCTACACGATCACATAGGCTTATTATTGGAAATAATAAACCAAAAGTGGACATTTTAAAAAAAATTATTGGGGGTCGGCCTAAGAATTGCATGGCAATTAATATATACACACCTCAAAAGAATTAAGGCATCACTTTTGGTTTATTATTTCCAATAATAAGCCTATGTGATCGTGTAGCAAAAAATTTTTATAACCCCCCCTCAAACTTTGTCACTTTACGTTTCAAGGTACGTAGAATCCAAATTTGAAATGTCCGTCCGCCGTCCGCCGTTCGCCGTTCGCCGTTCGCCGTTCGCCGTCCGCCGTCCGCCGTCCGCCGTCCGGGCCATAAAAGGCCTAAGAATTGACTTAAAAAACCCGTTCTTTCGCACATAGACTCCATTTGGGGTCTAGTTGGTCCTAACGTTTAACCATCCCGATCGCTTTACTCGCATAGATGCTATGGGCCAAAAACGGGCAAAAAAGTGTCTATTTCTACGCGCGCACGCCTGGCACGCTTGGCAGGGGGTCACGGTGGGCGGTGAGGGGGGGGGGGGGGGGGGGGGGGGGGGGGGGGGGGGGGGGGAGTGAGAGGAGGCGCCGGCGCCGCGGCACCTTGTGGCATGAATATATGTTTTTTTCAAGGTCATATTTGTGTGTTAATACCAAAGCTTTTCCTACGCATATTTAATAACATATCCTCTCGACTTTTCGTACGTACTTAGATAATGATATTATTAAGGCAATAACTATTTGAATAGATAGGAGCTCAAATCGAGAAATATAAACATGCGTATATAATTATAGAAGTATAGGTTGTGGCAACTCAAAATAGGACACGCCGAGGAGCCTGGACGGGCCTTATGACGTACGCTAGCCAACTAAAACTATGATCATACTCAATTGAAAAAATAATAAACCTTTGTGAAATAATTTGCAGCGTTTTCTTGTAGACACCGAAGACCCCAAATCAATCGGACGAAGTTCACATTGTATCTCATCATTAGGTACCTAGGGTGGTGGGGCCAGTGTTTGACACCTTAAGAGGCATTTTGACTTTGACAAGCAATTAAGTTGTTTTTTCGTTTTTTCAAACTTGAAGCTTACATCTATTGCTGCATCAAGATGTCCTCAAACTGCTCGGTATTGAAAAAATCACTAATTCAAGCCACAAAACATCATAAATTCGTTTTTTTTTTTTTCTAAATCAATTTTTTGACCCAGTATTTGACAGACACAGCAGTTCTTCTGCAATAAATGATTCCTTGTATCAACAAAACATTTTATTTCAACATTTTACAAATGAATTGAGCATTTGAACTTAGTTTTATTAATCTAAATATAAAATTAATATGAGTATTCATAAAGACAAAGTTGAAAATATCACCGGATGTTTCATCACAAAATAGGTACAATGTTTTCTTGATACCATAGGCATAGTACGGTTCTAATGGTTAACTAGCAGCTTGTGAGTTGCTGTGTATTTATATAAATATAAAAAATAAAGAACGAATGACAAGAACGAATAGAGATCCATATTGACAGCACTGTCAATCACTGAGGGGAGCATCAGTTTGGGAACTAGTAATTGACATTTACATTTTCACATGTTATCTTTGATTGTTTTCAAAAGATGATAGCATAAATGCAAGCTACAAAAAAAAGTAATTGAGAAAAACCATGGAAACAGTCGAATTTGAAAATATGGAGGGCATGGTAAAGCAGAATAAAACGCTTACCTCCTTAGCAAAATTACAAGAAACAGCACCTAAGAAATTACAACACGAGTTTATGTGGGGTAACCTTCTCCAGATTTCACAAAAACCCGCCTGAAACCTTTTCCCGCCTTTATTTTTTACTGAGAAGGTATTTTGCCTCAAAATTCAAATGGATCAACCCCGTAAAACACTTTTAAATGTCTTATTGTTAAAACTTCTTGGTGAGATGTCAATCACTGGGTCCTTGTCAATCACTGGTCCCTCCACCCTAATGGAGATAAGGATGCACCCTGTTTTTTTGTTTCCTTTTTTTAATCTCAAACTCTGAGAAAGACCAGCGATATCAAGCTCCGTCTTGATCCAAAACAGAATGAATCACACTTCTTCATGGTTTTCAGCTCTAATCCGACATCCGAATAAGATATACCCAGTTCTGCCTTCACCATCGTTTTCAGCACTAAACAATATTTGAAACAAGTCGTAACTCGGCATATATATATATATATATATATATATATATATATATATATATATATATACATATGTGTGTGTGTGTGTGTGTGTGTGTGTGTGTGTGTGTGTGTGTGTGTGTGCCATTCCAGACGATAACTCTCGATAGAATTGAGATAAAAACTTCGTTCTTTCGCCAAATAATCAAGCATTTCAAAAGAAAGGATGAGTTCGTTGGACAACACTTTTTAAGCACATTAAATTGGTCAAAAAATGTACTTAAAAAATCACTAAAAAAGGCAAAAAACCGCTAAAAATTAACAAATTTATATTTCTTGGCAGAATGCTACTCGAAAAAAATTAATCGAACATAAAGTATTACATTTAAAAATGTAAGCACGAAATTGTACTGAAAAATGTAATTAAATTTCATTAAAATAAGTAAAAATCGATAGGAATACTTGAAAAAATTGTAAAAATCCACTAATTCGTTTGTTCATTGAAATATTACTGACAAAAAGTTAATTTGCTATAAAATGTATAATAAAATTTTCATTTGTCCCCAAAGTGCTCAAATTTCAACATAATTTAACATAAATGTAATACGACCATTTATGAAAATTCGCTCATACGATCATGCTGCATGACTGGGACTTTTGTTATTATTAAATTAATAATTTACCTTCAGATTAACTTCATAAGGTGCTGGATTATGTTTAAATCTACAAATTTTGTGCTCGTTCCATCACTTGCACGATTTGTTACAATGGGGAACCGGCGATTCCTTCCCGTCAAAGTGAAAGTTATACCTAGCGACCCGAGGGAGATGGCGATTCCTACCGGTGTGAGACCGGCCAGTGAGCCGAGGTTCGGCGATTCCTTCCCATCCAATCTCAAATTGATGAGGACCGTCAGGAGGAGTCGCAAAACAACAAGTTGCAAGTTTTGTTTAGTTATAATAGATGATCGATGATGGATCCGTAGATGGTGTAATAGCTTTTCAAACCGAAATCTACTCTAAGACCTATGGCAGCGACCAACATACTCCCAAGAGTCAGACAAAAAAAAAAAAAAAAAAAAAAAAAAAAAAAAAAAAAAAAAAAAAAAAAAAAAAAAAAAAAAAAATCCGACAACTTATCGCTTGGCAAACTTCCGACGATGACCCTTACCAATTTTCTGAAAGAGACTGTGTTAAATTTGGGGGGATTTTTGATCAATGAAATTGAGACGTGAACTTTACGACGGATTTTTTATTTTGTGATTTTAATACTTGGTGATTGTAATACTTTGATTTGGGTTTTAAAGTACTTAATTGTGCAATTTAGGGTTTAGTCCTATAAAGAGTTGATTTTTGCTTCAAAACTAACCAACACCTGGGCGGGAAGCAATTGAGTAACGGGAAGGAATCGCCAACGCTTTAAGGGGAAGGAATCGCCATGCTTTTTGGAGGTCGGGAAGGAATCGCCGGCCCCCGGTTACAATATATACATTTTGTTGAAGTTCTACATTTTGTCTTGATTAAAACAACAGATTCGCATAAGGTCAATTTGCGAAAAGTTTAATTCAATTTGCGAAAAGTTTAATTCATTTTGCGAAAAGTCTAATTCAATTCGCGGAAAGTTTAAATCCATTCGCGAAAGGTTTAATTCAAAGTGCAAATGCTATAGAATGGAACTCCCTAAAATAAAATGTACTATCTTTGGACGCAGCCCTATATCACATGATTGTCGTTTTCAATTGTTTATTGGACGTTATTCATCCTTTGTTTATCAACGTAAATCTTTACCCTTTTAGCAAATTTTTGAAGAAAATTAAGCTATTGCTTTCGCCTCAAAATTTGTAGAATGTGAATTTTTGAAAAAATTTTATGCAGAAATCCGTTTCAGGCTATTCTGAATCATGTTCTGAAGTTTAACGCATTTTTTTTTTTTAATGTATGTATGTATGTATGTATGTATGTATGACCCGCTGGCGATTAGGGGGGAGACTCGTGTCAATGAGTCTCCTGTCCCTTTTCCATGTGTCTCCCTGTTATGAATACGAACAACGACGAGCCTCATAACCCCCGCCTGCCCATTGGCACGCGGGGTTCTAGGGGAGGCGCTCGGGGGCTCTCCAGGCAGGGGCGTCGGTCATCCTCCCCCTCATCATCATCCTCTTCATCCTACCCTTCATCCTCTTCCTCTGCCCTGAATAATGCCCACCAGTGTGCCCATTGTGAGAGAGCCTTCAGTTCCAATCGTGGCCTCAGAGCCCACGTCTGGCAGAAGCATCCCGTGGAGGCCAACGCTGCAATTGACATAGATCAAGAGTGGCCCAGGTATGCTTCTGAGGATTTGCGGCGAATGGCAGCAGAGGAGGCAGAGGCTGTGCGCAATGGGGTACGTCATATTAATGTATTTTTGCAACAACGTTTTCCCATGCGCACCCTTTCTGCCATTCAATCTCTTTGCCTGAGGCCCCACTATAAGCAGCTTGTTCAGGAGGGGATCCTGGCAAATAGCGGTGGGGCCTCTCCCGCATCTCCTACAGGCGTGGGGCAAAAGCCCGCCATTCAGCAATCCTCCCCCGGGACCTCCGGTCTTCTTGAAGACTTGAAGACTGAAGTGTTGAGGCTCGGGGAGCAGGTAGGCCGTATTGATGGTTATGAGAGTGCCTACCTGCAGGACCTGGTGAGGCGGGCTGTTGAGAGGCCTGAAGGCTTGGAGGACGAGGTTGCAGCCTACATACAGAGGATCTTCGCACAGGTTGAGGAAGCGACCGTGATGGGGCATCAGGGAGCAGTTCCTCCTACTTTGGTGCCTCGTGGAGGTCGCAGAGCAGCAAAACAAGCAAGAAGGCGGGAATATCAGCGGGTCCAGAAGTTGTGGAGGAAGCATCCGGCTCCTGTGGCTGCTGAGGTACTGGAAGGAGGTGGGGATGAGCAGGTTTTGCCCCCTCTCCAGCAGTTTGTGGACTTTTGGGAGCCACTCATGAGTGCTCCCAGCCACAACCCTGGTGAGCCGGTGGTACCCCCAGCTTCCACCAGGGATTCCTTGCGCGGCATGATGTACACGCCGGTGCTTCATGACGAGGCACATAAGTGCCGTGTCAGGAATTCCACTTCTGCTGGACCTGATGGTGTTTAAGCCCGACGCTGGAACAAGACACCAAAAACAGTTAAGCTGCTCATCCTCAACTTACTGCTTCTATCGGGAAGACCCCCGAGAGCGTTGACCCGCGCCCGGACAATTTTCATCCCAAAAAAAGGATTAAGTGGGCCTGGAGGCTACCGCCCGATATCTGTATCGTCTGTAGTCTTACGCCATTTCCAAAATATTCTGGCATCTCGCCTCCAAGCTGCTGGTGTCATAGGTGACGTCCAGAGAGCATTTCGGCCAGGGGATGGCACAGCGGAGAACCTTACAGTTCTCCAAACTGTCATTTCGCTGGCCCGTATTAAGAAACGGCAACTCCATCTTGCCGCTCTGGACGTCGGTAAGGCCTTTGACACCGTTAGCCATTTTGCCCTGACCGATTGTCTTTGTGGTGTCGGGGCACCTGCTCGTTTAATTGAGTATGTTGCTCGTCTGTACCACAAAGGCGTGACGGTCCTCGAGGCACGAGGTGAGATGTCGGGGGATGTTGTCATTGGGCACGCCAGGGGGATCCTCTGTCGCCACTCCTCTTTAACCTGGTCGTGGACACGGCCTTGGGTAAGCTGCCAGCTGAAATAGGGTTCGATCTCGCCCCTGGGGTGAGAGTAGGTGCACTGGCTTTTGCCGATGATGTAATCCTACTCGCCAAAACCCGCGAGGGCTAGCAGATTGCCCTCAATGCCTTTGCTGAGCAGCTAGCCAGGTGTGGTTTGGTGGTTAACCCAGATAAGTGTGGGTCAGTCTCCTTGGTCCCATCAGGTTGCCAGCATCAGGTGAAGGTGGTGGATGAGGAGTGTTTTGTCATAGGACAGTCACCCATCCCCACCCGATCCGTGCTGGAGGTTTGGCGGTACCTTGGAGTTGACTTCATGGGTGTGGCCACCATTGCCGCAAGCCGTGTGGACCTTGGTGGAGCACTAGCTCGTATCACCAAGGCTCCATTGAAGCCACAGCAGAAGCTACGCCTCCTTCGCACGTACTTACTGCCAAAGCTGACCTATGGGTTAGTCTTTGGTAGGCTTACTGAGGGGAGGCTGCTAGAGTTAGATCGTGAAGTTCACTCTGCTGTGCGCTCTTGGCTAGGCTTTCCACCTGGTGTCCCAAGTGCCTATATCCATGCACCGGTCAAGGCCGGTGCGCTCGGTATTGTCTCTCTCTCAGCCAGCATCCCATCTTTACGCCGCCAGCGCCTGCTCGCCCTTAGGGGTTCAAGCTGGGAAGTCGCCCGCACTGCTGCTGACCTTGACTTTGTCAAGCAGCAGTTGTTGTGGTGCGACCAAGCAACACCAACTGCTCCCAAACCCAGCTCATCTGCTGAGTTTGCTGCTGCGCTACATGAGTCAGTAGGTGGTAAAGAACTCCGACAGTGCTCTGAATCCCCTATTTCTTCCCAGTGGGTGGAATGGGCTTCAGAGGGTTTTGGGGCCCGCGACTATTGCCATTTTCACGCTGTCCGGGTGGTTACATTAGCCACCTCGATGAGGTGTTCGAGGAGTAGTCGCGGGACAGTGAACACCCTCTGCCGTGCCTGTCGGGGTAAAAATGAGAATCTGTATCATGTGGTGCAGCAGTGTCCTCGTATTCACGGTGGCCGCATTCTCCGACACGATGCGGTTGCCAAGCAGATAGCGGGCGCGTTGACATCCAGCGGTTGGGCTGTTGAGAGAGAGAGAGACTATATCACATGCCGAGTGACCAGGGCAAGAAGCCAAATATCGTTGCTGTTAAGCCCGATGGGTCTGCTATAATCCTGGATGTCCAGGTTGTCAGTGGCAGCGTGGACATGGAGCAGACCTGGTGGTCTAAGAAAAGTAAATATGATAGAAATGATCTGCGACATGCGATATCTGAGCTAAAATTAGTGGCACCTAATAACATCAAGGTTATGGCTGCGACCATGTAATGGCGCGGGGTGTGGTGCGGGAAAAGCGCCACGGAGTTACTCGAGTTCGGCATCTCGGCAGGAGTACTCCGTGGTATCACCACCCGCGTCCTGAGGGGTTCTTACTTGAACTGGTGGTCATTTTATAGGGGCACTTCCTTTCATCCCATTCTTCCTCCTCGTCCCGCAACTTCCCTTATCCCTAGAGCCGGCGTCAGGTAATCCTGGGCGTCCTCCCCTCTTTTTATTTTATTTTTTCATTTTTAATTAATTGGTGTGCCCCCTCCGCCTTTGAGGGGAGTTTTGTAACAAAAAAAGAAATGTCTGTATGTGTCATTCCAGACTATAACTGTCCGTAGAATTGTGCTAGAAACTTCAAACAAATTTTAAAATGTTAAGGACACAAAACGAAAGTTCAAGTTCGTTGGCCAGCATGATCGGATTACATCTTCGGGTTGAAATTTTCAAAAATGTAGTCAAAAATTTCAAAATGGCCTGTTTTTTTGCGATTTGTTGTGCGAAATAATTTTTTCAGCTAACATGTGGTATATTCGGAATCAGTGTAAAATTTCCTATAAGAATATGTATCGTTTTCAAAAATTTCAAAGTTGAAAAATCAGTCAAAAATCGAAATAATGCCGTTCGCTAGTTGTAAAAATCGGTAATATTTGCATGAAACATTGTCCAAATTCAAATTGAACTACTCTTATGAAAGCATCCTTGTATAACCAATCCTAGAACCATGCTGTTGGAAACGTAGGTAGTAGGTGCTTGTTTTATTTTATTTCAAGATTTGATGATGTTATGATAGGATACTGTTAAGATTTCAACTGCCTTCAATACTGACCACATTGGACATCGAAATCTATAAATATTTACTTACATTTGTCTTTAAATCTACAAGATTAGTTTAGTAATATTAAAGTATGAGTACCTCCTAATTATTTTTAATAATTTAATTCCATGTTTGTCTATCAAAATCATAAACTAAAATTTCTCTACACGATCAATAGCGACTGAAATGTCGAAGATTTCTTCAAAAATTCGCTCATGGGGTCATGCAGCATGACCGGACTTTTTTACAAGTTGAACAACGCTCTTAAAGAATATGTTTTAACAATGGATAATTTGATATTGTATACTAATGAAGTGAGATATCCCAAGTATGCGCTCAAACAATATAAAGGATTATTGGGTTACATTACAAGTCCTTAAAATAAAAACAAAGCAAACAAGAACGTTTTTTTTCTCCTTTTCATGAGTGATATTTAATCAATAGTTAATGCGCGGTTCTACGTCGGATTGCTAAATTTGGCTCATGTATGCCAGCACAAGCTCATCTTTTAGGCAAACATTGTCCTTCAATAAGTGGACATAGAACTTATTATTTTTTATCACACCATGCAGGTATATTAATTTCATTTATTGTGTATGTTTTTAATTCAGATATAATTGAAAACTGCTATTAAATTTTATATAAATTGTATGTATTAGGCAGGGGTGCCCCCCCCCCCCCCAAGCGCAACGACTCGAGCCCCCCCCCCCCAAACTCCCGACCCCCCCCCCCCCCCAACTAAAATATTTATTAAAAGGTAATGTAAATGATACACTGATGTGATAAAAAATGTTGTATTTCTTGTTTTACAAATGTAAGTAATTAATTTGTTAGTATAAATCTTATTACTTGTTCATAAAAAAATTAAAAATATACTCATTTTTCTAACCCCCCCCAAAAATTTTAACGACGCAGTTTGCGTCGTGACCCCCCCCTGTGGGCACCCCTGTATTAGGAGGAAGGAAATAAATTTCATTTCGTTTCCTTCCATTTCCGTAGTCGGTTTTCTTGTCTTCAGGATGTTTCGGGTTGTGTTTGCCCTTCTCTCCCGTTTAATGGCTTTTGTTATTATTTAGGGGTGTTGATTGAAAAAAACAAAAAACAAAAAAACAAATAAATCAAAAAATCAAAAAATCAATAAATTTCAAAAAAAAAACATATTGATTCCCTCATAACAAGAATGAGAATGTTATTTCATTTATTTGAAGAGATACGAAGTTTTCTGTCTAAAAAGCAGCTTAAAACCATTTATTAAGGTTTTGCCTTTTTTATCATTAAGTATTGTAGGTATTTTGCTTTGGGGTAGTCCCAGTAATATTAAAAAAGTACAAATAGCACAAAATCGTATTTTAAAAATAATTTTGAATAAAAATGTAAGATTTTCTACTTCTGTTCTCTATAAGCTTTTGGTTTATTTCCAATAATAAGCCTATGTGATCGTATAGCAAAAAATTTTTATAACCCCCCCTCAAACTTTGTCACTTTACGTTTCAAGGTGCGTAGAATCCAAATTTGAAATGTCCGTCCGCCGTCCGCCGTCCGCCGTCCGCCGTTCGCCGTCCGCCGTCCGCCGTCCGGGCCATAAAAGGCCTAAGAATTGACTTAAAAAACCCGTCCTTTCGCCCATAGACTCCATTTGGGGTCTAGTTGGTCCTAACGTTTAACCATCCCGATCGCTTTACTCGCATAGATGCTATGGGCCAAAAACGGGCGAAAACGTGTCATTTCAAGGCTTTGTTAGACATACGCACGCACGCACGCCTGGCACGCTTGGCAGGGGGTCACGGTGGGCGGTGAGGGGGAGTGAGCGGGGGGTGGAGTGAGAGGAGGCGCCGGCGCCGCGGCACCTTGTGGTGGATACGGCGCCGGCGTTCCTTCGAGGCTTTATGTTTTTTTCAAGGTCATATTTGTGTGTTAATACCAAAGCTTTTCCTACGCATATTTAATAACATATCCTCTCGACTTTGCGTACGTACTTAGATAATGATATTATTAAGGCAATAACTATTTGAATAGATAGGAGCTCAAATCGAGAAATATAAACATGCGTATATAATTTTAGAAGTATAGGTTGTGGCAACTCGAAATAGGACACGCCGAGGAGTCTGGACGGGCCTTATGACGTACGCTAGCCAACTAAAACTACGATCATACTCAATTGAAAAAATAATAAACCTTTGTGAAATAATTTGCAGCGTTTTGATGTTAAAAATATTTCGCAAATGTACCTTTTTCATTCCTGTATCCATTTATTTTGTTCTGGCATAAGAGATGCCCACTGTTAAAACTGAATTTTATAGAAGAAACTCCTATGTTAAAGCACTTAAATTTTTATTTGAAAATTCTATTAACCTCTTTCATTTTTCAAACTTGTCTTCATTTAAAAAAAAAAAATTATCCGAGTATTTCTAATGTGATTTTTGTTTATTTTTCATTTTTATTTATTTGATTTTTCTTTTATTGCACATTGGCTGGCGAGAAGATTTATTTTACTTGAATGATAATTGACTGAACTCCACCGAGAAGCACAAGTTCGTCTGAACTTATTTCTCGGTCGGCAACAATGTTATTTTGAATTGAATTTGGTAATTTATCATTATGTTTAATTTTCAATTTTTTTCTTAATTTTGCTTTATAATATTTGTGGTTACCAATAAATAAATTCTATTCTATTCTATTCTATTTCACTTTTTGTTGCGAATTAGTTGTAGCAACACTATAATAAATTGCCGTATGGGGAGGGAGCACTAAATCGAACTTAGTTCCTTTGCAGACAGTTCAGAATGCATTGATTAAAAAACTTCTCAACAAACCTTATATGTATCCTACTGCTAGATTATATTCAGAATTTAATGCACATAATGTAAAGACCATTTTTCTAATAGAGTCTTGTACTCTTGTTTTTAAAACGGGTATTAGGCTCGAGCACCTATGTAATGTTTCCTTCAGTAGAACTGCCTCAACATCTAACATTTCCCTATCCCGCTGTCGTACAGAATTGCATTGTAGAAATTTGCACAGTGCTGCTCTGAACTTTTTATATAGCCACAAAATTAATTTGTCCATTTTCCCCAACGTAAATGGTTTTAAAAGATGTATATCGGAGATTCTTTCTGATTTTCAGTAATTGTTGGGAACCATAGGGAATTGATGTTCTGTATTTCATGAGTGAATTCATAATTAATTTTAAATATTATTTTCATATCGGTTATGGGTATTTTATTTTGATAAAGTAGTTATTCCTGTTTCCGCCAGTTTTATCTTTATATATAGTCATATTTATTTTTGTTTTTATATATGTATAGTCTAGTATTGTACAGCTGGGCGCCTCTTATTAAGAGTAAGACTCCACCAGGGGACACAAGTTCTTTTGAACTTAAGCCTTGGTGGGCAAATTATTTGATTTTTTGAAGTCCTTGATTAAATTAGTTCCAATTTAGTGTCTTTGAAAAATGTTCACTTTTTAAAAAGAAGTATCTTGTTTTAATTTGTTTATTACTAGTATTGTCAAGTACTACTGTTATTTAATTTTCTTATAAATATGTTTTTGCCAAATAAATAAATAAAGAATCGATCTCTAGATTTTTGTCCAATTGGTTTGCTACAGCCTGTATAGAATAGTCGCTTAGTTTCCCGTTTTCCTGTTAACAGAATATTTACTGCCGTGGGGGTTTAGAAGGCGGGAGTTAGTTGGAAGTGCGGGATCGGGAGGCAGGTGCGGCAGAGAAGTGATCGGGAATCCGAGAAAGTGCGGATTAAGAAAGTTGTGGATTAGCCGAGCTAATCCTCAAGGAGGTTGGGGGGGGGGGGGGGGGGGGGGGGGGAGGATCCGGGATGGGACTGCCAAGCTTCTAATCAGGGGAAAAGTGCGAGGGGGGAGGGAAGGATCCCCAAGGTCATGCGGCGGGTGGCTCCCGGGGGTGGCGACGGCGGCGTCGGGTGGCGGTGGGGCAGGTCCGGGCGGTGGGGTAGGACGGCGGATCCGGCCGAGGGACTCAGTCAGAGAACGGCGGCTCGCGGGATCATGTCCTTCTGATACCGCGCTCCCCCGACCCCCCTCCTCCCTTCCCGGGTGTCACGTGGGTTTCTCGTCCCGACGTTTATTTTTGGAAATCCGTCTTCCCCCCGCCCCCCTCCTCGTTCAGGACATCGAGTTTTGGCCTCATGGCGTCATCGTGGGCCAGCACGGAGCCGACGCTCCTCAACGAGTCGGTCTCCGCGCCCTCGACGTCAGAGGAGACGCTCGCCGTTTGTGTTGATGGTCTCGTCATCCCCGCCTGGCGACCCGTCGACGACTTGACGCTGGAAGACAGGTTCCTCCGTGGCTCCGTCTACTTCTTTCTCCTCCTCTACCTCTTCCTCGGGGTCTCCATTATCTCCGACCGCTTCATGCAGGCCATCGAAGTCATCACCTCTCAAGAGAAGAAAGTGAGCATCAAGTCTCGTGGCGAGAAGAAAACTGTGCTGGTCCGAGTGTGGAACGAGACGGTAGCGAACCTGACGCTCATGGCGCTCGGCTCCTCCGCCCCCGAGATCATGCTGTCCATCATCGAGATCTACGCGAAGAACTTCGAAGCTGGCGCCCTCGGCCCCGGCACGATCGTCGGCTCCGCCGCCTACAACCTCTTCGTCATCATCGCCATCTGCGTCTACGTCATCCCCCCCGGCGAGGTGAGGAAAATCAAACAGATCAACGTCTTTTTCGTGACAGCCACTTGGTCTGTGTTCGCTTACATTTGGCTCTACATGATTTTGTCGGTGTTTTCCGAGGGGGTTGTCGAGGTGTGGGAAGGGATTTTGACGTTCTTGTTCTTCCCCATGACTGTGCTCACGGCGTACATGACGGACAAGAAAGTGCCAATTTACAAACTGCCTCTGAAGCTTTTCAAATGCAAAAGTCACAGTGCTGTGGGGGCGGCGGAGAACGTGGACATCGAAATGTCCAGAGACGAGTATGACGATTTTGAAGAGATGTTGGACCACGCGAGGCAGCAGTCGGCGAGCCTGCTGAAGGAGCTGAGAAGAGAGTACCCTGATAAGAGTATGGCTGAGTTAAAAGCTATAGCGCAGGAGAAAATCGAGCAGTCTGGACCTAAAAGTCGAGCCTTCTACAGGATACAAGCCACAAGGAGTATCACAGGAGGGAGTATAATACAGAAGCACAAGGATGTGTCTGACGAGAGAGAAGAAGTGGTTCATATTGTCGATGACAGCACGTTCGTCAGGTTTGAAGAGCCGGAGGTGACGGTGTTGGAGAACGTGGGGACTTTGGTAGTGAAGGTCGTTTTAGAGGGGCCGCCGCTGATGGTCCCCCTCATCGTCGACTACCAGTCGGAAGACGGGTCGGCCCAAGCGGGCTCCGACTACATGGCCGTGTCCGGCACGCTCGTCTTCAAACCCGGACAACGGGAGCAGATGTTCAAAGTGAAGATCATTGACGACGACGTCTTCGAGGAGGACGAGCACTTTTACATCCGTCTCTCGAACGTGAGGACGGCGGTGCCCAAGGGGGCGGCGGCCGCAGTCAACGGTCTCCCGCCCTTCAAGATCGGCAACGGCCTTATGAAGATCATCATCCTCGACGACGACCACAGCGGGATCTTCGGGTTCGCGGAGCCGTCAGTCGACGTGCCCGAGTCCGTCGGGACGTACAACGTGACGGTCGAGCGGAAGACGGGGGCCCGTGGCGTCGTGAGGGTCCCTTGGCACACGGAGGACGGCACCGCCAAAGCTGGCAAGGACTACGTCGAGTCCACAGGCGTCCTCGTCTTCGAAGACAACGAAGCCAGGTGAGTCCCTCAGCCCCTCAGCCCTCCACTCACATAACACGTAGATCAGCTCCCTCTCACGAATTTCACACCACATTTACATTATAAAATTGATACATGATTGATTTATGATTGATGATGAATATTGATTTACACCTGGCTCATTTCAATTGGTTATCATTTCCTGGAGAGTATTTTACTTGGCACATACATACGAAATATGGAGCGTCATGTGCAGTTTTGCTATATGTTGAAGATAATAATGAGGCCAATCCTTCTATTCTTATATAAAATATTAATTATTACAAAGGAATAATTAAACCACTGTCCCCCGACTAAGCACCAAATGTAAATGGCATGAAAAAATTATGCTTGAAAGAACTTACGTTTGTGCATGCGAAAAATGCAGTAATGGTTTATTTATTTATTAAACATTACGGAATTTTATTCCCAATCACATATTAAGAATTTTTCAACAATCCACAGCTACAGTAAGTGAAAAACAAAATGAAAGTGATAAATAAGAAATTAAATTTGTCACAAATAAACTAATTTAATACTGCAGGTAAAATTTAGATAGCATTGACATAATGTTATATACACTGTCGAAAAACGGATCAATGTCGACTGGCGACTCGTTCGCTGTCCGTTGAAACCGAGTGAGAGGGCTATTCATAGCGTAGTTGGTTCCCTCGAAAGATGGTTTGAGAAGTATGGAATTGATAGTAGGCCATTCACAGCCTAACCCGCACATTCCCTGAAAACTGTTGAACTGAGGCTTGTTTAAAAATTAATATATATTCGCACATGCGCAGTAGCTACTAATAATAGGACTATGTTGAAATTGCTAGGGAATGCTCAAATCAACCTCTTCCACCTATCGTCCAAATTTGAGCGAGATCGGACAATGGGGACGTGAGAAAATGATGGTTGACGGAATTAACACGATTGAAACATGATTGATTTATGATTGTTGATGAATATTAATTTATACCTGGCTCATTTCAATTGGTTATCATTTCCTGGAGAGAATTATACTGGGCACATACGTACGAAATATGGAGCCTCATGTGCAGTTTTGCTATATATTTTTTTTTTGCTTTATAAATTTATTTCCATATTATTCATTACAATAAATTGAAAAACGAATGCATCACACAACTTTTAATGGAGGTTTTAGCCCCATTTGAGCATAAAGCTCGCGGCGGGGTCTAGAGTTCAGAGGCCTCTTTCTAAGTATATATAAATTAACAAAAATTGATATAAAATACTATTAGCGAATTTTCGAAGAAAATTAAGCTATTGCTCTCGCCTCAAAATTTGTAGAATGTGAATTTTTGAAAAATTTTAATGCAGAAATCCGTTTCAGGCTATTCTGAATCATATTCCGAAGTTTAACGCATTTTTTAATGTATGTATTATATATGTATGTATGTATATATGTATGTATGTATGTATGTATGTATGTATGTATGTGTCATTCCAGACGATAACTGTCCGTAGAATCGTGCTAGAAACTTCAAACAAATTTTAAAATGTTAAGGACACAAAACGAAAGTTCAAGTTCGTTGGCCAGCATGATCGGATTACATCTTCGGGTTGAAATTTTCAAAAATGTAGTCAAAAATTTCAAAATGGCCTGTTTTTTGCGATTTGTTGTGCGAAATAATTTTTTCAGCATACTAACATGTGGTATATTCGGAATCAGCGTAAAATATCCTATAAGAATATGTATCAAGTTTTTAAAAATTTCAAAGTTGAAAAATCAGTCAAAAATCGAAATAATGCTGTTCGCTAGTTGTAAAAATCGGTAATATTTGCATGAAACATTGTCCAAATTCAGATTGAACTACTCTTATGGAAGTATCCCTGTATAACCAATAATAGAACCATGCTGTTTAAAACGTAGGTAGTAGGTGCTTAAAAAAAAAAAAAAAAAAAAAAAAAAAAAAAAAAAAAAATGTAATCACAACTAATGAGTTTACTCTGTGCATGTGTTAATAATTTGATTCCATGTTTGTCTATCAAAATCATAAACTAAAATTTCTCAACACGATCAATAGCAACTGAAATGTCGAAGATTTCTTCAAAAATTCGCTCATGTGGTCATGCTGCATGACTGGACTTTTTTTTCTTAATATTATTCTTATATTATCATTTACCTATCTTTTTATTTTTATTTATTAAATATTACATTCTTATTACTAATTTTTATTCTTTATTCTCCACCCTATCTGTTTCAAAGGGTGTTACATACAGATTAAGTGTGTTGGTTCGATTTCGGAATGTAACGTCACCGAAATAGAAACCCAAACAATTAAATGCATCCTTTGTGGGATTTATTGCCTGCAAGTGGGAATGTATTATGATCCTCACCGGCTCTGGTTGACAAATTGTCTTTGTGTATTCCTGTGGTACGAAGAAAACTTCCCAAGTTATTATGTCTTGTTTTGCTCTCAATGAGATTATAACTAACAGGTGAGCAGCCAAAATTCGCCATAATTAGATAGTTTTTGCTGACCACTAACGTGCCCTTAACGTCACCCAAACGTACCCAAGAGTACGTGACTTTGAGGGGACGTTAGCAACGTCGTACGTTAGAATGGCTCATTTAACGTCACCCGTTTGGGGAACTAAATGCACACGACACCAGCCTAACCTTCCTGTAAATGTAACACTGCACACTACTGGTCACCTCAAAATTACTCGAATACTGGTGAATTAAATAAAAAGTCCAGTCATACAGCATGACCCCATGAGCGAATTTTTGAAGAAATCTTCGACATTTCAGTCGCTATTGATCGTGTAGAGAAATTTTAGTTTATGATTTTGATAGATAAACATGGATTTCTCAGAGTAAACTCATCACTTGTGATTACATTTTTTTTTTTTTTTTTTTTACAAGCACCTACTAGGTTTTAAACAGCATTACCTACGTTTTAAACAGCATGGTTCTAGGATTGGTTATACAGGGATACTTCCATAAGAGTAGTTCAATCTGAATTTGGACAATGTTTCATGCAAATATTACCGATTTTTACCACTAGCGAACGGCATTATTTCGATTTTTGACTGATTTTTCAACTTTGAAATTTTTGAAAACTTGATTTATATTCTTATAGGAAATTTTACGCTGATTCCGAATATACCACATGTTAGTATGCTGAAAAAATTATTTCGCACAACAAATCGCAAAAAACAGGCCATTTTGAAATTTTTGACTACCTACATTTTTGAAAATTTCAACCCGAAGATGTAATCCGATCATGCTGGCCAACAAACTTGAACTTTCGTTATGTGTCCTTAACATTTTAAAATTTGTTTGAAGTTTCTAGCACAATTCTACGGACAGTTATCGTCTGGAATGACACATAAATATATACATACATACATACATAGATACATACATACATACATACATGAAAAGTGCGTTATACTTCAGAATATGATTCAGAATAGCCTAAAACGGATTTCTACGGCTCTATTTGGTCGATAGAGCCTTGTTAGCGAATTTTTGAATAAAATTAAGCTATTGCTCTCGCCTCAAAATTTGTAGAATGTGAATTTTTGAAAAATTTTTATGCAGAAATCCGTTTCAGGCTATTCTGAATCATATTCTGAAGTTTAACGCATTTTGTTATGTATGTATGTATGTATGTATGTATGTATGTATATATGTATGTATGTATGTATGTATGTATGTGTCATTCCAGACGATAACTGTCCGTAGAATTGTGCTAGAAACTTCAAACAAATTTTAAAATGTTAAGGACACAAAACGAAAGTTCAAGTTCGTTGGCCAGCATGATCGGATTACATCTTCGGGTTGAAATTTTCAAAAATGTAGTCAAAAATTTCAAAATGGCCTGTTTTTTGCAATTTGTTGTGCGAAATAATTTTTTCAGCATACTAACATGTGGTATATTCGGAATCAGCGTAAAAGTTCCTATAAGAATATGTATCAAGTTTTCACAAATTTCAAAGTTGAAAAATCAGTCAAAAATCGAAATAATGCCGTTCGCTAGTTGTAAAAATCGGTAATATTTGCATGAAACAGAGACTACAGTTTGTCTGTCAATTTCTTGCTGTGGGATACTAGATTCGAATGCAACTGACTTTATATCACTCGTAATATAAAGCCTCATCGTCGATTGGCTGTGGAAATACGTTTCTTTCATATGACGTCGGTATGTTATTTTATTTTATGTCAACATTTGATGATGTTATGATAGTATACTGTTAAGATTTCAACTGCCTTCAATACTGACCACATTGGACATCGAAATCTATGAATATTTACCTACATTTGTCTTTAAATCTACAAGATTAGTTTAATAATAATAAAGTATGAGTACCTCCTAATTGTTTTTAATAATTTGATTCCATGTTTGTCTATCAAAATCATAAACTAAAATTTCTCTACGTGATCAATAGCGACTGAAATGTCGAAGATTTCTTCAGAAATTCGCTCATGGGGTCATGCTGCATGACTGGACTTTTTTTATTATTATCTTACATATTTTACAAAGTTCAAATGAGAAACCTGAGTTTTAAGACACTACTTCTTCGCAGTACTGTTCTTAGCTGTCTCATCTCTCAGCTGTATTCTCGTGAACAATGCGTGAAGGCCTACACAGATGATTATCAGGAAAAATTTTGGTTTATTGTCATAGAGATAAATACTTTTTCATACTTGTTGATAATTTACTCAACGGAAAACCCAAAAACATGGAGCTCGTAACGACTAAGGGCCTATAAGTGCAACTAAACCGCGGTGTTCCCCACTTGAGGCTTACTACCTTTGCGTTGAACCCATGCCCTGTTTGCGAATTGAAAACTAAAAAGTGAGAAATTACCCCATATTTGTACTGAAACTAACATGTAACGGACTTAGGCGCCCCGTGGTGCAATGGGGGCCTAAATCCAAACTCATAGATAGAGAGAGGAGAGTGACAGTACCATAAGAGATACAACTCGTACTAATAGCATATATGCTACGTTCGGAGAAGATAGGTTTTCCAGTTCTAGGATCAACCATCCATCGCCAAACGCAGGCTTTCGAAAACACGGGAAGAAAGCGCCCGACGCCCGTTGGGAAACAACGGAGCGACGGCAGCGCATTCCCTTGGATCTCGCGGGAACTGTCACAAACATGAAATTCGAATTTAGGAATGAAAATTGGCGTTTCATATCGAAATAAAGAAGTTGATTGGACAACAAGACAGCTGGTGGAAAATATCGAGTTGCCCAACCAACGTTAACGTGACATCAAAATTAAGGCAACCGTTCCCCAGATTCCAATTGGGTTAGCATCTTCATTTGCTCCCTCAAGACTGTGGTAACGGGTAACGTTAAGTTGAAGTCGCCAAAAACGACTTGTGAACCGCTCGATTTTCGTTTCCTCCGACTGAGCACCGCGGCGTGTGATCAAACCTCTAGTCTTTACAACTTGGAAGGCGCTCCAAGTTAAGACATTTGATCCGTCACACGAAGCTGGCGTAACTACTGGTACCTGTTCATATCTTACTGTCAGTGCATCTCGGAACTCTGATGGGGCAAAATCAAAATTGCATTTTCTAAAAGGAAGCACAGAGAACCATTCCAACGAATCCAGAAAGATGAGCTACTGATTTATCTATCAGCAGATAACGTTTTGAGAACGCCATCCAGCAATTAGTGCATTAAATATAGAGTTTTTGTTCTTCCCGTAATTTTCTACCCGTGAACGGGAAAAGACTGGAACACCATCTGCGCATGAGCGAATCTAGCGTGTACGGGAAAGCGGCCCATCTACGCGTTGGCGGGAACAATGCTTTCGTTGGAATCCCATCCTACGCCTAGTCATCATAACCTGACACAAAGGTGACCACAATTTTAAGAATAGGCACCGGTTCTCCCTCTGACTGCCATCTAACTTAACTTTTCTCATTTAAATTTGAACTTATGATGAATATAATTTTAATATTAAATAAAATTCCGTTCATCACGTGAACGAAGTACCTACCTACATAGTCCAACAGCCAGATATTCTGTTCACCTACTTGGGAGTGAATGCAGTTGTCGCGACTTTACCGATTTTAAAGTAGGTACCTAGGTTCTGTTTTTTGTAGGCATCTGCGTGTACATTTCGTACAACAAAGTTGAATCTACCAACATAAAGATTCAGTCAACGAGCAGGTTTATGTTTAAATACGATTTTATATTTTTAAAAAGTTGTCAGTTCAATAACAAATTGAGAAGGTTGGTAATAGACGATTGGATAAAATAGGGAAGGCGCTCAAAAAGAACTATTCCACGAGGCCTTGATTAAGTAAACTTGATGTAGATAGATGAAAAATTGAATGATGAGACGAAAAATAAAAAAGATGCCGAAATTGCGGCACTCCTGGACAGTCACCCATCCAATTACGGGTCCCTACAAACTCATCAAACGGAAACTCATCAAAAACGTGAGGTCGAAGCTTTTAGAGGAGTTTCCCCTTTGGGTGGGACACTGGTCAAAACTGAATGGAAGGGAAAGTCGTCAAAAAGAATTTCAAATAGAAAGCGGGTATAAATTTGGAAGATGAAAAGTAGTTGACAATTATTTTTTATGACTTTCCTGTCCCCTGTGAAAACTGGTCAAACACTCCTAAAGGGGAACTCATCGAAAGGAAATTCATCAAACCAAACCTTCGGAAGGCTTCACCGTGTGCCAGACCCAACCATTATTAGGTTTTTGGCCAGGTAGTTATTCATGGTGGCAATGAGCTGTAACAATGGCAGGTAGTTGACCCAAAGTAGACCAATATCCGTCTACTACTACCACCATTTTCGGCGAGTTTCCCGTCAGCTCCTTTTTGATGAGTTTCCTTCAAGTTAGTTTTTGAGGAGTGTCTCAACAGTGCTGGATTCTAGTCGAAAAAAATTTATACTGATTCATAACTAAATTGAACGGATAAATTTATTGGATTCCATTTTTTGATGAGTCGCTCGTTCATAAAGATTTGACGAGTTTTCACCCCACGTGGATATCGTTTGGTTAATCGTGTACGTACGTTTAAAAATGCGTGTAGAAATACGCGAAGAGCATTTGCAGTTGCTTTCGCTCTAGACGCTGCTCTACGTGTTAACGGGGGAAAATCGTGCGGGATGAACAAAACTCTCTGATAATCTCTTACAAATTAGATTAACAATCTTCAATAATTTGGTGTTTCTGGAGGTGTTCATTGACATCCTATTTTCCTTGAATTCCTATATCCTCCAACTAGTTTGAAACCATCGTCATTCTCAACCTGTGGCTTATGGCCCACCTCCTCCTCGCCGACAATGAATTATTAAAGACATACACGCTGGCCAAATTTCAACTCACATCATCATTTATAGTTTGATTTAAAACTAAATCTACTGGTAATCTAGAAGAACTTATATTTTTCTATATACCAAAAGTAAGTTCCGCTTGACTCACGAGTAACTTCGTTAACCATACTCTCGAACCCTTCATTTCTAAACATTTCCAAGTATTGCTGAGAGCTCACATTATTTATATCAAGAATTTTTATATTAACCCTTCAGAACTCGCGTGGTGTCCACTCACGTAAGTACTCGCGTCGGGTCACTGGTGACCCACCATGAAAATTATCGAAAAATAAATTAATAAATTGGTAAAATAATAAACCAAACACATTTGAAGCAACAGGAATCGATAATCTTTAATAAAAAATACAAAACTTCACATATGTACTTCAATCAAAATTTTTTCTTTGATAAGAAAAAGTCCCTCGATTTTGCCAGTTCTCCAAATTTACCCATTTTCAATTTAATGCCGAAAACCACCAGACGATCATTCGAAGACAAGTTAATTAAAATGTTGAACCCCTACATCTAGTTACCAATGAATGAAGAATAAAATGATTTATAATAGCAATACAAGTCCCTAAAGTAAGCCATCTTTCACGTTATTACGAATACGAAATAAATCGAACAGCGAGTTAGAAACTGCAAAGCACTTAGCTTTTGTGCAAATAATATTGTCGTGGTTTTTTTCGGATTTTCAGACCGTGCAATGGTATTATGCTCTTTGAAATTTCGTTGAAAACCCGAGTTTGATACCGTTTTCAAGTTGAAAAAAGCACCTAAAACGTGGTTATACATCTGGCGTGGGTGGAGAACGAAGTTTCGTCAACTTTGTTTCCGTTTTGAGTTGGTTTTTTGTTACTTTCATTATTCGTAGATTTCTTTGAAGAAATTTAGTTCTTTGGAATTGTTATTGTTTACAAAATGGTTAGTGATTGATAGGCAACAACATGGATGTCTCAACAACCTCGCAAACAAATCGCGTGACATGTCCTCACTGTTCCGTCGAATATACCAGAAGAGGCCTGCAAAATCACATTAGGTACCCGATCTCATCCCAGAACTACCCAGGTGCATCCTTCACCAGCATCATCCGACGATTGTGGACCGTTTTAGGAGCTGTTCGTTGCTGGATTCGGGGCTCCCCTGATTAATAAAGATACAGAAAGTGATAGAAACGGGCTGTGGGAAACGTGGTGGCGCCGCTCAGTAAAACTCAAAGGAAGGCAATACACCATTCCATTCGGCCCAGTCGGTCGAAAATTTGTTTCCCTTGTTACAGAAGCAATATCTGAAATAGTGAACGGCACTTCTAGATCAGAGAGAGTCTTTGTACTTTGTGCAACATTCAAAGATCGAAAGACATTTCTTCGGGAAGCGATATCAAGAGGCTTCTGATTCGAAGAATGACCCTGTGGAGGCAGGAAAAGTTTGAGGAGCTTGTGAAGGAAGCAGAACGAAGTGATCGACAGTTAGGACACTCTCGAAAAAACAGATAAGGATCAAAAAGTCAGGGTGTTCACAATACTCGTTACCAGAGGTAAGCTGAGGGAGGCCACAAGATGGATTACGGACAGACAAACAGGTGGTGGGGTATTACAACCAACGTCACAACTCGCAGATGGACAAACCGTCTTGGAGATTTTAAGAAGCAAACATCCAGATCAAATGACCCCTGATATTGAGACGATCATAGACAGTACCAACCTACCCACAATGGAAGACATCGATGTATCTGGTGATCTTGTCGCAAAAGTAGCCCACCTTCTAAAAGGAAGTGCAGGTCCCAGCGGTACGGATTCGGAAACCTGGAGGAACATGCTTCTAAGATTTGGCGCACACAGCAGCCGACTTCGAGATGCCACGCTGCATTAGTCAGATGGTTGTCAAATGGTATTGTGGAATGGGACAGGATAAAAGCACTGATTGCCCGCAGAGGAGTAGCCTTAGACAAGAACCCAGGTGTAAGACCGATCGAGGTTGGTGAAGTCCTCCAAAGAATTCGTGCTAAAACTGTTGTACACATTACAGGTATCGACTTGAAAGAAGAATGTGGAGCCGATCAGCTATGTACGGGGACAAGAGCAGGGATTGAAGGTGCAATTCATGGAATGTCGAAAATATTCTCTAATGATGAGACAGAAGGAATGCTCCTCATTGATGCCACCAATGCATTTAATGCCCTAAGCCGGCCGTTAGCACTGTGGAACGCGAGAATGCTGTGGCCCAGATGTGCAAGGTTTTTATTCAATACCTACAAGGGTTTTCCTACAACAGTGTTCAGGCAATGTGACGAGTTCATATTAAGCCGAGAAGGAACGACGCAGGGAGATCCACTTGGTATGTTGGTGTATGGAGTCGGAACACCACCATTGATCAGAAAGCTCAAATGCGAGACCTATCACCAATCATGGTATGCAGATGACTCAGCCTTCATAGGGAAGCTTAGAGACCTTAAGAATTGGTTGAACCTCTTGGAATCTGAAGGTCCAAAGTGGGGGTATTATCCAGAGGTCAGCAAAAGTTATCTGATAATAAAGCCTGGTCTAGAGGAAGAAGCTCAAAACACATTCAGAGATTCCGGCCTGAGGATCGTATACTCACAGAGATTTCTTGGTGGTGTCATCGGCAACCTAGACTTGAAACAGGATTTTGTTAAGCAAAAAGTCAAAAGTTGGGTTGAAAATGTCGAAAAACTAGCTGAGGCAACCAAGAAGAGCTCACAAGCAGGATACGTGGCTTTTCAAAAATCCCTTAGTAAGGAATGGGCATTCACCCAGAGGGAAGTAGGTGGATGTGATGACGAATACGAAGCACTGCGAAATGCTATCCACCACATTTTCGTCCCTACAGTTGTTGGGGAACCAGAGAGTGATCTGGAAGCAGAATTGCTAGAGTTGCCCCTGAAGTCTGGAGGCCTGGCATGGGAGGACCCAGTTAAATCCGCCCCAGTAAATTTCAAAGCCTCAGAGAGACTTCAGCATAAACCACCATGAAAAGAGAATTAGCGAAGTTCAAACGGAAGAGAGAGTGCCATTGAGCCGGGGTGGTAGCACGAAGGGATCGAATCATCCGACTATTGCCAGCAACCCAAAGGAGGGCCGTCGAAAGGATCGTAGCGAGCAACTGATCACAATGGCTCTCGGTTGTGCCATTACAGAGGGATGACCTAGACCTCTCCCCATCTCAATTCCGTGATGGACTGAATGTCAGATACGGGAAAGAGCCAAGAGGATTGCCAAGCCACTGTGATGGGTGTGGAGAACGAATGAACCTCTGTCATGCACTGAATTGTAAAAAAGGTGGGCTGGTCAAACGGGGGCACGACCAGATACGAGATCAGTGTGCAAAAATGGCTTGCCTTGCCTGGAATTCAGTCGGTCTTGAACCCGTCATGCAAGAAAACGAAGATGGAACACCGAAATTGGTAGCCGATACCCGGATACATGGAGTATGGAACCAAGAGAGGACGGCGTATTTTGATACCCGCGTAGTAAACGCAGACGCCTCCTCTTATGATTCTATGACCTGGTCCTCCATATCACAAAATGCAGCGAATGAGAAACACCGAAAGTACGATGCTACCGCAGAAGACCTAAGAGGTTCGTTCACACCCCTCGTTGCATGTGATGGATCACTACATAGAGAGTACGACTGCTTTCTCAATAGGATGGCGGAATTACTTTCAGAAAAATGGGCAAAGCCGATATCACAGGTTACACATTGGGTGCGAGTGAAAACTCAAATGGCCGTGGTGAAGGCGGTTTCGTTGAGGGTTCGAGGAACGAGGAGAAAAGTCAGATGCCTCGGGTTAGAGGACGGCGCTTTGATGCCATTATGAGTGCCCCACACCAAGGATCCCTCCACATAGCTCTGCGTGCCAGATTTTTCCGACGTCAACGTCCCGATGCCTAGAATGATGCATAAATTCACGAAAAGTTCAGCTAACCGCTTTCAAATTCCAACAAGCATTAATCCTGTATTAAAAAAAAAAAAAAAAAAAAAAAAAAAAAAAAAACTTGAAAAAAAATATATTTAAAAAAATATACCTATATTATAAAAAAAAAAAAAAAAAATATTGTCGTTGGTAATGTCTATTCCCAAACGTAATTTTGCAGTAAAGTATTAGTTTTGGTATAGAGGCTCTATAGCTTACGATCTCAATCATCAGATTATGATGGTTTCGCCCGTTGAAATTATATTCTACCTGTCTCATATACATAGGCCCTGTTTCAAATTTCAGCTTCAGAAATTAAATATCATAGAAATCAGCTTTATAGCCATTAAGCCGGACAGAGGTCTCTGCATTGTCTAGTACTTACTGCATACAAGTGCCTACAATTCAATAGTACCTACCATGTACTAGTTCCTTCTTTACGCATCATGGTTATTTAGCAATACTAGTTTATATCGTAGAATAATAAATCAGCTTTCCATCACACTACAGCGGCTTAGGGATCATGCGATGTTGTGATAAAATTAGAGCATTCGAAAAAGTGGCGAACGATTCTCCTGCTATGAAAACTAAGGGAGTTACACTTTCCTTGCAACGCATTGGTTGTAGGTGAAAATCAATAGAAAACATGTCGGCGAGAGAGAGAGAGAGAGAGAGAGAGAGAGAGAGAGAGAGAGAGAGAGAGAGAGAGAGAGAGAGAGAGAGAGAGAGAGAGAGAGAGAGAGAGAGAGAGAGAGAGAGAGAGAGAGAGAGAGATAAATAGGGAGAGAGAGATTAGATTAGATTAGATTATTTATTTTTATTTTTCTGCACAAACTAGGGCTCGTGGCCCTCTCTTACATTTATACAGAATACATTTTATATTACATTATAAAAATCGTCAGGTAGGTTAACAAAATTGAATAAAATAAATTGGTTCCTTGGGTTCTTAGTTTAAGGATTACATGATGTCATCTGAGTTATAATTACTTAATAAATTAGCTAACTGCGCGCTTAAAAGCATCGAGCGACTTAAGGTCTCTGATTTCGGGTAGGAGATCATAACAATCCATGATCTATTGAAGATGGTAGTACGATGGGTAGGTACACATAATAGTGTGTTAGCATTTCTAGTGTTGATAGCATGAATGTCGGACATAAACTGTAATTGCTCGTACAAATATAGGGGGGTTCTGGTAGTTAAAATTTTTTTGAGTTGACACAGGAGTTTATACTTTTTTCGCTCCTTGATTTTGAGCCAACCGATTTCTCTATAATACTGCGTGACTGGAGTATCTCTGCTGATTCTAAAAATGTACCTTATACAAGAGTTCTGTGCTTTTTGTAAACGGGTCATCTGCTCTGAGTTAATATCGCAATAGGCAAGATTACAATAGTCGAAGTTAGGGAAGATCAGTGCATTAACTAACATTTTTCGGACATCTTTTGTTGGTTGAAACGTCAAATGGCGCAATTGATATAAGAGTTTGTATACCTTACTATTTGTACTTGTTACTTGATCGGACCATGACAGGGTGCTGTCGATTTTTACACCTAAACTAACAGCCGTGTTCACGTAAGTAGTATAGATCTTGCTGCTTCTAGAACAGGGTCAGAAAGGTCACCAGAAATGGCGAAATTAAAAAATATGAGAGGCTGAGACGGGGTTTGAACTGTGGACGTTCGCAATGCGAACCGACGCCTTAGCTCGCTTAGCTATCTCAACCAGATGGTAGGTACATGTGGCGATAAAACTGATTGATACATCTCCGTATTTTTTCGCGCCCGAGCGTGGGGCGTATGTCATAATCTAATATTATCAGAATGAGTCGATTAACTGCAGTCGGAAGCCGCTCGCATTTCTTGTTTCATATTCAGGAATGGTGAGGGAGTAATATTATTGAGAGGTTATCTTATTGGTTGATCCCTAAACTATTACGTAATATAGGTATACCATCATACATTATCACTCGCCACGACATTGTTTCGAGCGTCTTACCAAATTGATACAAAATTGATTTGTAATATTTATTATAACTGTCGTGGAAAGGTAGGTAATTAACCCCATAACTTGAAGAAAAAAGGAGACAATAGCTAACTAGGATAGGATATTGGTTTCCAAGCTTCAGAAGCGTTTACTCAATATGAACCCCTAAAATACGAACAAAATGGACGTCATAATTCATGATCTGAAGAGTGATTGTGAACAGAGTATTGTACCTAATGTGAAAATGAAAAAAACGGGTATAATTCCAACAAGGAAATCCAATTGTTGGGTACCTATGAATAATAATAATAATAATAATAATATGAACACATATTACTTAGTTATCTCTGTTCTCTTTCTTTTTCATCTCAAATATCATAAGGGAAAAGGAATAAATAAGGAGAAAAACAACATTCGATAGTATTGATTTTATCAGATCCATTCATTTATTTCCATTGCATTTTTAATGAAGGAAGATCCTTTTACATTAATAATATGTACACAATTTGGATAAAATCTCGCATGCTCCTCCCAAGGACAGTCTTGTAACTTCCAATCTATGATTCTTCCACCACACTCGTAACATTGCACTTCATCTCCAATTTCCAAATAGTAGAAGCCAGCACTGCAGAGCTCAGACACAAGGTGTCGGATAACTTTCGGCCATTTTTTGAAGGTCTTCAATCGTCCATCGTAGGTATTCACTCCTTGAGCGGCTGCACCAGATTCCGTCTGCGTTGCTTGTTCAGCAGAATAGGACTGAGGATTGCAGCACATGTTGATAGGTCAAGTGTCGGTTAACAACTGAACCAAAGTTCAAGTCTCACACAATTTATATACTATCCTCTTGGTATAAGCAAACAATCAGACATCAATGTTATTCAGTCCCATAGCATGCAATAATTCAATACATTGTTCTGTTGCATAATAAATATGCATACACACGCAGGTGTCCACAACATCACAGGCTTCACCACTTCGACACTGAGCCCAAGTGCATGTATTAAAATGTCTCCCATGAGGTGTTTCGACATAGTAAGCTCCCACATTATCACTTTCCATCGTGTAGATTCTCTCAATTAATGCATTCACCTGCACCATATTTTTGTAAAACCCCATTGCTGATACGTAGCGATTAAATTCATGGTATGCAGGTAGAGTCATCAGTTTCAGAAGGCCAGTGTCGCTATTCTTCGCAGGTGGTAGGACTAACTCTCCAGCTTCTTCTGTGAAATTCACCATATTTTTTTTCAAAAAAAAAAAAATATTCCAGCTATGAAATGTATCATCAACAGGAAGGTTGTGAAAAATATTGTGAGTGCAAACGAGGTTTGTACTACCATAGTGAGATTGCTTAAAGCAATAGTAATGTTTTTACCACATGCGGTTCCAGCTTGTTGAAGCACAAGGTCAACCGGTGCACCTGTCCCCAGATGGCTAAACCCATCAATGAGAGCTTCAATCGGATGTGTGTTGTCTTCCATGCTTGCTCGTTAACTGGCGTAATTCTAAGATGTCGACTCCTCATAAAAGCCGCCGTTATATGTGAGTAGTGGTGGTGGGGAATGGCTAACCAAGCCATTACTCCCACTAACAGCCGTGAAATCTTTCATCTTGTCCAAAACAGAGTCGATGGTGGGGATTAAATTTATCAAATTTGATGCGGCCTTCGCACTCAATGTGATGTTATATGGCTCAACGTGTAACAATTTATCTAGCCAGCTTGCGTAATAACTCAATATTAGATGCTGTTGCGGTGTACTACTTGCAGACATGTGAGTTCCTTGAAAGAATGTTGAGTCTTGCTTACGATCCACTTGTTGCAGTATGCTACTGAACAGCTCCCAATCGTGAGATGATATGTAAAACGGAATTTCACGCGATTTTCGAATCACAATCACCGTTGTTGTTATGTCAGAAAGACCAATCAATAACTGAAGACTTTTTGTCTTCTCAATCAAGAATGAGCTTGTGAGCATCAACGACTCCATGATGATTACTACTGGTTTGCACACATTGTCAGCTCTTTATAAATGAACCTCCCCTCCCCTTTTCACTGACATTCAGGGCTTCTTTCGTAGTTCATAGTGCTTATTTGCATATTCCATTGTAATAAAATCTTGAGGTGTAGTAGGATCTCCCGTAGTTAGCAGGCGGTATGATCCAAAATGTAAAATTCTAGATTTTTCATTTTTTGTAAAGGGAAGGTAGCCTATTGTTACCGCATCCGACTCATTAATCCCTGGCTTAAGATTAATCAGACGTTTTCTACCAAAATCAACTACTTGAGGTTTAGCTGTTACTATATTTTTTTCAATTAATAACTTCTCTAATGCTGCATCCAGCTCGTTATTAATTATTTCCTTTACCGTTTCACTCAAATAATTATCAGTGCCTGTCGATCGTGGAGAAGGGGTGGTAGGGTGTGATCCGAATCTGCTGATGGCTGACATGATAATGAGGGCTATATAATAATATTTAATTCTTTTAACTCTTCCAATATGGAATTTATTTCTGGATCATGCACAGTGTTCCCTGCCTGTTTAGAAGCAAACAGCAAACGTAGTCGATCAACTATCTCATTCGGATCATCAAAATAAACGTATCTTGGGTAGGCGTTTACTGCTTTGACAAACCCTTTCCCCTTTGGAGGGGGTCCGAGTAATGCCTTCAACAAATTTCTATATTTATATCCTGCTGTATTGTATGGTCTGAATTTAGAGTATCCTTGATGTGCTACATTACTGAACCATACCAGATCTCTGTAATTAGTTTTATCCAAGGGTGTGTACTCAGTTGGTTGGCGTAAGAAAAGTAATTGTAGAAGCCCTTCAGTAATTGGCGCTTTCACTTTATCACCCAGGTAAATGTAGTCACGATCTAAAGTCAACTTTTCATTACCTAAACTCAAGCTACCATCTGCATTAACTTTGGGGCCATATATAGTATCCAATTCAAGTCCTGATTTATGTCCTGTAATTAATGCGCGTAAAAATGGTCTCATGAAAAGATGGAATTGTTGCAGGTACCTTTCCATCTCATCTTCCCCCTCCGGAGTGCTACTAACCATCTCTAAAGCAGTTTTACCTATACTCCTTCTTTTGGGAGTAACTAATGGTGTGCTAGTTACTCCAATTTGTTGATCTGGATTGGAAACAAAAACTTGCGATCCATCCTCTTCAGTTTTAACGAAGTCACCCACTACATTAGATAGCTCATCTTCTTCTTCTTCTTTGTCTTCATCCTCTCGCGCATGTGCATCTTCTTGTTTTATTGTTCGGACAAACTGTTTGCGACTCTTTATTATTCTTTTTCGTTTAACTTGGAAACGAGGACGTATGCTGTTTTTGTTGTTGAGTGGTTGTGGGGTTACCTGCTTAAACAACTCCTTTAACGGTTCTAAAGCCACAGCCGAATCAAGTTGAGCTTGCAGTCTACCTTGCTTCATTAGTTTATATTTTTTCCTGATTGCCTCTTGCGCCCTCACAAGGCGGGAAGTAACATGTTTTACCTCCTGCAATGCCATCTTGACTAATTGATGCACCTATGTATCGGGTAATATATATACATCGAATCCCATTCTGTAGCGACCATCTTGCAATTTCTTGTCTTTGTCAATTAATAAAAAGATATTTTGAGACCAGCACTGTGTACACATGCTTTTAAATTCTTCAAATTTCATATCACCTTGAACATGATCGTCATATATGTGACGAATATTCAACGCATCCATTTTGAACATGACAATCATTGTAAGATTTATTCTAATCAGATTTTTAGGCACCAAAACATAACTATGCGTACAAAAGAATAGATCAAGTGCAAAGTGCCTGGACATGGCGAAGTATTCCCTCAAAATATCGTAGTCTTTAGTGATTATATCGTCAAAAATAACTATAGAATGGGGTTTTATTTCATCAGGTCTCAACAGCTCCACTTGACCATCATCCAACGATGAACCATAGGGGTAATATCCTATATCGGGGGCTAAAGAGTCCAAAACACGTTTTAAATATTGATACTTTTCCTGGTTTAGCGTCCTTGAAAACACATAAACATTTTCAAATCGTAATCCATTCGGATGTAGCAGCAATGAAAGAACAGTGCATGATTTTCCAGCGCCTGAAGGACCGCAAATAAGACCTCTGATGGGGTTTTTACCAAACAGAGGTCCGTGGGGCAAGTACTCTTGTTGGCTGAGTCCCCCCTGCTCTTCCCTCTCCCTTTCAGCTTCATCACTTACAGCTAATTTAACACACTGCTTGAGAAGTCTCATCATTAAAACTGAGCTAAATTCTCATTTTTCACCTAATATATATACCTTGTAAAGGAATAAAATAACAACACGCCTACTATTAATAACATCATATTATTTATTACATAATTCCACGTTGTACAACTCTAGTTAATGGTGAATATGTAACGAGGCTGTCTTGTAGCATTAAACAATATGCTGTCGTGTTGGCTAGAACAGGGTCCTTTGTCTCAAAATCGATACGGATATCCAGAATGTTGTTTCCAATGCTTGAATCAATTTGATGACTGCAGTCAACAACGACGATGGGGGCGAGGTCTATAAATTCGTTATATGTCAACATGGGCTGCGGCCATTCCTCTGAGTAGTAAGCTCTCTGAAAGTCTGCATACATATGGTAAAGTACAGGAACCCGTTTAGTATCGAAATCCAGGTTCATTCTACTGTAGGGAAATACTTGTGAACCAATGTGAAGACGGAAGTTAGTCAATTTACAGTGATGGAATAAAGCTATATTTTTATCCACATTTTTTTGTAAATCTGTTTTCAACCCAAAAATGATGTATCGTGGTTTTTCCAATTCTGTGCTAGTTTTCACTGTCCATGAAAACTCTTTATTTGTTGGTAAGGTTGGGTATACAGATAAGTTCCAGCTTCGAAATCCCATTGTAATTGGTTCATTCTGTTCGAGAAGTTCGAGTAAATCTGCCCTTTGGCTATCAGCTGGTCCCACATATGGAATATACCAGATCATTTTCTTAATATTGAGTTCTGGTGAACCGGTGGATGGAGTACCACTGGCTACTGGTAAGCGCGGTATTATAACGTTTGTGTCCGAGGCTGCCCTATTCATTATCAGCTCAACTCTTACATTTACCAAAATTTCTTGATAGTCTTCTGCAAATCCAAGCAAAGTTCTCAACGGTATGGAAACAGAAAAGTTTCCACTATTTTCATCCACGCAAGGATTTAAAGCGGATTTCTTAGACGATAACATCCATCCAGCTTGTTGTAAACCGTCAACAGTCGCTTTACTAAAACTGGCATAACCTTTCATGGTGGATGCTATGCCAGGATAACTTGTTTTGTCAACTAGTTCGCCATTCATAACCAGCTTTATATCATCAAATGCGTGTGCGATTCCATTAGGTCCAAGCGTGTATCGATCATATTTAGATAGGGTACCTTCCACTTGTAAATAGCTTCTCGATATATTTATGTATTCCCCTGGTTGGGAGAAGGGAAATACAATCTCGTCCGATGGGTTGTATCTTGCAGTTGCGAAAGGTTCATGAGCCCGATATTCCAATTTTATGAGACTGTCATCAAAAATAGGTTTTTTACGTACGTTCAACATATTGCCTTGGATTGTAACGAGGATTTACGTTATATCCCAAATTTTTCAAAAATTTATAATTGATTGGAGTTAGTAGTTGATGTCTACGCTCCTCCGTAGCAGTGAGCGAACTGAATTTATTAGGGGCAGGCGAGCTCTTTTTATGCCAATGTTCAATGATCAACATGTTGTTGCGTAATGGTGAAAATCTGTAGAAAGCAACTCATTTATACTCCTCCTCTTTTAAAATGTAGACGAATGGATATTACTTCATCACCAAAATTAATTAGCTTTCCATCTTGATCGATCACTCTCACTGTAATCTCCTCCAATTTGTTACCAATTACAGAATGATATGTAACAGAGTCAGGATTTTCTGACATACGGTATCCTGGTGCTACGCTGGGTGTAAATTGATAAATAACGTGTGTTGGTTCTCCATTTCGATAATCTCCTTGACAGCAAGAAACGGAAACACCAATATTTAGTACGTCGAAGACGTGAACAACACCGTTCGACCAGTTCCAAGTATTGCTTGGTAGGATGCTCCCAGCCTCAAATCCCAACAGATGTGAGAATGAATCACTATGATTAAAATCAATTCGTTTTGAACATTTTATACCACAACGTTGCGTGTTCAAGTTCACTTGCATATCAAAATCAATATCCATTTTTTTCAGCTCACTCACTAGTTGCTTGCGTAAGTCAGCCAACTCGTACGTACCAGTAGGAACTTTATACAAGCTTCCAGTGTGGAGAAAATGCTGTTTACCTGCGGGCAGTTCCATACCAAATACATCTTTTTTTAGGCTAGCGGACCACGTCTTTTTTAAAGGCCTATTAGCTTTATATGTGAGAGTGGTAGATCCACGGAGTGTCCCTTTAGCAAACCCTAAAGGCGTAAGAATCGAGTCGTCACTTGTATTAAAAAGTGTTTTACTCGTTTCTATAAGGGCATAATTGTTCTTTATAGTAACCTTTATATCAGGGAATGCTGTTTGCATTAGTTTTTCTATATCTTGAGCATCAACGAAACGCCCACTAGTGTTGTGTACAAGAGCTCCATCATCGAGTATGTAGAGGGTTGAATTTACATTCTCTACAAGGTTCGGAATAGAGAAGTAAGAATCAAACGAAGTAAGTCCAACCGCCCAATCTGATGAATTTAGTTGAATAGGCGGGAAGAAATTAGCGTTAAGTTCGCTTCTCCCCCGCTCTGTAAGTGATATTGTGAAGGAAGCCATGGGTATACTGATATCAGTACTATTCACGTAGAGACTTTTTATACTGTTCGGATATCATCCAAAGGAATAGAAAACATAAATGACCACAGATTATGCTATCCTTCTTTATTGTTTGGAAATGATTAGTGTTATAAAACACTGTTCTATGAGGACCAAAATATTGTTTCCATTCAAGTGGGGGCTCCAATTCGCCATAGCTATCAAAGTAATGTACATTTTTTCCATTGAGCCAATACGCTGTCCAGTGAGTTCCATTTGTACCATCATTGCTTGAGGCCATATTTATTATCGAACACTCAATCTTTTTTGGTGGAGTAGATGGAACTTCATCTCTCATTCTAACCCCATTGAAACCTATAATATCAGCTTTATCACAAAGGCGTTCCAAATCAGAACTTGATAATGCTCGATTTGGAAGCCATAAATTTAGTTTTTTGAACGATTGTTATTACTCCTCTTACGCCCTTTGTATATACCCTTCCCCTGTTTATACGGACGTATATATAACCCTTGCCCCTGTTTGTATGGGCGAATATATAATCCTTGACCAGTTTTACTTGCTTCTTCCATTTTTTGATTGTGTTTCTTAAGTTCATTCAACTCTTCTTGTGACCGCTTTGCATCTATAACTGTCTTAGCAACAGCTGCTCCGCCACCAACTAAGCTACCAACAGCTGATAAGAAAGGGAGTGCGGCTAACAAAGCGGGTAGAAAGCCACCTCTAATAGTTGGTTTTCGACGCTGTTTATTACTGCGCTTGCCTCCTTTCTTACTCTTTTTTCGTGGAGATTTTTTGCTTTTCAGTCCTGACCCTTTGGAGGATTTTCCCATTGTTTTTAATTTCATAGCGTTCGTTGTCAACCAAGCTGCAGCTCGTTCAGAAAAAGGAAGGCTCTTGTCCTTGACTAAATCCGAAGCTCCCCACTCCAATTTCTTGTCAGCCTTGTATCGTTGATCCTCGTCTTTTGTAGTGTGATAAGTACGATCGTGAAAATAGCACAAGTTGTCAAGAGCTGAAATTCCGCGTTGCCCCAAATCGTGACGTTCTTTAAACCGTGTACCCGGACCACAAAATTGGTATGATGGCAGGTGAAGCTCTATTGGTAGCGCGTCAATTGCACGGTTTATAAGTCCACGTCCTTTCTGCTTCTTTCCCATGCTCATACTGAAGATGTGTTGGTGTCAACTCCATCATATATACTCTCGTTAAATGAGTTCTTTTTTATCGATCCAGCTATTGTGCGTGCCATCGAAACCTAACCATTTTACCAATACTTCATCTCCTTTCTTCTTTAATACATCTTCTACAAGGTATACATCACCGACCTCAGTTTTTCGTATTTCATATTCATAAAATTTTCCATTTAAAATGTTGTTACGGTAATCTTTCAAAGTGTATGTTACGGGAACAGTAGGTTCGATAGAGTGTATAGTAAAGACTTCATTGCTCCAATTTGGAAGGTACCCCTTGTCAAATATTTTTTTATATTTACTGATCCTTACTTTATCACCCACTGTATAGCGGTATTTCTTATCCTTGACAGCATATTGTTGACGATTTTTTAGAATATTTATGAGAACCTCACCTTCATTGTGTGGATTAACCTCACTCGGTTTCATTCCAATGACGCGATGTTTTCTATGATTGTATTCGTGTACAAGAGTGGGTAGTATCCTCACCCAATTGTAACTACCGAGTTCCGTAAAAGATCGATACATCAGAGATTTCAAAGTTCTATTAAACCTCTCAACTATTGTCGCTTTTTTGTCACTATAAGATGAGTAATGTTGTATACCATACTGTTTCATAATCTTTCCAAATTGTACGTTGAAAAACTCTTTACCCCCATCGGTTTGCAAGAATTTCATTTTATTTCTATTAAGAATAGGTTCTATAGCTTCTACAATGGATGAAGCGTGTTTGGATTTCAATGGGACAGCGTAAGCATACTTGCTAAAACAGTTAATCATCGTTAAAATGTATTTGTATCCATTATTAGTGCGAGAAAAAGTGATCATTTCAACGAGATCTGCTTGATATAAATCATTTAATCCTTTCACTTCGACAGGTCTCGTTGGAAAGTTCTTCCTAGCTGGTGCGTGAAGTTCTTTTGCAATCTGTGCTCTAATGCTCATTATGTTCAACTGATATTATTCTCACCTTTCCACACACTTATATATAGTAAAATATGACTTCTGTACTTCTTTTATTGGTGTGAATATTCAAGAACCTTCTGATATTAGTCTAACTAACCATCCCTAACCATCCTAATGGAAAATTACATTTTTTTTCTAGTGAGAGGCATATATTTTGTTATTTTAATTAAAATACCATCAACTGATTTTAACATCCAACCTGATCCTTTCGATTCAAAATTCTCAATTTCCGTTATAATTTGCTCAAAGCTGCGAATTAAATAATTATTTAAATTAGTTGTTTGGTCTAATTCTTCATTTTTTGTTTTAAAATTTCCATCAATTAGTACATCCTCAGCAATCATTAAATTTTGTCCATCAGTATCATCAAAAACCCTAATTTTAAAAAACACGCATTCCAATAGTAAATTTACCTTAATATTCTTCCATTCTGACAAGTATTCATTCAAAACAAATACAAGTTTTCCTTGCAAATTACGTAGAAAAGATTCTGGAAGTTTGATATTATTTATATTTTTAAAATATATGTCAACTGCAGAGTTGCATACTTTTGACAAAACTTTACCACCTTCTAAGGGTACAGCAAACAACCTTCGCAATTTTTGTCCACCACGTCCATGCTCTAATTGTATATCATCATTCCCCCTTTTCATGATTATAACTGAACCATTCCGGTCAAGAGATGTCATTGAACTGCTTTGAACAAGAGTTGTGATCAAACTAAACATTTCCCACACACAACCATGGTTAAATTTCCAAGACCTCTTTTTTCATTGTGCACAGTTACATACCTCACTCGGTTATATATTCATAATGTTCAATTGGTATGAACCTTCAGCTTGGAAAAAGGAAAAAAATCAACATGTTAAATATTGTGCAATAAACAAAAGTACAGCCAACTGCTTTAACTTTACATGAAAAAAAGTAGAGGCGCCATACTTTTTTCCAGCTGTCAAATACATTTGACTGCAAGATTGTTCATATTTTTATTGACAGTGATATCCATAATATTTACAATAATGTGGTTACAATAACAGTTTATAATTATTTTATTTATTTATTATTTATAATTATTTTATTTATTATTTTAATTATTTTGTTATACAGTTGAATGATATGGTTTCGTGTGGATCCCATCTTCTAAAATTTCCCTTTTATCATCATGAAAACTTAAGGATTTTTTACATAAATCTACTGTAAAGACATCATGCGATTTCGAATCAATTTTTCTGAAATTTGAGTATAAGTCCTTTTTGGTTTTTAGACAATGTAAATAATCCTCAAATTTTAAATCAGCTACAGCGGTTTTGCCAATTCCTTTAGCTTTCTTGATGACATTATCACCAAATTTTAAACTATACAATTTAGGTCGTAAACAAATAAATTCTTTTACGGGAATAGAGTTGGTTTCATCTTTGATTTTACCAATTACTTTTTTGTTTTCGTTAGAATATAGAGAGTGTGATGATGGGTATTCACTGAAATCAAATATATGGGATAATGATTTTAAATCATTGTACAAATTATTTGTCTTTATCTCCCATATGAAACTATCTGTATCTTGGTAACATATCTTGATTGCGTTTTCTCCAAATTTCGGTAACAAATGTTCATAATGTAGATCATATATTAAAGTTTTTGATAATTCTAATATTGCAAAACCTACATAAAATGGTTTATTGAATACAATTTTTTCATTCGCCAATCGAACGGCTATCAGATTTCCATCGAAAATTGTTCTATCTTGAAAGTTAGGCTTTCTAGCTAATGCAACTAGTTCTTTTTCCGAAGTTATTAATTTCAAATTTATTCGGTTTCTCACAGATTCCATAGTTTTTCCAAACACTGCATTATTTAATAATTTGAAAAAGTCTTTTTCAAAATCATTCTTCGCTTTTTTCCTCATTTCAGTATTCATATTTATGTATGTAGATAACCATTTACTTTGCTGAAATTGCAAAACTCTATTGATTCGAGTTAGAACCAGTCCAGCTTTGATAGCTTGCTGCAATACAGCAATATGAACCACATAATTTGTCTTATCTTCAAAATCTAACAAAAGTTTTTCAACCTTTGAGCCTGGAGGTTTCTTTCGCTCTGGTAAAAAAGGGAAATCCGAATGTTTGTTATGTAAATGCTTAGGATAGTGCACATCAACGTCTAAAATATAACCATATTTTCCACCAGTTTCAATCTCCATTACATTTAAATTTTCAAATTCGGTGAGCCATACAAAATGTCCAAATGGTAAGCTTTGACTCATAGCCCAACCATAAAGGTTATTGACATCTCCATAGAATATGTAAGAACTATCTTTATAAGGGTCATATGTTTCTGGTAAGTGAATATTATTAGCTACTGCGTATCGTTTAACGCTTTGTGTGATTCCACCACGAATTCCTGACTCCACAAACTGTATCATATCTATATCTGTTAGAATTTCAAGCTTGATTTTTGAAACTTTCAGCGCTGCTTTGAAACTAAAACCGGGTGAAGTGAAAAACCAAGCACTATCTAACTGAAAACGATCATAACTCAATTTTCTAAATTGTTCAAAAACTTCACAAAGTAAAATTATGTCTGTTTTTAAGTATAAAATAGTATATTCTTCAAGATTATTAATTTTGAATGCATTCCAAACTTTATGGGCGTGTTTGTAATCCACTTCGCTTACTGGTTGATTAGTCAATTTATTATAAAATTTATCTCGGGATGGTAGAACTGTTTCTTTCAAAACTGAAAAGTCAGTAATGTGTTGATGTGGGTAAATGCCTTTTCTCAACACTAAACTTCTTAATTCTGAATCATGTATGTAGGTCAATAGGTTTAGTTTTTGGAGCAGCGCTGATACCATTTTCCAAGTCAACTGATTCATCCATATTTGAGGACTTCGTATTCAAAGGCTGTAAAATACACTCTAGATCGGCATAAATGACAAAGCCCACCTTAGTCATAAACTGATAGTCGTTGAATTCAATTGAATTCTTTTTGGGGAACTCATATCTACATGGTTTGAATCTATTACAAAATATTTTATGTTGTTCAAGTCGCTCCTCTGCAGTTTCACCCGTTGTGTAAATAATAGTTTTACGGTACGCTTTAAAACAATTTCTACACATAATAATGGAGCGATTAGGAACTTTGTACAATTGTGAATTAACTAATGACGGTAGGTTAGATATATAACAATAATGGGAGTGATGGGTATTCTCGAGATATAGTAAATCAATAGTTGGTAGCCCTAGATTTACTTTCATAGAAACCTTAAGAGGGTAGAATTTAAATTCATCAGTTCCACCAGACAAACCATAAACATTTACACTCACAGGATTATGTTTTTCAAACCATGCGATGTCTTTAAAAGTAGCGGGGAAATTAACGCCCTCAAAATTGTATGGATGAATCAATTTATTATATTTTGATACGCGATGTAAATTTTTTTGAGCAATACCATTAGTACTAGTCTTCAAATACCAGCTCAATATGGCATACTTGAAACAATAGTTGTCATTATTTTGAACATTTATTATAGATTTGGAAATCTTGAGCTTGTGAGGCAAAGTGAAGAAACATTTTGCTGTAAGAGGAGTGTACTTTGTTATCCTAATTAATACACCATCAATCGATTTTAAGCTCCAACCAGATCCTTTAAATTCAAAATCATCAATTTCTGAAATAATTCGTTGGAAACATTGTATCAAATATGTTTCTATATCTGTAGCCTCCGATACTTCTTCGTTTTTGGTTTTAAAATTTGCATTTATTATCTCTTCACCCCCATTTGCTCATTATTCTCACCATGATAAATCTTGATTTTATTAAATGTACACTCTAAAAGTAAATTTGTTTTAATGTTTTTCCACTCTTGCACATACTCAATCAATACCAACATCAATTTATCCTGAGAACTGAGTAAAAAACTTTCTGGTAGATTGAAACGGTTTACATTCTTAAAATATATGTCTATTGCAGAGGTACCCACTTTGACAATAACTTTCCCATCTTCTAATGGAACAGCATGCAATCTTTTCAATTTATTTTTACCATATTCTAATTTTGAATCTGATGTTGAATCACTCATGACTGATAGTTGTTGAGAACCATCATGAGCGTATAAGAGCTTTGAATTGAGTGTAGAACTTATGCAAGTATGATTTAAATATTCTAATCTACAACTGAACAACCTACTGCACAAAGAGCATGCTAGTTTTTTTTCTTTTGTCTCTTGTTCATAGAACTAGAATATTGTTTTCTTTTACTCGCTGCTGATGTGGACGGCTGCTGTTCATAATAACTTGTATCTTCATCGGCAGCAATATTATCACCATCATCGCCATCATCATCATCATCATCATCACGCATTCTAAATAAGAGGATGAAAGACTCGTCAGACGGATTTTTCCCCTTGAACGTCATGACGTACGATCCCGCTAAAAAATGAAAAATAAACAAGTTGGATGTGGCACATAGCTTTCTCATATTTATCCAATACATGCTTATACAGATCAACATTGAATGGTGAGAAATTCAAGGATTTTAGGTTTGTGCATTGGATGAGACTGTTACTCGTATCTAAGGATTAATCAAAAACAGTTAGCTTACCTTTGTAATTCGAGACACATTCTTTTAATATGTCCCCGTATCTTTTGGGCATCCATATGTTGATTGAGGAGCCGGTCGCCAATGATTTTATTTCGGCCACAATACTGTTTCCGTATTTTCCTTTAATAATCCTCATTCCAGAAATACTGAACTCCTCGTTAATGGGGAGTTTCCCCACCGAAATAGTCTCAAACTTGCGATCTCCAGCATGGTTCAAGCGGGCAATTATTGACTCCATGACTATTCTGCAATAAACACATATTATTATTGGAACTAAGCTCTAGGAAAAACATCTTGTGCGATGTTTCACATACCCAACAATGGGATTTCCTTGTTGGAATTATACCTGTTTTTTTTTATTTTCACGTTAAACATGTGATGAGCGTAGCAATGATGTTTTTGTATGTCAATTTGCTTCACGATGTGATTCATGTATGCATGAATTGTTAGATCAAGCGAATGATTTATCCTTTATCTTAATGTACATGTATATATAAATACTACAGAAATGTACATTTAATATATTCAATGCATATACATTCAACTGTAATGCAATGGGTCTAATTTAAATATTTCATCGTCACCTTCTATTGCATAACTCTTTTCTTCTGCTTCATTCGCTTGATCTAACAATTCATGCATACATGAATCACATCGTGAAGCAAATTGACATACAAAAACATCATTGCTACGCTCATCACATGTTTTTAATGTGAGCTCCAAGTCCTCTGAAAATCTTGGAAGCAATTCATGTTTGACATATGTTCTGCCAAGACGTTGAGAGAAGTGGAATTCCTCACTACATGATTTACAATAAATCAAGTTATTAATTTTTAGAAAATTTGATTTTATGCAGATATACAATTTATCAAAGTTTACTACTGCCATAATAATTAAATAAAGGCTTACCTTGAGTTCAGGGTAGGTAGCTGGTAGGTATGTAGGTTGAGAAGGTAGGCTTGAGCTTACGTAGTTGAGCGGTGCTAGCTTTATGACCAGTGAAACTTATCTTAGACGCGCTATTCCTTTTATAGATACAAACATCCCTACCTTGATGCGTTTCATGAGCGAATGATCACGCCACATTTTGGGAATTCGATAAGATGGACGTTGCACTCATTTCGTAACTGCATATCTTACGACCAATATGCAGAAAGAAAAATGAAACAAACACGTAAAAAACTAATAGGAAAAATCTCACTAATTATTTCAAAACACGTTTCATCGTTCCATGCTATTTCGTTTTTAATTAGATTATTATACGCCCCACGCTCGGGCGCGAAAAAATACGGAGATGTATCAATCAGTTTTATCGCCACATATACCTACCATCTGGTTGAGATAGCTAAGCGAGCTAAGGCGTCGGTTCGCATTCCGAACGTCCACAGTTCAAACCCCGTCTCAGCTTCTCATATTTTTTAATTTCGCCATTTCTGGTGACCTTTCTGACCCTGTTCTAGAAGCAGCAAGATCTATACTACTCACGTAACTTATCTCTTGATTACAAATTTGTATTGCATGTAAAGTTTCTCGTTCAATCTTTGCCAACATTTTGGGTGTGCCCAGTATAATGGCATGACATTTTTTTACATTTATTTTCATTCCGTGGCCACAACTCCACTTCTCCAGCTCTGACAGATCATAATTAATTTTCTGGACAGCAGAAACAATTTGGTCGACTTCCGTCTCCAAAAACAATTGCAAATCATCGGCGTAGATAACAAATTGACTATACAATAAACAAAGACCCATAAAATTACAATATAATATGAACAAAATACCACTGTTAATAGATCCTTGGGGAACACCCCTATTATTGTCTAGCCACCCCGACATCTCGCCGGTATGCGTTCTAACTGCTTGAGAACGATTTGATAAGTAGCAGGAGAACCACTCCAATACTTCGGGAGAGAAATTAATTAGTTTTAATATTGTTAAAAGCAATCGATGATCAACCATCTCGAAGGCTCGAGAAAAATCAATCAAAACTAAAATAGTTAACTTCTTATTGTCCATATTTTTTCTCACCTTATCAAGGAGGTAAACGAGCGTAGTCTCAGTACTATTACCTTTTTGGTAAGCAGACTGATACTTATCAATGGTTTTATTTTCGGTTAAATAGTGCTGCATCATTTCACCAATTATTTTGTCGAAAATTTTTCCCAAAACACAAAGGAGGTTTATTGGGCGCAAATCGCTAGCCACTATTGCCTCTTTCTTTTTTTTAATAGGTAAAATCAGCGATTTTTTCCAAAAATTAGGGTATACTCTTGTACGAATCGAACAATTATAGATATCTTTTAGAACATCATAAAACTTGACTCCCATCTTCTTAATGAAGGAAATCGGAATATCATCGGCACCTACAGATTTTGATTTAATTCCATTCACAGCTTTTTCTATCATCCCAGTGTTAATTTCATCAAATCTAAATACGTTGTTACATTCATTATTTACATTCAATAAATTATATTTGGAAATAAATTCAGACGGGTCAAACCCATCAGCTTCCACGCAATAATGCCTATTCAGTTCGTCTAACGGGATTGAAGGAATTTCTCTATCATTCTTCATCTTACCTAGTCCAAATTTTTTAAATATCATAAATAAGTCTTTGGTTTTCTCAGGATCGTCAAGTACATTTTTTAAAAATTTATGTTCAGCATTACGCATCTTTTGTTTGACCTTATTCCTACACACTTTAAAACGTTTAAAATCCGTATCGAGTTTACTGTGACACCAAATTTTGTACAATTTATCACGTTCTTTCATAAGCACACGGATTGAATTTTCTATCCACGGTTTAGGAGGCTTTTTAACGTTTATGGTTTTCAATGGAAGAAATTTGTTATACAGCGTAGTTAATATTCCATTCAACTTTTTAAGAATGAAACTCCGTCTGTCTGTTTGTCTGTTTGTTTGTCTGTCTGTCGTGTCTATGCACGGCCAAACGGCTGAGTGGGGGGAGTGTACGAGTGGGGGGATCTTCTTGAGATTTTCCGAAAGGTGGAACGAGCGAATTTAAAATTGTCTAATCCCAGCCGAACCATGGGCCGTAGGGCGGGAGGGGGGTCGAAGTTCCGGTTAATGTGCGCTTTTTGGACTTCCCCGCTTCCCCTACCCCTCTAAACGGCCGTTGACAATTCCGGAAAAATACGGGTTTCGTAGGTTTTCCTACGAGGAAGACGACGGCGCGATCGGATCGCGAAAAAAGTATCGGGAAATGCGTCAAAAAAATGCGAGAGTACGGACCCGTTTTCTCGAAAAGTCCGCCGAAAAACTTGGTTTTTTCCGATTAAAATATACCCCATAAAGGTACGTTTTTCGGAACGGTTTTCGCGGGCGAAATACAGCTTTGGGTCCGCCGAATCTGAATCCGAAATCGGATATCGAAAAAAGTGACGGGCAGTCGGTCAAATCACGAGCGGAAGCGAGGGGAACCGTTTAATATGAGAAATTAATCGACCCGGGCCGCCCGTTTCACAACGTTGCTTACCAGAAGGGACCCTCACAGGGGGGTTCCCATTTGCACTTCTACGCAATACCTTGCGAGGCGAGCAGGTATACATATGTACCTACCTTGCGAGCGAAGCGAGAGCCATTTCAACAGAATAAATACGGACTTTGTCCTACACATATACAGGTATACCTTGCGAGCGAAGCGAGCAACATCCACTAATAAACTTTTCGTGGTTCCACATAGTTTTATAAGATTTAATTTGTTTGTAAGAATTTCCAACAGAAAAAAACGTCTGCCAAGTTGGGTGGGCAGTATAACTTCCTCAAGCGAGCGAAGCGAGCAGCATCCCCTACAGAAGTTAAACCTACCCTTAGAGACCTACCGTTTGCGAGCGATGCGAGCAACATCCCCTACATGTTGGGTGGGCAGTATAACTTCCTCAAGCGAGCGAAGCGAGCAGCATCCCCTACAGAAGTTTAACCTACCCTTAGGGATCTACCGTTTGCGAGCGAAGCGAGCATCATTCCCTACATGTTGGGTGGGCAGTATAACTTCCTCAAGCGAGCGAAGCGAGCAGCATCCCCTACAGAAGTTAAACCTACCCTTAGAGATCTACCGTTTGCGAGCGAAGCAAGCAACATCCCCTACATGTTTCAATTGTGAGCGAAGCGAGCAACATGCCCTACATACCACACTTTGCGAGCGAAGCGAGCAATTTAATGGGGGGTCCCCCCGGCTGGACGTGGAGGCGAGCGTAGCGAGCCGGAGCGGCTAGTTATTTATAAGAATGAAACTCCGTCTGTCTGTTTGTCTGTTTGTCTGTTTGTCTGTCGTGTCTATGCACGGCCAAACGGCTGAGTGGGGGGAGTGTACGAGTGGGGGGATCTTCTTGGGATTTTCCAAAAGTGGGAACGAGCGAATTTAAAATTGTCTAATCCCACCCGAACCATGGGCCGCAGGGCGGGAGGGGGGTCGAAGTAAGAATTAATGTGCGCTTTTTCCACTTCCCCGCTTCCCCTACCCGATGACAATTCCGGAAAAATACGGGTTTCGTAGGTTTTCCTACGAGGAAGACGACGGCGCGATCGGATCGCGAAAAAAGTATCGGGAAATGCGTCAAAAAAATGCGAGAGTACGGACCCGTTTTCTCGAAAAGTCCGCCGAAAAACTTGGTTTTTTCCGATTAAAATATACCCCATAAAGGTACGTTTTTCGGAACGGTTTTCGCGGGCGAAATACAGCTTTGGGTCCGCCGAATCTGAATCCGAAATCGGATTTCGAAAAAAGTGACGGGCAGTTGGTCAAATTGCGAGCGGAAGCTAGGGGAACCGTTTAATATGAGAAATTAATCGAGCCGGGCGCCCGTTTCACAATGGTTCGACGCACTTAGCCTACGCAGTTAAGTCTTGAAGGGAGTCGATGACTCATTTCAACGTAATAAATACCGGTTTTTTCCTACACAGGTATACCTTGCGAGCGAAGCGAGCAACATCCCCAAATAAACTTTTTTGTGGTTCCACGTAGTTTTATAAGATTTAATTTGTTTGTAAGAATTTCCAACAGAAAAAAACGTCTGCCAAGTTGGGTGGGCAGTATAACTTCCTCAAGCGAGCAAAGCGAGCAGCATCCCCTACAGAAGTTAAACCTACCCTTAGAGATCTACCGTTTGCGAGCGAAGCGAGCAACATTCCCTAATAAACTTTTCGTGGTTCCACGTAGTTTTATAAGATTTAATTTGTTTGTAAGAATTTCCAACAGAAAAAAACGTCTGCCAAGTTGGGTGGGCAGTATAACTTCCTCAAGCGAGCGAAGCGAGCAGCATTCCCTAATAAACTTTTTGTGGTTCCACGTAGTTTTATAAGATTTAATTTGTTTGTAAGAATTTCCAACAGAAAAAAACGTCTGCCAAGTTGGGTGGGCAGTATAACTTCCTCAAGCGAGCGAAGCGAGCAGCATCCCCTACAGAAGTTAAACCTACCCTTAGAGATCTACCGTTTGCGAGCGAAGCGAGCAACATCCCCTACAGAATTAAACCTACCCTTAGGGACCTACCGTTTGCGAGCGAAGCGAGCAACATCCTCTACATGTTTCAATTGTAATACATCGCATGTGTACAGACACACCTTGCGAGCGAAGCGAGCAACATGATGGGGGGTGCCAGGGCTTTTGTTTGTGAGCGAAGCAACATGCCCTACACAGCCTTAGGGATGTGCCGTTTGCGAGCGAAGCGAGCAACATCCCTTACATGCCACACTTTGCGAGCGAAGCGAGCAACATTCCCTACATGCCACACTTTGCGAACGAAGCGAGCAACATTCCCTACATCCCACTCTTTGCGAGCGAAGCGAGCAATTTAATGGGGGGTCCGGGGGGCTTGCCCCCCGGCTGGACGTGGAGGCGAGCGTAGCGAGCCGGAGCGGCTAGTATTTTTATATTTCTGATGAAAATCTCAGCGATAATAAATTCGGGTTTCGTAGTTTTCTCATTGTTTGATAAGGCAATTATATTATGTTTATAGTTTTGTTTAATATACAAGCATACGCCACCGCCTTGTCGGCCGGTTCGATCGTTACGAATTAAATCATAATTTTTTAAATTTACCACAAGAGAATTTATCTTAGGTTTGAGAAATGTTTCGGTGACGCCAATAACATCGCAGATTCCATTGTCAAATAGATCCTTCACATGGGGCCAATGAGCAATAATGGATTCGGCGTTAATATGGGCAAATATTACATTATGTTTATAACCAGATACTTCTACAATAAAGTCGTTATTTACTGGCTGATTCATGGTAAATTATTGATAAAAATTTTTTTCAAAAAGTAAAAAAACCGCAGTTATTAGAAAACGAAAATAAATTGTACTTCGGAAAAGGAAAAACTCGCCTCTGTAGCACGAATCGTCGGATGCTCAATTGGACCGGGGGCGATTTCTGGCAGCTACCATCTTCAAATTGAGTAGCTCCTTGGCCGATCGAATCGGAATGGCATCGTCCTCATCACTTCTCCGCAGCATTAGCCGACCGTTGTTGATCCACAAAAATTTAAATTTGAATTCGTTCTTGAATTCCCGGCAGGCCTTGTGCAGTTTACGATATTCGAAAGACAAACTGTTATTGCAGTAAATACGCGTATCGGGGATGTCTTGGAACCCAATCGAATGCGTGGTCAAATTCTTCTTATCCCAAATTGCCTTGTAGAAGCGGATTTTGTCCAATTTGCGAACGAAACTCACCAATATAATGCCTGGGCGGTCATCAAATGCTCTCTTGCGATACACATTGTCGATCATACGCTCGTCAATTTCGAGCCCTACGGCTGAACCGATTTTTATGACTGCGTCCATCGGACTCATATCACGCCTTGCTGGGACACCAGAGAGTTCCAATTTTCTTTCGAGGACTACTTGATTACAAAAGAGAGAGAGAGAGAGAGAGAGAGAGAGAGAGAGAGAGAGAGAGAGAGAGAGAGAGAGAGAGAGAGAGAGAGAGAGAGAGAGAGAAATAGGGAGAGAGAGAGAGAGAAATAGGGAGAGAGAGAGAAATAGGGAGAGAGAGAGAGAAATAGGGAGAGAGAGAGGAATAGGGAGAGGGAGAGGGAGAGAGAGAGAGAAACACCTACAGTTTTTCACGGATTCGGTCTTAGTCTGAAAAGGATTATTATTCAATTGTTTTACCGAATTTTTGTCAAATATATAGCTATTGCAATGACTGAACAAATTTTGGAATACATTTTTTTGAAAATTCCTCTAAGAAAATCTGTTTTCAGACATTTTCATGTTTGCATTTTTTCAAATTTGTATATACTCTTATATGTGAGTGTCATTCCAGACGATAACTCTCCTTAGGATAACTCTACTTAGGATAATTTTGAAATTTTTGCACCAAAACATCAAGCTTTCCAAAAGAAATGATAAGTTCGTTGGCTAGCACTTTTTGTGCACATCAAATTGGTCAAATCTCAAAAAATTTAATTAAAACGAATCATTCGAAAATTGCTTAAAACGGATAAAATCTTTAAATTCACATTTTTTAGCAGAAATTTCGTCAAAAAAGTTTTCCAATGATAAACTAGAACATTCAAAAATTTTTGTACATAATTATGCTGAAAAATGTACGTAAATTTCATCAATATTTGCTGAAAATCGATGAAAAGTGGCAAAAAAGCTAAAAATCCAAAATCATTGTTAAATCGCAGAGTATTATTATTATTATCATTAGGAACGAGTCTTTTGTCCATTTCTTTTCAATCAAAGTGCTCTGATTTCTAAACGATTTCAAGTTATAATATATGATAATTACGAAAATTTGCTCATACGATCATGCTAAATGACTGGAACTTGTCTCATACCACACCCCTTTTGGATCAAATCCAATAGGTCGTCCTTCGATAGACGAATCCTAGCTTCAAAAGGGACGACCTAACAAAGCGTTTAAAGATAAATCTTTAGCGGTGAGTTCCATTACAGAGGATCACGAATTAATCCAGAAGTAATTCAGTTATCTCACCGCTGCTTTTAAAGGTTTAACTCCCGATTCAGGATTAACACCTCTGTTCAGCCATATATGGTGGGACCTGGGACGGGCATTACCAGGATCTTCCTGTAGCAAATTAGTTGTTGAATCGAACCATGAAGTTTGACACACATTAAATACTGTCACCCTGTATATCAGGATTTCCAGCAAGAAAGTTCCACTCAAGCAGCATGACCGTCTGAGCCAATTCCCGTAAGTTATCGGATTATAGTAAGTTCTATTGTTTTGAAATTTGAGCACTTTGAGTGCAAAAAGATTGTTCACTACCAATTTGCTACCTAGCCAAAAAACTCATTCTAAATGTCGGTTGGTTTCTAACTCATTCTAAAAACTCATTCTGTGATTCAGAAAAGATTTTGAATTTTAGCTTTTATTGGAAGCTTTTATTCGGTTGTTTAGCAAATATTATTGAAATTTAAGTCCATTATTTATCATACTTTTGTACTCACAGTTTTTAATGATCTAGTTCATCGTTGATAAACTTTTTTTGACTAAAATTCCACAAAACAATTTGTAATTCAACTATTTTTAGCCGTTTTTAGCCACTTTTAGTGATTTTTCGGGCCATTTATTAGTAAATTGGACCAATTTATTGTGCTGAAAAAGTGATGGCCAACGAACTCATCCTTTCATTCGGAAAGCTTGGTTATTTTGCGCAAGAACGGAGTTTTTATCTCAAGCCTAAAGAGATCGTCTGGAATGACATATATATTGACTTGGTGGTTTTTCACCATTAAGTACTTGGCAGATGGGAGCATTGAACGTTACAAAGCCCGGTTGGTTTCATAGGGATATAAGCAACAAGAAGGAATTTACTATAGTGAGACTTACTTACAGCCCTGTTACAAGTTTGTCTGCAATCAACAAAGCTGCGGTTTGCCGTGAAGAATGAATCGTTAATTCATCAAATGGAAGTGATAAACGCATAGTTGGATGGCCATTGAATGAAGAAATATGTATGAAGCAGCCAAAAGGATTGTCATAGAATGAATCACATCAGAAAGTATGTAGGTTAACCAAGAGCCTGTATGGGTTAAAACAATCAGGTCGATCATGGTACGAGACTTTGAACTCTAAACTTCTAGAGAGTGGGGAGAAAAAACTGAACGATTTATTTACGTCAAAAGATCAGAATGAGGACTTGGTATCATCGTCTAAAGTCAGATACTGATATCGTCTAATCCAAGAATCCATGAACATGCTGAAGACCTTATTGAGAAAATATTTTGAAATGAAAGATACGGGAGAGTTGAAATACAAACTCGGAATTGAAGTTAAAAGAGCTGATAATGGTGTCATTAGTCTGAACCAACACACGTATATCAAGGAAATTTTGACTGGATTCAGGATGGAGAACAGTAAACCAGCCCTAACACCTTTGGACCCTTACCAAGAGTTGAGTCGGTAAGGTCACATCGAATGCTGATGTGTAGAAGGAAATGGAGAATATACCATACAGAAGACTGGTTGGGAAATTGATGTACTATTCACAAGACAGCAGGCACGATTTGATCCATGCAGAGTCTAAGCTTGGCCATTTTTCCACTAACCCTGGAAATGGCCACTGGACGGCAGCCAAGAGAGTGCTTCACCATTTGAAAGGAACACTGGAAAATGAGTTCAATATCGATAGAGAGGGAGATGTGGCAGTAGCGTACTTAGATTCGGACTGGGCAGGGAATAAAGACGTTAAAATGTCAACGTCAGGGTTTATAGTGATGATTGTTGGAACACCTGTTACATGGAGATCAAACAAACAGACATGAATTGGATTGTCAACAATGCATATGGAATTTGTTGCAATGGTACCATGCGCGATGGAAATAGTCTGGCTTAAAAGTGTGCTACAGGAGATGGGGTTCACAGAGTACGGAGTCCCAAAAGTATTTTGTGGTAACCAGTCTTGCTAAAGGGAACAAAGAACGTTCTCACTCCAGACGTACAGGTATACGATCCCACTTAGTGAGAGAAATGATCAGAAATGAAGAGCTAGAACTTCACTATATTCCTACTAGCGAATACACACCTACTTTCTTTTCTTTTCCTACTTGCTGAAGTTTTCACTAAACCAAAACCATGATTCAAGAACTAAAAGATGATGGACAAAATTAGAATCAAGGAAAAGAAAAACAAGCAACAATTCGTTGGTTGTCAAGAGAACTATCGTTAGTTATAACCAATCTGTTTTGTTCAATGTTTTTGCATTTCGTATTTGAGGAGTAAAACTCTTTATTATTATTATCATTAATTTTTAAAGAATGCATTTATTTGAAAATTAATTTATACAAATTATACAGTATCATGAAATGTTTAAGAATATCATAAATCAATATTAGGTAGCTATTAGTATATTAAAGACTGATGATTTAACTGACAGCTAAGGAAATCAAGGATACAAATGCTGCTAACCCCGAAGAGTAAAACTCGTGCTGGGGTTAGGAATCTCAGGCGTTATTGCTATCTATAGATCAAATTAAATTCAAATATGTGCTTAAGGTGAACATTCTATAGGTACATAATTATTATTGAAGTTTCTTATACAATGTTTAACTTGTTATATAATTATTTTCCATGTTTTATCCACACGTATTATATTCTCTTTAGCATCAAGTGTAAATAGGTGTAAACATTTCTTACGGAGTTTGGATATGGTTTTTATTTGCAGTATAATAAATTTGAGTTGAACAGTTTAAGCTTTTGTTTTGTTTTGAAAATATGTAATTTCGGGGCCAGTTTAAATTCTTCCAGAAGTTTAATAAAGAGTTTTATTCCTAAGTATCGGTGTGATCTTTGAGCAAAAGTTGTGTTTTTAAAATCAATTTTCAGCATCAAAGACGAACCCGAATGGGTTGGGGTTGTAACCTGTGTTAGTTTGCCGTATATCATCTCCTTGTACGCTGGAATGGTCCACGTTCTATCCATTAGATCGTAATTCGTTGGAACTTTGAATCATTTAAACAAATCTTTTGTTGGAAAAAGCCGACTTCTTTTGAGCAGGAGTTTCAAGAGCATCTTTTGAGTGAGAAAGATTATCTATAACAATGATTTAACTGCTCAACCCCAACAAACGATGCCATCTATCAGTAGCGACTGCACGAGTGCAAAATACAACATTTGTAATGTATTCGCTTTTAAGAAGTTACGCACTTCTAGAGATTTTGGAATCAGCCTCCACAGTCTGCTATTGAGACTAGTAATGTGTTCCCTCCATGATAGTTGGTGATCTACCATCATCCTCAAGTACTTTATTTTTTCAACACGGTTTATAGGTGGACAAGCACATCCCTGGGTTAAAACGCAATATTCTATATGGCACTTCATACTCTCATCTATGTCACCTATCTGGGGTCTCAGAGAAAATGCCATAAATTCAGTTTCATTAAAATTAAGTTTCATTCCCTTTCGGTTAAGTAAAGTATTAAATAATTTCAAGTTGCGTTGTGCTTTGAACATAAAATCCTCCCATGTTCAGCCATTTCCAACTAACGCCACATCGTCAGCAAATTCCACTATTTGCCCATCGAGCTGAGCCTACGAGAGATCATTGATAAAAACTATAAACAGAATTGGGCTAAGTACTGTGCCTTGCGGAATAGCGAAACTGGAGGTTAACGAGTGACTAATCATATTACCTACTAGGCGCTCTGGCTCGCTTCGATCGCCTCCACGTCCAGCCAGGGGGGGCAAGCCCCCCCCCCCCCCCCCGATCACCCATTAAGTTGCTTGCTTCGCTCGCAAGGTGTGGCTGTATAGACGCGATGGTCTTTTACTGTTGAGTGGGACTTGTAGAATTATTGGAAACGGTGGATCACTAAGGGTTGGTTTAACATCTTTAGGGGATATTGCGAGCGACGCGAGGAAGTTATGTCAGGAAGTTTAACTGCCCACCAAACTTGGCAGACGTTTTTTTCTGTTGGAAATTCTTACAAACAAATTAAATATTATAAATTTCCATGGAACAACTAAAAGTTTATTAGATTCAGTAAAGATAGGCCATTATTTTATCTGCGTAGAAGGGCTCTCCTTTTCCCCGCCTATTATTCTGTTGAAATGTCTTTCAATCCGAGAGGTTCCTTCCTTCAAGAGTTCATCGGAACCCCTTCAGATGAAAAAGGCCTGCGTCGCACAGGACTGCACATTCAACTTCTCATTTTAATCGCTTCGCCTCCGCTCCCCTCGCATTTTGTCCAACTTCCCGCAACTTTTTTCGATATCCGATTTTGGATTCAGATTTGGCGGGATCAAAGCTGTATTTCGCCCGCAAACACCGTCCCGAAAAACGTCTTTATGGGGTATATTTTAATGAGAAAAAAATGAACCCATAAAAACAAGTTTTTAATGTAACTCTTTCTTTTTCTCATGTTCTCAGTTGATTTTATTGTTGTTTCAATATTTGGTAGTTTCTTGGCAACAGTAAATTGAAACAAAATCATATTGTTTCAAAATCTCATTGATAAAATAACTTAAATTAAATTGACAAGGAAAATCATTTACTATTTTATTGACCCTGGATTCGTTGTCATTTTATGCAGACGTCCAATAGTATCCTTCTCCTCCCTCCTCCTCCTCCCTCACTCCTCCTCCCTCCACCTCCTCCCTCATCCTCCTCCTCCTCCTCATCCTAATCCTCCTCCTCCCTCACTCCTCCTCCTCCTCCTCCTCCTCCTCCTCCTCCTCCTCCTCCTCCCTCACTCCTCCTCCTCCCTCACTCCTCCTCCACCTCCTCCTCCTCATCCTCCTCCTCCTCCCTCACTCCTCCTCCCTCCTCCTCCTCATCCCTCACTCCTCCTCCCCCTCCTCCTCCTCCTCCTCCCTTCTCCTCCCTCCTCCTCCTCCTCCCTCATCCTCCTCCCTCCTCCTCCTCATTCTCCTCCTCCCTCACTCCTCCTCCCTACAATACACAACACTTGTAAGTTGTCCCATAGTAAATTTCAAATTTTCGAAAATTTATAGTATAACTAACTTTTTCTTCGCGAAAATTTGATAGATTAAAATGTACGCCAGCATGAACTCGTGTGCAAAATTTCAGATCGATTGGATATCGAGAAGTGGGTTAAAAATCGATCTGAAATTTTGTCTCAAGCAAGCAAGCAAGCAAGAAGAGAATCGAAGTTAAAAGAAAGAGTTAAAAAAAGGAAGATTTTCGTCGGAATGTTCTAGAAAACGGGTCGTTACTCTTCAATTTTTTTGACGCATTTCCCGATAATTTATTCGCAATCCGATTGCGCCGTCGTCTTCTTCGCACAAAAACCTAAGAAACCGGTATTTTTACGGAATTTTCAACGGCAGTTTAGAGGGGTAGGAGAAGTGGGGAAGTCGAAAAGAACGGGAGAAGATACTGGCTCTCACCCCCCCCCCCCCCCCTCCGGCAGTCCAGCCCATGGTTACGGTGGGAGTAGACAATTTTAAAATTGCTTATATAGCATTTACAAGTCAAATTAACCTTTTTACAAGTCAAATTAACCTTTTTACAAATCAAATTAACCTTTTTACAAGTCAAATTAACCTTTGTACAAGTCAATTTAACCTTTTTACAAATCAAAATAACCTTTTTACAAATCAAAATAACCCTTTTACAAATCGAAATAACCCTCCTTGAGCAATGCGCGAAAATCGTTGAAGGGCAAAAAAATAGAAGTACGGGTTTAACTGGCTTTCCTTTTTCATGAATTTCTACACCAGTATTCCTTCTCAGTGTGATCTTCATGAATACCTACCCCAGTATTCCTTCTCACTGTGATCTTCAAGTAATTTTCATATCCTCACTCATAGGACTTATATTGCTCAACCTACTTTCGGAACTCTATATATTGATTGACCTCATTGCCTTCCTACCTCATTTTTTTGTTGGAAAATTTTGATGAATTTTCGGTTCGAAATTTGATATTTTTGTTGATTGAGTTTATGATGGAACATTTTGATATATTTTTTGTTGGAAAATTGATATTTTTTAATTATTTATTATTACACCTACTTTGTCGTATTCAATGTATTCAGTTTCTTTTCTTTGCCCTTCAACGATTTTTGCTCATTGCTCAAGGAGAGTTATTTTGATTTGTAAAAAGGTTATTTTGATTTGTAAAAGGGTTATTTTGATTTGTAAAAGGGTTATTTTGATTTGTAAAAAGGTTAATTTGACTTGTAAAAAGGTTAAATTGACTTGTAAAAAGGTTAATTTGAGTTGTAAATGCTATACACTATTCTGGAGAAATCCAAGAAGAACCCCCCCTCTCGTAGACTCCCGCCATCCAGCTGTCTGGCCGTGCATAGCATGGACAGACAAACAGACGAAGTTTCATTGTTATAAAATAGTATAGATGATCTTCACTCTCTGCGGCCGAATCTTTAAATAACTCTCTAACTATAAAACGAAAGACTCGTCTATTCCCGTATCACGTACTAAAGTACATGTTATTATAGCATTTCCCGATCAAAATAAACATTTTCCCAACCAAAATAAACACTTTCCCGACCAAAGTAAACGTCATTTATCTCCCGCCCTACTCCCCCCAACTCAATCCCGTGGAGAACGCCTTTTCAAAAATAAAGTCCATAGTTTGAAGCACTCTAAGTGAACAGGGTAACCATGTGTTAGAGGATGTGATTTCCAGAGCAGTTGCTTCGATTAATACTGATGATTGTCGGAACTACGTAATGAACACCTCTGTCAACCTAATATCAGCAGCTGCGGGTGAAGCAATTCATTAAACTTACTGTTTGTCGTTTTCGTTTTTTGAATATTGTTGAAGAAATACGAAAATTGATACGAAATACGAAAATTTATGTTTATAGTCTACACATTGTTAAAGGAACAAGTTCATTTTGATTGTCCTAATGTTAGTAAAGAAAATGTTTATTTTGGTTGGAAAAGTATTTATTTTGATCTGGAAATGCTATATATACCATTTCCAAGTCAAATTGAGAATTTTCCAAGTCAAATTGAAAATTTTCCAAACCGAATTGAGAATTTTCCAAACCAATTTGAGATTTTTCCAAACCAATTTGAGAATTTCCCAAAACAATTGGAGAATTTTCCTAACTAAAAATGTTCTAAAAAAGAAAGGAGAAGGGAATCATCCAAAACAAAGTGACAATTTTTCAAAACAAATCAAAACTTTTAATTAGGAATAAAATTGCACAATTCATCGTTATAAAAGAAAGAAATTCGCATTTTTTCATTAAAAAAAATCACATTTTTCATATTTTTGAAAAAAATTAGGTATTATGAAAATTCAATGTAGAGGGTTCCCAGCTGCTGCGTTCGTTAATTGCACGAACATGTCCATCATCCAATTTGTGCAATCAGCTGATGAAATGGTGGGGATGCTTCGAGCTATCACTTCACTCAAAACGAGATCCTGCGGTGACTCACTAAGAACGTTTCTCACGTAAAGCTTGATTTTTGAGAAAGCATTCTTCTTTTAGCGAATTTTTGAAGAAAATCAAGCTATTGCTCTCGCCTCAAAATTTGTAGAATGTGAATTTTTGAAGAAATTTTATGCAGAAATTCGTTTCAGGCTATTCTGAATCATATTCTGAAGTTTAACGCATTTTTTTATGTATGTATGTACCTATGTATGTATGTATATATGTATGTATGTGTCATTCCGGACGATAACTGTCCGTAGAATTGTGCTAGAAACTTCAAACAAATTTTAAAATGTTAAGGACACAAAACGAAAGTTCAAGTTCGTTGGCCAGCATGATCGGATTACATCTTCGGGTTGAAATTTTCAAAAATGTAGTCAAAAATCTCAAAATGGCCTGTTTTTTGCGATTTGTTGTGCGAAATAATTTTTTCAGCTAACATGTGGTATATTCGGAATCAGCGTAAAATTTCCTATAAGAATATGTATCAAGTTTTCAAAAATTTCAAAGTTGACAAATCAGTCAAAAATCGAAATGATACCGTTCGCCAGTTGTAAAAATCGGTAATATTTGCATGAAATATTGTCCAAATTCAGATTGAACTACTCTTATGGAAGTATCCCTGTATAAACAATCCTAGAACCGTGCTGTTTAAAACGTAGGTAGTAGATACTTGTTAAAAAAAAGAAAAATCGTGTGCGTCGGACCACACGGTGGAAGTTATACTTCTGTGGCCATTCTCATACACCTACTCACGCACACAAACAGACAGGATATATAAATGAAATATAAGACATTTTTCAATATTATTCAATATATTTTTCAATATATTTATCTTCAATATATTATACGTGACTTCATTATTATATTATACACCTATATTATCATTATCAGTAATTTCTTCTATAATCATTCTTTTATCTTGCTCATTTCCTGGTTGGTCATTAGAAATCGTACTGTATTCCAAGAAAGACACAATTGGCTTATGATAACTAAAGTAACTAACATATATTCTAGACTCAAACTTTTCAAGATATCTACTAAATACAGCATCAATGGTCGTTCCGTATCTGGTCGTACCTTGATTCTTGTCATTCGACATTACCAAGTCTAGTTTGTCTTTTAGAAAATATATCAATGGCTCTGTTTGTTCATCGGAAAAATTGATGTTGAAATCCCCGCTCATTATCATTGGGATTTCATGAAAATTGTCATCGAGCAGTGCGGAACCTTCTCTGGTATAAATTAACAAATTTTGGTGTATGAATTTAATGATCTGTTTTACAGTTTTACCGGGAGAGATGTATAGCGCCACAACTATGAATTCTCGACCATTTTGTGGAACGCATTTACTAATACAAATTTCTCCAATAGCAGACTGTCCTGCTACAAGAGATTCTGATGCCCTTGAATGAATATCCATGTGAGAAGTGACTATATTATTATGGTCAATTTCATTGTGATAAATTGCTACTCCCCCGGCAGCAACATTTTCTCGTTTATACTTTGCTATGCAATGAAAATTCGGAATGTCGATGTTTTGGCCATCTCTTACATGTGTTTCCGATAGTATGACTATTGTACATTTTTTAAATACGCTGTCATTCAAATCGAGGGCATGTGCAATGAGACTTTGACTGTTTATTGAATAGAAACTTATTCCTGTGCTTTTAGAAATAAAACTTCCCAAAGATTCAACAATGGTTGGCAGTCTATTGAGTGATAATCTTTGAAATTCTCTCTGTATATCTGTTGTACCTACAAAATTTCTTCTGCCATGGTGGAAAATGTTAGTGTCATCTTTTGTTGTAATATATAGCCCATTAATACTCGTCACTCTCGATAAGGCAACATATACTAATTCTATGGAATGGCTTTTGTCGTATTCATAGACAATCTCGTCGAAAGTCCCCCCCTGCGATTTATGTATCGTGATAGAACATGATGATACCAATGGGAAATGATTTCTTCGAACGTTAATTGTTTTATTATTATTCATTGATATTGCGGAAGACCTTCGTAAAATAGGTACGGCATTCCGGTCAATATTGTGTTGGGCCACGTATCCTGCACATTTTTTCTGCAGTTTTTGACCAATTTTATTCGGGAAAATAAGCCACACTTTCGACACTTCCCCACCATCGTTGTATTCTATGTGACATAATTTTCCAACGGTACCATTTGCCAGCCCATCCGAAACATCAATGTTTGTGGTTATAATGTAATATGTACCTTTAACAAATGTAATTTCATATGGTAGCCCACCAGTATCTATTGTCGACATTTTATGCAATTTCTGTTTGACAAAAGCCTCCTGTTCTTTATTAGCACATCCAGTATAAATATCCACGGCAACCGAAATAACTTTATCAGCAGCATTTTTCAAAATGTAATTATTATATTTATTAACAGAATCATTTGAGTGGAATAATCGTACTCCATGTGGACATAGTCTATTTGCTTCGTCCTTTGGAAAAAAACGTGATTCAATAAGTTGGAGTTCTTCTTCCGTCAATTTTTCTCCATTGCCAATTTTTGTTAACGCTGATGCGAACTGAACATTAGCTTGCCTCATAACCTCTGTTAATTCATAAAATTGAAGACAATGCCACAACGAATTGCCAATAATTTTTGTTTTAATTTGTTTATATATGCGCGTTGCTCTTACTGGCGGTAATTGGCGCAAATCTCCTATCAATATCATATCCAGCCCTCCAAAATTGTCCTTGAACTTTCCCGTGATTTGTTTCAATCGTTGATCAATTTGTTCTAATAATTCTGCTGATATCATACTCACTTCGTCAATAATAAGCACTCTAACATATTTAAACAAGGCTCGATACTGATGAGCTATCTCTATACTCAATGGTAACAATTTTGACAGAGATATTTTTAAGGCCGTGTGAACAGTTGTTCCATTAATAGCAACAGCAGCTTTGCCAGTAGAAGCACAAGTTATGTAGGCATTACAGTAGCCATCGCTATCGGTAAATCTATTATATATCTCCATTATTAATTTTATCACAAATGTTTGACCGCATCCAGCTGGACGGTAAAAAACAATGAACAAAGAAGGATTATCTGCAAAGGATTCTCTTTGCTCGACAATAAATGATGAATAACTTCCAAAAGGAGATTCAGCTGTTTTTCATTCGCCATACGCATGCTTTTACAGAACTCTGCATGTGGTAAAACATTTTCTTTTCTTTTAGCTATGGCACCTAATTTGTTCAAGGTAGCTAGTCGTAAATCGGCATTACCGTCAACATTCGTATCATTATAATATAAATTTTCGAACGGATTAGCTTCCGGGAATCTGCCTCTCACGTCTTGAATCTCATCATCATCGCAAGGTGTTTCTTCTCGACAAAGTTCCCTGCATATTTGGATATTTTTCTCGATATCTATATTGTGTTCGAATTCTTTTCTCTGTTGTAATATTGTTTGTTCATTTTCTTCATAGATCGTTATAAATTTCATATCTGCTAATATATCTTGTTCTTCATTTCTAAATGGTACGTGTAATGTAACCATTTCCCTTCTATACTCATTGAAATCCGAGCCAACGTCATAATTTCGATATCTTATTATTTTCTTTTCATCTCTCTTAACATATTCACCTTTATTATTTTTGTAATATTGGGAAACGAACTGAGCCAATGAAATGTCATCCAATTCATTCGGTCTGCGCTCATACTTGTCAAACCAGTTCTCTTTCCATATATCCGTTGATTCGCCTTCTAATCCAGACAGCTCTTTCATTGTTTTCTTAATCCTTTGGCGTTCAACGGGCCATACCGTTGGTATATAAACTATTCGAGTTGAAGCTTTAGACATCGGCTCTCTCATCAGGTACCAGGCAGCTTCCTGGCTAGTTATTTCCGTATTGTTTAAAAGATTAACACTCAAACTCTTCGTTATCTCTACCATATCAAATTCGGGATTTTCATTCATAGTTTCTATAATTTTCCTCTGTAAATTACTCACACCACGATTAGTTTTATTAACATACTCAACAACGTATGCTGCACAAGAGTACTCTTCCGTAATAAATTGAATGTCGGTATTTGACTTAACCACATTAATTATAAACGGATTAAAAGGGTTATGCCATTTTTCTGAAGGTTGACGTTTTACAAACACTCGTGGACGCTTTATTCCCGCTCGTAAAATATTTAAATATTCATCATCGGAAGCAATATTATTTTGTGTATAAAATTCATCAAAATCAGTGTAGTCGTCGTTTTCTAAATTTTTTCTTATTTCCTTATACTTTTTTTTCAAAATTAGAAAGTTAGCTTCGGTATCTCTCATTGGAATTAATATAGCGGTTTTCTTGCATGGCAGAAAAGGAGCTTCGAATCTGCATTCTTGCGCACGATTGGATGTGATTTTCTTGTAGCAGGTGAAAGTGTGCTTGTGAGTATTCAATTTAATATTACCTGAAGCTTCCGATGCTGAGACAGAAATGAGCTCATCAATCAGATCAATAGCTTGTTGATAGTCTTTGCCTAGTGGATCATCGGGAGCATTATCACACCAAGCTATAATGTGAGCATGTGGGCTTCCTCGATGTTGAAACTCAATTCTTTTGAAGTAATGTACAATTCTGTACTTTTTGAATGGGCTGAATCTTTTTGATTGTAATATATTCATAATAACATTAACTAATTTGTTGAAGTACAGTGCACATGCAACAGCGTCTTCATTAATTAGAGTACTCTTTTGCATGTATTCTAATTCTTCAGCTTCTTTTTTTGAGATTGATTTCTTGTTCCGTAATTTGTAAATTAATTGCAATAAATTTGGCCATCCAATTTCATTTGCGCTAATCGTAAAGAATAGCGTTGGTTTCCCTAATTGACGGATCATAGCAAATAAATCTTTTTTTCTTTCAGACCAATACCAAGCTGAATTTGGGATAGATTTCAAAAAAGCTAGGTTACTTTCGATGCATCCTTGAATGTAATCTTCTGATTCTATCTGTTCCTTAGTAATTTTAATATTTTTCCCAACATGTTTGAAGGCTATGGTGAGAGAGTCTCTGACTCTGATTCTCATTATTTTCATTGCCATATATAATAAGTGATATGGAGTTATGCCACGTCTATCTGATCTTCTTAATTCACTCGTTGCCATCATAAAAGGTGTGACATTAACTCCTTCTCTAAATTCTCTAAAGTGCCCTAGATATATGCTAGGGAAAGAGAGTTCTTCAGCATGCTCATCGAACAATAGACTAATTGGCACGTTATGTTCTCCTGGCGCGATTCTAAGGTAGAAATCCTCGTTCCAAATCAATGATTGTTGTTGTGCAACTAAACTCTCCTCTATTGGGATATTTTCCGCAAATTCATTATCGACATCAAAATGAAAGGCTTGTTCGTTGTCACCGCCATTACCAACGTTACAGTTCAAAAAACTATCGTCAATTGTGATATTGTACATAGTATACATCGGCGTTGGTATTAAATATTTTAGCCATATTTTTATTACTTTCTTATTAACCAATCCCTGTACAAAACTCGATTTATGAATTGTCTTCCTTTTAATATGTACATTGATACAATAATCATCATCCACATCGCGGGGTAACTTCTTAATCATAGTATCAACCTCTACTGGGACGTTGATAACTTGTCCATAAACTCCATATTGGCCATTGATATGTCGAAGACGTCTTATTTGCATAAACGGGATACGAGGAGATATTAACCGTTCGGTTACCAAACCTAATGGATATTTACGTAAATCATCCGGAAATTCTGGATATTTGAAGCCATTATAAGTGGATAATTGTGGAATGTGATTTTTTTGAATGCTCCTAAAGCACGTGGAACATATTGCAAAATTTTCCTTGTGGACCGTAATTATTTTCCTAATGAGTGTAATATTTTGTGTATCATTTTGATTCAGCAAAATTTTCAAATCCTTCTTGAACCAAAGGCGATCACACACGTCACAAGGATAACCGAATGGGTTATTGATAAATTTACTTAAAATCTCTTTATGTGCATAAATATGCTGATTGTACGATGTATAAACATTACCCCGGATCGGTGGCTGATCCTCTTCCATCTGAACATTGTTCATGTCATTTTCTCCGTCTTCACTATTATTATTGTCAAGATTATTGATAAGATTATCATAATGGATTCCCTGATCATGGTCTTCATAATCGCTTTCTCCAGAAGTCATATCTGCCCTTTCATCTCCCATCCTTTCAATTTCAGCATTATCAATTGGTACGGCCGATGCTTCATTTCCGTAATTATCGTGACACCCTCCGGTAGGAATTCTGGGAACTTCTTTTGTAGATGGGCCCGCTATCTGTGAATCATGGATGGGATTTTTTCGGACAAATGGCACTTGTCTATGTGAAGGCCCTGCTATTTGCGAGCAGTGAATATTTTTTTTCTTGGACCGTGGCACATCTGTACTTACAAACTGAGGTGCTTGCGAATCGTTGTCGGCAATTTGAACGATTTTCCGTACGGCCTTCTTATCCCGGTACTTTTTCGCGCGAATGGCAGCTAATTGTCTTCGATGATTTTCAATATCTTCGATAACGTTTTCGTTCTTTTCCTGATCAACTTCCGAGTTTTCTGCAACCAATAACTTCTTCTTCGCATAATAATTTCTATTGTACTGTACTCTCTTCATTTTCTGATCTTCAGCGTGTTTCTGCTTATCTTCAACTTCCGAATTTTTGACATTCAACAACTTCTTTTTCGCTGCATACTTTCTATTGTACTCTGCTCTCTTCCTTTTCCTCTCCAGAATTTCATCATCAATGACCATTTGTGGGCTTTCTTCATCACGGTCCTTGTGCTCGAACTCGGAATCTGTACCATTATTTGGATGTGGTACCCCTATTCCAGTATCAGGTTCCGATGTAGATTCCGTTGTCAACAAATTGGAGTGTCCTTCATCCATTCTTGGCGGGTCCTAACAAAGAATTAAAAATTAAAAATTAAAAAAGAAAGGTATTTTTTGGATTGTAATTATGGTATATAAAAACCAACAAACCAAAATAACTTAAAAAAATAAGATATGCATTATATTTAGGGCGAATTGCTTAGAAGAATTAGTGAAAGTCCAAATAGACCTATAATTGAGGCCGGTTAGCTATAAATAATTGATATAACCCAAGAAACTTCAAGCGAGCACATTAAAATCCACCCTGGAGTCAGCGCTGAGACTAAAACCAAGATTCCCAACAACCCTACAATTGACACCGGTTAACTATAAATAGTACATAATTCCCAAGAAACTTCCAGCGAGCACATTAAAATCCACTCTGGAGTCAGCGCTGAGACTAAAACCAAGATTTCCAACAACCCTACAATTGACACCGGTTAACTATAAATAGTAGATATAACCCAAGAAACTTCAAGCGAACACATTAAAATCCACCCTGGAGTCAGCGCTGAGACTAAAACCAAGATTCCCAACAACCCTACAATTGACACCGGTTAACTATAAATAATAGATATAACCCAAGAAACTTCAAGCCAGCACATGAAAATCCACCCCTGGAGTCAGCGCTGAGACTAAAACCAAGATTCCCAACAACCCTACAATTGACACCGGTTAACTATATATAGTACATAATTCCCAAGAATTGTCTTCGATTAATTATTTACCAGACCTGTGTATATATGATCGTGCCGGTAACGAAAGTATCTACTGCATAATTCTTGGACCACAGAAGTCTTGATAGCTCAGTGGGTAGAGCGCTCGACTTTCACTCGAGAGGTGCCGTATAATCGATAGTTCTTAAAAATTTGTTCTTACTTTTCAGCGTGACGCGGTTTCTCGACCAACATCCCATCCCAAAGTGTCTAACGGGCGCAAAGAAGTATAACTTCTCAGTGGGTAGAGCGCTCGACTTTCACTCGAGAGGTGCCGTATAATCGATAGTTCTTAAAAATTTGTTCTTACTTTTCAGCGTGACGCGGTTTCTCGACCAACATCCCATCCCAAAGTGTCTAACGGGCGCAAAGAAGTATAACTTCTCAGTGGGTAGAGCGCTCGACTTTCACTCGAGAGGTGCCGTATAATCGATAGTTCTTAAAAATTTGTTCTTACTTTTCAGCGTGACGCGGTTTCTCGACCAACATCCCATCCCAAAGTGTCTAACGGGCGCAAAGAAGTATAACTTCAAAAAAAAAGAAAGTAATCACAATAATCACAACTGATGAGTTTACTCTGTGAAATATTCTGTCCTCCGATTCTCTCGGTCGCTCTCTTTAATGTTTTACGCTAAACTGTTTTAGGACTTGATGTAGCTGTAATACTCACTGTAGCTTAGAAAATATCAGCCATGAAATTATGAAGAAGTTCTATTTATGTACGTACTAGCACGCAGACCCAAGGCCTCTCTCCGTTCGGCCGTCAATAGCGACTGAAATGTCGAAGATTTCTTCAACAATTCGCTCATGGGGTCATGCCGCATGACTGGACTTTTTTGAGAAAGCATTCTTCTTCTTTTTTTTTCTACATTCTCCAATTGTTTTGGAAAAATCTCAAATTGGTTGGGAAAAATCTCAAATTGGTTTGGAAAATTCTCAATTTGGTTTGGAAAAATCTCAAATTGGTTTGGAAAATTCTCAATTTGGTTTGGAAAATTCTCAATTTGACTTGGAAATGGTATAGTTGTGAGCTCGCTCACGAATAAAAAAACGCTGCAAATTATTTCACAAAGGTTTATTATTTTTTCAATTGAGTATGATCATAGTTTTAGTTGGCTAGCGTACGTCATAAGGCCCGTCCAGACTCCTCGGCGTATCCTATTTCGAGTTGCCACAACCTATACTTCTATAATTATATACGCATGTTTATATTTCTCGATTTGAGCTCCAATCTATTCAAATAGTTATTGCCTTAATAATATCATTATCTAAGCACGTACGAAAAGTCGAGAGGTTATTAAATATGCGTAGGAAAAGCTTTGGTATTAACACACAAATATGACCTTGAAAAAACATATATTCATGCCTCGAAGGAACGCCGGCGCCGTACCCACCACAAGGTGCCGCGGCGCCGGCGCCTCCTCTCACTCCACCGCCCGCTCACCCCCCCCCCCCCCTCACCACCCACCGTGACCCCCTGCCAAGCGTGCCAGGCGTGCGCGCGTAGAAAAACACACTTTTTCGCCCGTTTTTGGCCCATAGCATCTATGCGAGTAAAGCGATCGGGATGGTTAAACGTTAGGACCAACTAGACCCCAAATGGAGTCTATGTGCGAAAGAACGGGTTTTTTAAGTCAATTCTTAGGCCTTTTATGGCCCGGACGGCGGACGGCGAAGGGCGGACGGCGGACGGACATTTCAAATTTGGATTCTACGCACCTTGAAACGTAAAGTGACAAGGTTTGAGGGGGGGTTATAAAAATTTTTTGCTACACGATCACATAGGCTTATTATTGGAAATAATAAACCAATATAAACAGTTAGCTTCATTGTCAATGTAAATTCACTAATACGAAGGAATGAGAATGTGAGATAGAAGTTTGAGGTGAAGGTTGGCTGGTGGTGTGGGTGAAAGTGGGGGGGGGGTTGAATAGCAACTCGGAAACTATCCAACTTCTCTCTCAAAGAGAGACGGAGATCTGGAGGCGCGCGGAGCGAGCGAGTTAGCGACCGCAGCCTCGCGCCTCTCAGATCTGCTGGTTGCCTTCGCCCGCCCCAGCTTCTGCCCGTACCGCAGAGTTGAATGAGTTCCTACGGCTGAAACCCCTTCAGGAAACAATTCGCGAGTACAAAAGGCCGCGAGCCTCAGATTCACTTCGAATTGCCACACATCTAATTGGGCGGCCGAGTTCCTCGACCTTGGCGGAAACAATTTGGTAAAGTCGGGATTCCGGTTTTTAACTTTCAAGCAGTGTTGGGCATAATCTTATCGTCGAATACGAATACGATTGTTATCGCGATAATTATTCGTTGATTCTGAGTCAACTGCGATTATATTCGTATTCGCGTAATCGTATTCGTCTGACGGCGATTACACGAATACAACCCATAAAAAATGAACCCATAAAAACAAGTTTTTAATGTAACTCTTTCTTTTTCTCATGTTCTCAGTTAATTTTATTGTTGTTTCAATATTTGGTAGTTTCTTGGCAACAGTAAATTGAAACAAAATCACATTGTTTCAAAATCACATTGATAATAACTTAAATTAAATTGACAAGGAAAATCATTTAATATTTTATTGACCCTGGATTCATTGTCATTTTATGCAGACGTTCAATAGTATCCTTCCCCTCCCTCCTCCTCCTCCTCCTCATCCTCCTCCTTCACTCCTCCTTCTCCTCCCTCCTCCTCCTCCTCCTCCTCCTCCTCCTCCTCCTCCTCCTCCTCTCCTCCTCCTCACTCTCCTCCTCCTCCTCCTCCCTCCTCCTCCTCACTCACTCCTCCTCCCTCCTCCTCCTCCCTACAATACACAACGCTTGTAAGGTCTCCCATATTAAATTTCAAATTTTCGAAAATTTATAGTATAACTAAATTTTTCTTCGCGAAAATTGATAGATTAAAATGTACGCCAGCATGAACTCGTGTGCAAAATTTCAGATCGATTGGATATCGGGAAGTGGGTTAAAAATCGATCTGAAATTTTGTCTCAAGCAAGCAAGAAGAGAATCGAAGTTAAAAGAAAGAGTTAATAAAAGAAAGAGTTAAAAAATGAACCCATAAAAACAAGTTTTTAATGTAACTCTTTCTTTTTCTCATGTTCTCAGTTAATTTTATTGTTGTTTCAATATTTGGTAGTTTCTTGGCAACAGTAAATTGAAACAAAATCACATTGATAATAACTTAAATTAAATTGACAAGGAAAATCATTTAATATTTTATTGACCCTGGATTCGTTGTCATTTTATGCAGACATTCAATAGTATCCTTCTCCTCCCTCCTCCTCCCCCCTCATCCTCCTCCTCCGTCACTCCTCCCCCTCCTCCTCCTCCCCCCTCCTCCTCCTCCTCCTCCTCCTCCCTCCTCCTCCTCCTCCTCCTCCCCTTCTCATCCTCCTTCTCCCTCCTCCTCCCTCACTCCTCCTCCTCCCCCCTCCTCCTCCTCCTCCTCCTCCTCCCCTCCTCCTCCTCCTCCTCCTCCTCATCCTCCTCCTCCCTCACTCCTCCTCCCTACAATACACAACACGTGTAAGGTGTCCCATATTAAATTTCAAATTTTCGAAAATTTATAGTATAACTAACTTTTTCTTCGCGAAAATTTGATAGATTAAAATGTTCGCCAGCATGAACTCGTGTGCAAAATTTCAGATCGATTGGATATTGGGAAGTGGGTTAAAAATCGATCTGAAATTTTGTCTCAAGAAAGAAAGAAAGCAAGCAAGCAAGCAAGCAAGCAAGAAGAGAATCGAAGTTAATAGAAAGAGTTAAAAAATTCGTCGCGGTCATTAATTTCAATAGGGCGTCCCTCCTATAATATGCGAAGCCTTTGCAATATTACCTAGCTTCGGAGGGACTTCCTATTGAAATAGATTTGAGACAAATAGGCTGGGCTCCAATAGTTGAATTGGCTTTAAGAACATCCCTCGGAAGCTAGGTAATATTAGCAAGGCTTCGCATATTATAGGAGGGACGCCCTATTGAAATTGATGACCGTGAGGAACTTTTATGGGTTGTCTTCGAGTAATCGCCGACAGACGAATACGATTACACGAATACGAATATAATCGCAGTTGACTCAGAATCAACGAATAATTTTCACGATAACAATCGTATTCGTATTCGACGATAAGATTATGCCCAACACTGCTTTCAAGTGATGGGTAATTTTTCCATGTTTAATGTTAATTCAGAATCCGCATTAAGAATTTAGGTTCTTAGTTGAAATGGGGAAAAAATTAGTGCGCGTGCTAAAGTGCGCAAAACTATAATATTTGAGACTTAAGTAACATATTGGTGTAAAATTATAGGATTTCTTCAACAACAAAAAAGTTTTTTTTATCGGAGATTGGTTAAACTTCATTGATAATTGAAGGGCTTTGGGTACAAAGGGCGTAAGTGCCATAAATCCCAAAAAAAGTTATCGCTGTTTCAATCTTAATTTGTTTGTCATTCTCACAATATGCGTTCTAAAGAGATGATTTTTTTAAAAATTAAATATTGCTGAAATACGTTTTATTTGTGCGTTGGATTTGTTCATAACGATCTTCCCAAGATTAAAAAAAAAAGATTTTGTTCACAATCCTATGACAACGGCCTAAGTGCCACCCCTGTTTACCACCTGCCTAAGTGCCATGCCCACCTAATTCTTCAAGTTTTTTCCAAGTGAACAGTTTAAAACACATTGCTAATATTTTTTCACATAGGAAGGTATCTAATAGAGTACAACTAATTTGCAACAACTATTATAATAACATAAGTCGGGCCACGAAAAAAAAACCTTTTTGAATAACTTCTAAAACTTGATTATCACGGAATCACAGGGATCTGAGAGTGTTACCATTCGAATCAGAGTGAAATATTACAGATAAAATGGATACCAGTGCATCTATTTGCGGAGGATCATTATTCACGAAAACCCTAATTTTTTTAAAATTAAATCCGTCTTTTCTTATACGCCGCATATATGCTTTTTTAAATCTATTTTTCGACCATACTAGGGGATTTAACGCTCTTTCCAACAGTGGACCAACTTTTGAGTTGACTGTGAACCAAAGGGCAGTTTTAAATTCATAAGATAGAATGCTCGAAAAATCCTTAATGTGTAAAACTTCTCAAAAACATAGAACTTTAAAAAATATATCTAAGAGGTTCTTTTTGTTGCGATTTGGTTAGAGAATCGATCTCTGAATTTTATCACATCTTAAATGATAACACCCTGTATATTAGGGTAGGTACCCGCTATTTTGAGAAAGGTGGAATTTTGATGACCTCCACACAAAATTTGGTTTAAAATGTCAAAAAAATTACCCCTGAATTTTTTTAGATTTTTCGCATAACAAAAACCTACGATGGTAGCTCGATTTCGGTTTTTGAAATACTATTTTTTTGCCAATATCAGACTTTTGAATATAACTTTTACAAACTAATTGTGAAACTTCGTATAGGTACTTAAGTTTTTGGGGTCGCTGAACTCAAATATGCAGTCAAAACAAGTCGACAGCTACAACTTTTGAAAACTCAAAATGGTCAAAACCATGTCAAAAAATGACAATTTTTCAAGTCTTTCAACTCTTCAATTCTTCAACAACCAACTAACCGTAAACAACGAGAATGACAAACATAACCGGACATTGAAGGTTACAAACGCACAGTGTTGCACCGTGGCACTTACGCCCTTCCTACTGAAAATGCCTCATGGACTTAGGTAGTACGGAAAAACGGTGAATTTTGGACGGAGGACATTGGTAACACTGCAACGTGGCGGATTATTTAAAAATGGTTGGTGCATAAGCCCTTTCTAGAAAAATAGCTAGTGGTATATAGGTCCAGAAAAAAATATAATATGGAAAAAGTCGATATTGGCACTTACGCCCTTTGTACCCAAAGCCTTTCAATTGTCTCGAGGATTGAACCTTGACGTCTTTCTCTAATCCGGAACTCGTTTAAGCCGAGTTCGGGATAACGGAGTTTAGGCAAACTCTCCAATAAAAAGCTGGACTATTCGAAGCACCGGCAAAATAAAAACGTCCAGTCATGCAGCATGACCCCATGAGCGAATTTTTGAAGAAATCTTCGACATTTCAGTCGCTATTGATCGTGTAGAGAAATTTTAGTTTATGATTTTGATAGACAAACATGGAATCAAATTATTAAAAATATTTCACAGAGTAAACTCATCAGTTGTGATTACATTTTTTTTTAACAAGCACCTACTACCTACGTTTTAAACAGCATGGTTCTAGGATTGGTTATACAGGGATACTTCCATAAGAGTAGTTCAATCTGAATTTGGACAATGTTTCATGCAAATATTACCGATTTTTACAACTAGCGAACGGCATTATTTCAAATTTTGACTGATTTTTCAGCTTAGAAATTTTTGAAAACTTGATACATATTCTTATAGGAAATTTTACGCTGAATCCGAATATACCACATGTTAGTATGCTGAAAAAATTATTTCGCACAACAAATCGCAAAAAACAGGCTATTTTGAAATTGTTGACTACATTTTTGAAAATTTCAACCCGAAGATGTAATCCGATCATGCTGGCCAACGAACTTGAACTTTCGTTTTGTGTCCTTAACATTTTAAAATTTGTTTGAAGTTTCTAGCACAATTCTACGGACAGTTATCGTCTGGAATGACACATACATACATACATACATACATACATACATATATACATACATACATATATACATACATACATTAAAAAATGCGTTAAACTTCAGAATATGATTCAGAATAGCCTGAAACGGATTTCTGCATAAAATTTTTTCAAAAATTCACATTCTACAAATTTTGAGGCGAGAGCAAAATTTTCTTAAAAAATTCGCTAATAGCAGATGTTATGTCATGCCAACAAATCAGCTGATGTCATGTTATGCTCCCAATATCGATTTTTTCTCGCTTCTATATCACGACCCTTCATGTTTTTGTTTTTTCGTTGAATAACTACCTACTATTACCCACCTATTGACTTTTAGCAAATTTTCGTAAAAAATTAAGCAATTGCAATGGCTCCAAAAATTTTTAAATCAATATTTTCGAAAACGTTCATCATTCACATCCGTTTTGAGACAATCTGAAACGAATCCTAGAGTTTAACGCTTTTTCATATATATATATATATATATATATATATATATATATATATATATATTTATTTATATATATATATATATATATATATATATATATATATATATATATATGTGTATATTCATATGTGCGTGTGTGTGTGTGTGTTTGTCCTTCTAGACAATAACTCTCCTTAGGATTGAGATTAAAGACCCCAACAAATCTTATAAAAATTCTGTTCTTGCTCCCAAAAATCAAGCTTTCCAAACGAAAGGACGAATTCGTTGACCAGCATTTTTTGAGCTCATTAAATTGGTCAAATTACAAAAAAGTTCCAACAAAATCAATAAAATGAGAAAAAATGACTAAAAATCGTTGAACTTATATTTTTTAGTAGAAAATTGCTCAAATAAAGTTTATTAACTATTAAATAGAACATTAAAAAATTTATATTCAAAATTATGCTGAAAAATGTTCTTAAATTTCATTAAAATGTGCTCAAAAATCGATAAAACTGCAAAAAAGTTAAAAATTCAAAATGTCTTTTTGATTGGCATCTTATTATTTAGAACGAGTTTTTTCTTAAAAACAATTTAACATTATTTAACATTAATTTACAAAAAGTCGCTCATACGATCATGCTTCATTACTGGAACTTTCTTGTTAGAAAGTGTTCTTCTATTCACAGCAACAAAAGCATTTTAGAACAGTAGGTCCTTGAACTTCTGACGAAATTGATATCAAACAAGTGGTCAATAAGATGAGTTTGACTTTCACAAAGTACATAACCACCCCTCGGCACAGTCTTCCCCTCTCTCATTCAATTCGGCCGATGTGAGGCTTGTTTACACTCATTAGCGTAACATGAAAACGAAAATAGCCTCCACTTTGAGGAGACGGGGATAACAGAGAATTTCGGACGACAGATAGCCAGTTAGTAAGGTAACTCAAACGGAAAGCCTGTGGTCGCCCATTGAGTGCTTCTCTCGTAATCTCATTGATGTGTTCAGTGCAGTAGTGACCTCCAACTCCCGCACAATGGGGCGAAACGGCCTTTTTGACGAAAATTACTTAAAAAAAAAAAAAAAAAAAAAAAAAATCAGCACTTTTTTATACATACATTTATTAATGTATTATTTTATAGTTGCTAACTTTATTTGAGCAATATTCTACTGAAAATACCAATTTAACAATTTTTAGCCGTGAAATTAATGCAGTAATTTTATGTTCTCGAAAATTCTGGGCAACGAACTCATCCTTTCGTTTGGAAAACTTGATTTTTTTGGTGCAAGAACGGATATTTTATCTCAATCCTAAGGAGAGTTATCGCCTGAAAGATATATATATATATATATATATATATATATATATATATATATATATATATATAAATTTTTTAAAGTATTCGGTTTTTTTCAACACCCATAGGTCCCAGTAATTAGATAATTAGACACTCGAATTTCGCAACTACGCCAGAATCTCAACTTTCCAACGGTATAATCAATAGGTATTAATTTTACTTTGTTGATTGGGGGAGAAAAGTATGTTTGTATGTTGGAAAATGTGTTTTTTTTCTAAGAAATTGAGGGTTTTTGTGAAAAATTACCACTAAAAAAATACTAGTTTGGGGTCGTTTTATACGTATTTTTTGAAGTTGAATCGAATGGTAACACGCAGATCTCTCTCCAACTCCGGTACAACAGAGGTTTACACTTTATCTTTAGTTCACTTGTTATGCTAAATTTTATGTGTTTTTTAAGGGTAAAATTTATTAGTGAAAGTGTAAAATTCAGTTATAACGGAGTTGCAGAGGTCTGCGAGTGTTGCTATTCTATCCAGCGCGAAGAAATATTTAGAAACCGGGCCCAAACTCTTATTTCCTTAGGTGGTAATTTTTCACGAAAACCCTCGATTTCATAGAGAAAACCACATTTTTCAATATACAAACATACTTTTCTCCCCCAATTAACAAAGTAAAATTAATATTGATCATACCGTTCGAAAGCTGAGATTCTGGCGTAGTTGCGAAATTCGAGTGTCTAGTTACTGGGACCTAGCAGCGTTGAAAAAACCAGAGATTTTCAAAATTTGACCTATTTCACTTTTTAGGCTGATTTATCCCCCGTTCAATCCAAGCGGAAAATTTTGATTTGGTATCTGCGAGATAGGAAATTGATTGCTCTTTCCAACGGTCTCCTCAGATTTGATTTTATTTATCAAATTAAGGGAGTTATGGCAATTTTAGTGTCATGAGGTCTAAAACACGAAAAAAATGTAAAATGGAAAAAAAACTCGGTTTTTTAGCGGAGTAAAAAAATTGCAACGAGACACTTTCGATCAGAAATTTAGTTGTAGCATCGAACCCTGGCCGGTGATGTGCCCTTGATGTTTACACTCTGTATATATATATATATATATATATATATATATATATATATATATAAACTAAACTATCTGAAGACGAAGTTTCAATTTTTCAAACCACTTCTTTACCCAAGTTTTCCTAAGGATCATTAATGAAACTAGGTAAAATGACAGTTTTTCTGCGATTGAACGTCGAGTTTATTGTAGACCAGAAGCTTCCAGGAATTTTTCATATTTTTTTCGGTGATCATAGTCACATTTCTTGATGTCTATACAAAAACTCTAATTTGAAATAAGAATTCTTTGGGCGTTTCAGTAGTCGGAGCATTCAACTTTTAATGAGAAACGCTGTGTTTTCGAGTGATAATCAGCTCATCAGTAGTTAACCTCTTAACTCCCCTCGCAAAAACGGTTCGAATGGGTGCATTCCTGACATTCAATTAACAAAGTCTGAAGGAATTTCCCATCCAACAGACTCCTTTTACGAACAAGTTGCGGTAAATTTCAGCATATTTTTCAATAACATTGGATAACAACAAAAAAATGTGAGTAAAACGTTCGATGACAATGGGTATTATACAGGTTCTGGGGGTTTTCGGGGTGCCTGATACTGATTTTTGAGCAAATAAAAATCAGGAAAAAGAATCCAAAAGTTTTCTTACTTCGAAAAACATTTTTCTATTTTGCCGAGTGACACCTCATTTTGAAGTTGTTTTACTGCTCAACACGAGGGTGATACCAGAATTGTGATATCTAAGTCCGCTCTCGAGTCGGAGCTTATGAACCGGGAAGAAGCGCGGTTTTGGTATATTATTTCCAATAATAAGCATATATGATCGTATAGCAACAAATTTTTATAACCCCCCCCCCCCCCCCCCTCAAACTTTGTCGCTTTACGTTTCAAGGTGCGTAGAATCCAAATTTGAAATGTCCGTCCGCCGTTTGCCATCCGAGCCATAAAAAGCCCAAGGATTGACTTAGATACCCGTTCTTTCGCACATAGACTCCATTTGGGGTCTAGTTGGTCCTAACGTTTAACCATCCCGATCGCTTTACTCGCATAGATGCTATGGGCCAAAAACGAGCGAAAAGTGTCTTTTTCGAGACTTACGCATGCCTGGCACGCTTGGCAGGGGGTCACGATGGGTGGTGAGGGTGGTGAGCGGGGGGTGGAGTGAGAGGAGGCGCCGCAGCACCTTGTGGGGGCTGGGGTGACCAGGGGCGTAGCAGAGGGGTGTAGGAGAATGGATATTTATTACTTTTACGTGTTATACCCGTATATACAATACGCCGCACCGACCTTAGGGGGGTACAGATATTAGGGGCATAGTGGAACGGAACTTGGGGGGTAGCAGAAAGGCGTCCGGGGCGTAACGGAACGGATATAATATATATTTTATATTATATTTTATTACTTTTACCCCATATAATATTTAACCTACCTTAAACACACTAGTATATTTAGTATATTATATCATACTATAGTATGTTACAAAAATAATTGATCCAGCCCATCTAAAATCCTTCGTTCTTTTTCTTCCCAAAATCTTCTCAGATAGTTCAAAGCAAATCGTTTTTAAATTAAAATTGCATTACATGGGCAGGTTGGAGTCTGAACCCTCTGGATGAATAGCTGTTTACTTATATTTCTGCCATAGGTAAGTGGGGTGTCGTCACCTAAGTAATTTCGGACGCAGAATCGACTGGGATAGGTCCCAGATGCTTTTGGAATCCAGTGTACCTACGGTTTTAGTTTGATTCCTATAGAAATTAGTTCCGTGGATTGAATGAGACCACTCGGGTGGCTGTACGATCATCCATTTGCTCCTCATCCGGAGCGCAGCCTGTAACGCGAGAACAGAGGTGGATACTAAAAAAGAGACTGGCGAAAGCCCCAGAGCATGCTGGTTACTATAGCTGGCTATCTGATTCAGAAATAATAAACCATTATGTATTAATTTGCAGCGTTTTTTTCATTGTTAGGAGGTTTAGGAAAATCCGCTTCTCCCTGGTTCATAAGCTTCAACCCGAGAACGGAATAAGATATCGAAATTCTGGTTTCACCACCGTGTTCAGCACTAAGCAATCTTTAAAATGAAGTGTCGCTCGGCCTAAAATAGAAAAAGTTTTTTGAAGTACCCATTACTCCCCCTCCTTTGGGTAGATTGTTTTTCCTGATTGTTATTAGCTTGAAACTTAGTATCAGGAACCCCTAAAACGATATCCAAGTTTCACTTCATAATCTCAAAAAATTGTGGGAAAAAAGTAAGGGGGGGGGGGGGGGACACCCTGAATAGGCTCTGCCGCCCTTTTATCGACTCATATTGGGAAATAGACCTCACCATTCGATTCAGCACGAAAAAATACCTCTAAACTTTTTAGTGTAAGTATTAACGGAGGAAAACAGCATGTCCCTCAAAAAGGTGTTTCGCTCCACTGTGAGCGTTCCGTTTTGAACGAGGTATGGGCAGGGTATAGTTATAGGAATAGGCAAGGTATGGGCAAGGTATAAGCAAGGTATAGGCAAGGTATAGTTATAGGTATAGGCAAGGTATGGGCAAGGTATAGGCAAGGTATAGTTATAGGTATAGGCAAGGTATGGGCAAGGTATAAGCAAGGTATAGGCAAGGTATAGTTATAGCTAAGGCAAGGTATGGGCAAGGTATTGGCAAGTTATAGGTATAGCCTCCAACCTTCAAACTTCACCCATTGATCCTCTTCAGCTCATAGCAGCCACCACTCGATTCGGAAGTATAATGTGTTATAAAAAATTCAAGTCATGCAGCATGACCCTATGAGCGAATTTTCGTAAATTATCATATTATATTATGTTACATTGTTTTGAAAATTAAGGACTATGAGGGAAAATAATTGTTACAGCCAATTTTATGGCAAAAAACTCGTTCAAAATAATTTTCTGCGTTCAAAGAGGGATTTTGGATTTTAAACTTTTTTGTAGTTTTTATCGATTTTTTTTAGAGCATTTTAATGAAATGTAAGTACATTTTCAGCATAATTTTGTACATAAATTTTTAATGTTCTATTTTGTAGTTAATAAACTTTATTTGAGCGATATTCTGCTGAAAAATATCAATTTAACGATTTTTAGCAGTTTTTTGCTATTTTTAGAGATTTTTTCAGCACTGTTTTTGAAATTTGACCAATTTAATGAGCTCAACAAGTGTTGGCCAACGAACTCGTCGTTTCGATTGGCGTAGAAGTTCTTCCGTAGCCTTCCAATTAAACTCACCAGATAGTTGATTGATGGTGTTAAAACATTAAATTACATAAATGTTACAGATTTTAACAGTTTTTTTTTTTTTTTTTTTTTAAATTTTTATTGGCATCAGGACTTAACCTATACAGCCGCATCTATTACATTTCATAGGTACAATTTAATTTAACATAAAGTTTCTAAATTTCAAAATATCATGGAGTTTATTTTTACTGCTGAATAAAATAATGTTCTTTCACTTGCAAATAGGTAAATCAAAAGTACATGGCTTTTCTTATACAATTTTGAATAAAATAATGTTTTTCCACTCGTCATATTTTTATATCACTTCCTAGGATGAAATTCACCACTGCATCATACTCTTCAATCGATTCGGTTGTTAATATGGTGTCCAAGTTGAATGGGCTTGGTAAATATTCAGTCAGTTTTCCAAATAGGAACAGACGATTGTAGGAATGTGTTGGACAAATCATGATGAGGTGTTCAAGATCTTCCTTTTCCAGGCAGTGTTCGCAGAGCTCCGAGTCCGCTCTACCAATACGCATTAGATATGTCTTGGTGATGCAGTGTCCAGTTCTGAGTCTTGATATTATTCTGAAAAATTTCTTGGAGCGAGTGGGCTTTTTTGTGAACCATGGTATTAGTTTGGGGTTCGGAAACATTCTCTTGTATCTGGAGCCAGCGTGATATGTAGAATGGAATTTTTCCCAACGTGATTTCATTTCGGTTTTCCACGATCTATTCAAGTCTGAAGCAGGGAATTCACAGAGCTGGTGACGGGGGAGTGTTGCCGCTTGTTTTGCCAATGCATCTACCACGTTGTTGCCAGGTATATCGCAGTGACCTCTAATCCAGATAAATTCGATTTGGACACCAGCTGACTTCAGGAGATGAACATAATGAACAATTTGGCTCTCGATAAAGTTTAGTCGTACAGTGGGGTTTACTTTCTTCATTTTGGACAATACCGATTCGGAGTCTGAAATTATAATGACTTGGGGGTGGTAGTAGATGCTGGAGTCCATGACATACTTCAAGGCCTGCTTGATAGCAAACGCTTCTGCCGAATAGATGGAAGCCTTGTCCCATAAACGGTATTGTTTTTTCACCCCTGAATGGGAATCGAAAAAAGCGCAACCCACACCATTTTCATTGAGCGATCCGTCCGTGTATATCGATTTGGCGTTGGGATATTTTCTAAGAAGAAGATCATCCAGGAAAGTTCTGGCACTAGATTGAGATAGGTATGCTGAACGGGGAAGCGATGATACCGCCAGGGGTTTTAACAATGGATTGAATGCTATAGTGAATCTGTATGGTATGCTTGATTGGGAGATCCACTGCAAATCGGACGAGATCTCCGTATAAGCCGAACACAAAAGTGGAGTTACTTTCTTCCTCCAGAAGGGCTTTGTGAGATCATCAATGGCTAGCCGAACTATTGCATCGAACTGAGGAGTTTCTTTTGAGTACAAAGATGCTAAGATTCTTTTAGCTAAGAGCTCTCTACGAAGTTTCAGGGGTGGTTCTCCAGCTTCCGCCAGTAGGGCATTCAAGGGAGTGGATGTCAGAAGACCCAATGCCAGTCGTAAGGCTCTGTATTGCACTCTATCCAACTTTGAAATGGTGGACGGGGCTGCTACTCCATAAAGAAACGAACCGTAGTCGATTATACTTCGTATGGTAGATCTATAGTACAATAGAGCTGTTTGTGGGTCCGCACCCCAGGATATGTTGGTGAAGGAACGCATGACATTCAGATGTCTGTTGGCCTTTTCTTCGACCTTTTTTATATGGCCATTCCAGTTTAGTTTGTCAGATAGCTCCATGCCGAGAAATCTTACGTTTCTCGAGTGCGGGAAACTGATACCTCCTAATTCAAGTAAACCTCCAAAGGGTACATTACGACGGCGACTAAAAGTACAAACAGAAGACTTGGTTGGTGATATTGATAACCCTTGTTCTTCTAAATAGATTGCCAGGGAGGACACTGCAACGTTCAGGAGATCTCTGCTTTCATTGAAATCCATTCCATGACAGTAGATGCAAACGTCATCCGCGTATTGTATGATTTTAACCCCATCAGGAAGTACAGCCTCCATATCTGATACGTAGATAGTGTAAAGGATAGTACTTAAGATGCTTCCCTGTGGCAAACCTTTCCAGGAATATCTCGGCTCTTCAAAATTACCGTTCACTCTTACAAAAATTCGCCTCTCAGAAATGAGCTGAACAATGTTGTAAGCGCATGAGCAAGGAATTCCCAAAGTGAGCATGCGGTCGTAAAGATTTGGGAGCAACACATTATCATATGCTGAGGATATATCTAGGAAAATTGCTAATGTAGATTGGTTGTTTGTGAAGCTGTTCTGGATGTCTGTAATCAGATGCGTAAGGGCATCAGTAGTGGATCGCTGAGCTCTAAATCCAAATTGGCTTTTTGGTAGTATGTTTCGATGTTCGAGCCACCACTGAAGTCGGTTCTTCACTAGGCGTTCAAAATACTTCATGACACACGAAGCAAGAGCGATTGGGCGGTATGAAGCAGCCTCACCGTTAGGTTTGCCAGGTTTCAGAATTGGGATGATAACGGAATCTTTCCAAGTTGATGGGTACGTGCCAGTTTGCCAAAATAGATTGAACATTTCTATAAGCTTCTTCTTGTAGTTTAGAGGTAGTTTGCTGATTACGACGTATGGAATACCGTCTTTCCCAGGTGCTGAAGAGGAAGAGCAAGGGCATGCGCTTTCAAATTCATGTAATGTGAAGGGTTTGAAAAACATTTCCTCAGTACGGTCCAACTGCTGGCCTGTAGGTCTATCCAAAGGAGGTGTCGGTGTCCATGATGGGCTCAGACTACAGGAAAAGTCACTGATCCATTCTCCCTCCCGTATGAGACTTCCAGAACTGAGCTTCCAATTTTTTAGAGCGCGCAATTGGTTCCAAATCTCTTTGATGGGCGTGGATTTACTAAGCTGGCTACAGAAGGTTTTAAAGGCTTTCGATTTTGCACGTTTGATTATTTGTTTTGCTGCTGCCGCAGCTCTCTGAACCGCTATGAAGGTTTCGAGGTTGGGGTCGTCCTTATAAAGTTGGAACGCAGATTTTCGACTTCTCACCACCTCTGCACACTCTTCGTTTCACCAGTAGTTTCGAAGCCTTCCTTGAGATGGTGTGCATAGAGGGGCACTAAGATTGCATGCTTCTTCTACTATGGAGATGAACATTTCATAGTTTGTGTTCGTTAGGTCACCCTTCTGGTCCCTCGACTCGAGATAGTCTTGGAAATTTGTCCAATCCATTTTGTTAATATTCCACCTTCTTGACGGTATAAATAGACCATTAGGCTCGTCTTGATCAGTAGTCATAAGAATTGGTTTATGGTTGGAACCCATTGGATCAGTAAGAACTTCCCAAGTGAATTCCGCAGCTAGTAGAGGAGATACAAAAGAGATATCAATCGCTGATACGATTCTTTGGTTAGCTGCAGGGACTAATGTTGGAGACCCATCGTTCAAAAAAACAAGATTGCATTCCGCTGCTGCCTCAAGGAGCGCCGCACCCTTGCGGTCTGTGAATGAGCTGCCAACCGACGTATTATGACAGTTCCAATCCCCTAAAATGATGGAAGGTTGCGGGATTCGCCTGAAAAAGGACTCCCACTCAGGTTGCGTGACTGCATTCTTATGGTTGTTATAAACTGAAACTATATTGATAGACCTTCCATTTAGATAGAGTTCCGCTGCAACGCAGGAGAAATCCTCAATGTTTGAAATTACGTTCAATTCTTTAAATTTGACACCTCGCTTTATGAGTAGTGCCACTCCAGCTCGGGCGTCTGATCTATCGCTTCGCAACACGTTATATCCCTGAAATGAGTATGCTCTACTCGGGTGGAAGTAGGCTTCAGAAACAGCAACAGCAGTTACAGGTGTTAAGGATAGGAAATGTTCCAAACTACCCTTATTGCTTACCAGTGACCTGGCATTCCATTGGAGAATTGATATTTTATTTCTATTTGAGCTCATTATGTTTTTATTAGAATATATGTAGGAACTCGTAGTATAATGTAAAGAAGAGGTGTCGTGGGGATTCGGGAGTTAATATATTTATGTGTTGTTTTAATCAGTCGTCAGGTGGAGCACTTGTGCCCTTTGTTAATAAATCGTTAAGAATGTTTGATAAAGGTTGATGAAGTTCAGCTTGAGATGCATCACTTTGAGACATTAAACTGTAAATGGCCTGTGAGGCATGATTGACTATATCTTCATGGTCGATCTCCATGGAGGGACTTTCGGACCGTCGGCTGACAGTACGGGGTCTAGAATTATTTGTAAGACTACGATTTTCGATAGCTGATGGATTGATAGGGTTTTCATGATAAGGGGTCGCCCTTTGCCTCACGTCGACACTTTCACCCATATATGATTTCTTCCTGTTGTTTGGACGTTGATATGGTTGTGCTCTAGTCGTTTTGCGTAAGGCCGTTCTTCTTTCCTGTGTGGATTGAATTATGGGGGGAAACTCTTCTGTATCATCAGCATCAACCTTTTCCATTGATGCACTTGTGGTAAGCACCCCGAAGGAATTTCTTGTTACAGTAGCGTAGCTGTCAGCTGGTACTTGTTCTTTTTTCTTTTTTTAAGATTCGACATACACCGGACATACTTTACTATTAGCGGCATGAGAATTACTATTACAGTTGATGCAGAGTTCTCTTCTCTTTAGGACATTCTTCGGATGCGTGTTGCTCGGCGCAATGCAGGCAACGCAGTCCAGACACGCATTGAAATTTAACGTGACCTATGCGATAACAGAGGGAGCATTGGCGTACAGGTGGCACATACGTGTCAACCCGACAACTGGCTCCGTAAATTGATATATACTCTGGAATCCGTTGGGCATCAAAAGTGAGAAAACATGTTTGTAACTTAGTAGTGGACTTTTTTCCTCCTGGATTAATAGTTGTTTTCACTAGGCGCTTAACTCTGATAGGTGGTATGGGTGAGTTCATTTCTGATAATATTTCCTCATCTGTCAATGAAGGATCTACGTGTCTAATTACGCCTGTTCTGTAAATCAGGGTGTCTGGTATATAAGCAAATTGTTTTTTGGACTTGAAGCAAGCATTATTGACTAGATCATTAGCTGCTTTGGAAGTAGCCAGTTCGACCTTAATTCTGTTTCCACCTACGCGAATAACGTTAGTGATGAGCTTTAACAGCTTCAACAATTCTGCAGGGATCTAGTTGCTGTGCTTGTGGTTGATCACCGTAGCATCATCAGTGGGAGATCGTGTGGTTGGAGTTGAAGGAGGAATTTATTATAATTTTTGTTGCGGATCCGATTCCACACTGTCGAACCTTCGGAACAACTAATACAGAGGGAGGGACCCCTCCTATTATTTCGTTCCATATTACCTAACCATAAACCAATTGTGCAATTTTTGAAAGCCTACCTGTGTTTCTTTGCAAAGAGTAGTCAAATTATCATTTCCTTTACTAAGGTTCAAAGTGGTGAAAGTTGACAAGCGACAACTCGGCTTTTCCAATCAAATGTTAGTGCCTACTGTTAGTCTGCAAAGGAGGAAATTCCGTAATGACTGGACTCACATTTTCAAAAAAAGGCAATCGGTAAACGGGATGCCCTACCAAATGTGCTTAATGTCTCAATAATCAATATTTTTAATCTTTGAACCAGAGAATATTATTTAGAACAAGTTGCTTCGACATAGAATTTGTAGTTAACATTTTTTGAAATCAAAGTGATCAAATTAAGAGCCTAGAACTCAATGTAACATATTATAATACGATACTTTACGAAACTTCGCTCATACGATCATGCTGCATGACTAGATTTTTTAAACGAATATTCAAAGGATAAATGAGCTTTAAAAGTGAGTAGGAAGGTCCTCGACCCCTATAAATCCGTTTCATACATCAAAGAACACAATCCCAGATTTAAACGTCGTATATTTATATATGTATATTTACAGGGAGTATTTCCAAACGATCTATTTTCTTTGCGATCTCATCACTCGGCTGTCCCCTCAGTTTAATTCAGGACACGGTTGGCCACAATGATTAGAATTTAAGTGACTAATTTAATGTTATCCACACAACTATTCTTTGAAAATTCGCTCTATTAAGTCACGCTGCATGAGAGTATACTTATAGCGACTTTTCGTAGAAATATGAAGCTATTTCAACGGTTCGGAAAATATTAAAATCAAAATTTTTGAAAAATTTCTTAATTGAAATTCGTTTTGAGGCATTCTGAAAGGAATCCTAGAGTTTAACGCTTATTCATATATATATATATATATATATATATATATATATATATATATATATATATATATATATATATATATATATATATATATATATATATATATATATGTGTGTGTATATATATATATATATATATATGTGTGTGTGTGTGTGTGTGTGGGGGGGGGGGGGGGGGGTGTTTGGGTTGCTGGGGTAGGGTAACCGTTGGTGTTTTTATCTATTCGGAGCTCCTTCATATCCCTACCCAAGTCATGGTCATATGTCCCCGTCGTGCAACCCAGGCACCCTCTGGTTAACCAGAGGGTGGCAGAATGACCCTCTGGCGCTTAGGGGGGAGGCTCATGTCAATGGGTCTCCCGACCCTTAATAACCGTCTCCCCAGTTATGGACAGAAATACAAGAGAGCCTCATAACCCCCGCCCGCCCATTGGCCAGCGGGGTTCTAGGGGAGGCGCTTGTGGGCGCCCCAGGCAGGGGCGTCGGTCTTCCTCTCCCTCTTCTTCCTCCTCTTCTTCCTATCCTTCTTCCTCTTCCAATGCCCCTGGAGATGTCCATCAGTGTGCCCACTGTGAGAGATCCTTCAGTTCCAAGTGTGGTCTCGGTTCCCACGTCTGGCAGAAGCATCCTGTACAGGCCAACGCTGCAATTGATATAGAGCGAGAGCAGCCCAGGTATGCTTCTGAGGACTTGCAGTGAATGGCAGCAGAGGAGGCAGAGGCTGTGCATAATGGGGTACGAAATATTAATGTATTCCTTCAAGCATGTTTTCCCATGCGCACGCTTTCTGCCATCCAATCTCTTTGCCTGAGGCCCCACTATAAGCAGCTTGTCCAGGAGGCAATCCTGGCAAATAGCAGTGGGGCCTCCCCCGCATCTCCGACAGGCGTGGGACAACAGCCCGCCGTTCAGCAATCCTCCCCCGGGACCTCCGATCTTCTTGAGGATTTGAAGACTAAAGTGTTGAGGCTCGGGGAGCAGGTAGGCCGTATTGATGGTTACGAGAGTGCCTACCTGCAGGAACTGGCGAGGCGGGCTGTTGAGAGGCCTGTTGGCTTGGAAGATGAGGTCGCGGCCTATGTACAGAGGATCTTCCCACAGGTTGGGGATGCGACCGTGGGAGGGCATCAGGGAGGACATCCTCCTGTGTCGGTGCCTCGTGCAGGTCGCAAAGCAGCTAAGCAAGCAAGGAGGCGGGAATACCAGCGGGTCCAAAAGTTGTGGAGGAAGCATCCGGCTCGTGTAGCTGCGGAGGTACTGGAGGGAGCTGGGGATGAACAAGTTTTGCCCCCACTCCAGGAGTTTGTGGAATTTTGGGAGCCACTCTTGAGTGATCCCAGCCACAACCCTGGTGTGCCAGTGGTACCCCCAGCTTCCACCAGGGATTCCTTACGTGGCATTATGTGCACGCCGGTGCTTCATGACGAGGCACATAGGTGCCGTGTCAAAAACTCCACGTCTGCTGGACCTGATGGTATTTCTGCCCGACGCTGGAATAAAGCCCCAAAATATGTCAAGCGGCTTATCCTCAACCTGTTACTTCTATCGGGAAGGCCCCCGAAATCGTTGACCCGTACCCGAACCATCTTCATCCCAACGAAAGGAGGAAGTGGGCCTGGAGGCTACCGTCCGATTTCAATATCATCAGTAGTTTTCTGCCACTTCCAAAAGATTCTGGCATCTCGCATTCAAGTGGCTGGTGTCATAGGTGACGTCCAGAGAGCATTTCGGCCAGCGGATGGCACAGCAGAGAACCTAACAGTTCTCCAAACTGTCATTTCGCTGGCCCGCATCAAGAAACGGCAGCTCCATCTTGCCGCTCTGGACGTCGCTAAGGCCTTTGACACAGTTAGCCACTTTGCCCTGACCGATTGTCTTCGTGGTGTCGGGCCCCCTACTCGTTCAATTGAGTATGTTGCCTGTCTGTACCACGAATGCGTGACAGTCCTCGAGGCACAAGGTGAGATGTCAGGGGATGTTGTCATTGGGCGCGGGGTACGCCAGGGGGATCCTCTGTCGCCACTCTTCTTCAACCTGGTAGTGGATACAGCCTTGAGTAAGCTGCCAGATGAAATAGGGTTTGATCCCGCCCCTGGGGTGCGAGTAGGTGCATTGGCTTTTGCCGATGATGTCATCCTACTCGCAGAAACCCGTGAGGGCTTGCAGGTCGCCCTCAATGCCTTTGCTGAGCAGCTAGCCAGGTGTGGTCTAGTGGTCAACCCTTCTAAGTGTGGGTCGGTCTCCTTGGTCCCGTCGGGCCGCCAACATAAGGTGAAGGTGATGGATGAGGAGTGTTTTGTCTTAGGACAGACACCCATCCCCGCCCGATCCGTGTTGGAGGTCTCGCGGTACCTTGGGGTCGACTTCATGGGTGTGGCCACCATTGCCGCAAGCCGTGTGGACCTTGGTGGAGCATTAGCTTGTGTCACCAAGGCTCCATTGAAGCCACAGCAGAAGCTGCGCCTCCTCCGCACGTACTTACAGCCAAAGCTAACCTATGGGTTAGTCTTTGGCAGGCTTACTGCGGGGAGGCTGCTTGAGTTAGATCGTGAAGTTCGCTCTGCTGTGCGCTCCTGGCTAGGCTTTCCACCTGGTGTCCCAAGTGCTTACATCCACGCACCGGTCAAGGCCGGTGGGCTCGGTATTGTCTCTCTTTCTGCCAGCATCCCATCTTTACGCCGCCAGCGCCTGCTTGCCCTTAGGGGCTCGAGCTGGGAGGTCGCCCGCACTGCTGCTGAACTGGACTTTGTCCGGCAGCAGTTTTTGTGGTGCGATCGAGCAACACCAACTGCTCCAAAACCCAGCTCATCTGCTGAGTTTGCTGCTGCACTGCATGAGTCAGTAGATGGTAAAGAACTCCGACAGTGCTCCGAATCCCCCATTTCTACTCAGTGGGTGGAATGGGCTTCAGAGGGCATTGGGGCCCGCGACTATCGCCATTTTCACGCCGTCCGGGTGGCTACGTTAGCCACCTTGGTGAGGTGTTCGAGGACAGGTCGCGGGACAGTAGGACAGTAGACACCCTTTGCCGTGCCTGTCGGGGTAAAAATGAGAATCTTTATCATGTGGTGCAGCAGTGTCCTCGTACTCACGGTGGCCGCATTTTACGTCACGATGCGGTTGCCAAGCAGATAGCAGGTGCTTTGTCATCTAGCGGTTGGGATGTCGAGACTATACCATATGCCGAGTGGCCGGGGCAAGAAGCCAGATATCGTTGCGATCAAGCCCGATGGGTCTGCCATAATCCTGGATGTCCAGGTTGTCAGTGGCAGCTTGGACATGGAGCAGACCTGGCGGGCTAAGAAAAGTAAATATGATAGAAATGATCTGCGCCAAGCGATATCTGAGCTAAAAGGAGTGGCACCTAATAACATCAAGGTCATTGCGGCGACCGTGTCATGGCGCGGGGTGTGGTGCGGGAAAAGTGCCACGGAGTTGCTCGAGTTGGGCATCTCGGCAGGAGTACTCCGTGGTATCACCACCCGTGTCCTGAGGGGTTCTTACTTGAACTGGTGGTCATTTTATAGGGGCACTTCCTTTCATCCCATTCTTCCTCCTCGTCCTGCAACTTCCCTTATCCCTAGAGCCGGCGTCGGGTAAGCCTGGGCGTCCTCTCCACTTTTTTATTTTATTTGTTTATTTTTCAGTTTAATGGCGTGCCCCCTCCGTCTTTGAGAGGAGGTTAAAAATAAAATAAAATAAATGGGTGGGTGTGTGTGTGTGTGTCATTCCAGACGATAACTCTCCTTAGGATTGTGATAAAAATTCCGTTCTTGCGCCAAAAAATCAAGCTTTCCAATCGAAAGGATGAGTTCGTTGGCGAGCACTTTTTGAGTTGGAAAAATGTACCTACTAAAAACAATCACTAAAAATGGCCAAAAATCGTTAAATTTATATTTTTTAGTAGTATATGGCTCAAATAAAGTTTATTAACAATAAAATATAACGTTCAAAAATTTATGTACAAAATTATGCTGAAAAACGTACTTGAAGTTCATTAAAATTTGTTACAAAATTGATAAAAACTGCAAAAAAAAAAAAAAAAAAAAAAAAAAAAAACGCTAAAAATTCAAAACCTTTATTGGAATAGGAGATTTTTATTATGTTATTATAATAGGTTCTTTGCCATGAAATAAATAGTTAACACTACCACGCAGACCAGTGACCTCACCCTGCCATTGCTCGTGCCAGATGGAATTGGCTTTTATATTGCATGTACGATATTCTATCCTCAATGCGTCTAGGCCACATATCAATGGAGTTATCACCAACGACTCTCCTTGCAAGAGCATCTGCACACTCATTGCCATTAATACCCACATGGCTCGATACCCACATAAAAGTTATGGTTGGGCCCAATGAACCCTACTTCCACGGAGGGATCGAATGGTGATCAACCAGGTTGCCACTGGCAATACCCGTCTTACTCACAGACACCTGCTTAGTGCAGAAGCTCGAGATGTGTGTGGGAGGTGTGGGGGTGATCTGTCCATCCCCCACTTTCTGGAGGACTGCCCAGCCCATGTGGAACTCCGAGTCCAGCATCAGCCCCCTCAGGGGGTTGACCAGACAAGGTCCGATCAGTTTTGTTGTACCTGAGAGCCACTGAGCTCTACTACGAACTGTGATATTCGATCCATGATATATTTATATACATCTAGTCGTAGTTTCACTTTGCTGATTTGTATGTAGTAGCATGTATATAGTTATTAGCCTATTTAACATCTAGTCTTAGTTGTATTACTTTATTTTTGGGTTTTTTCAACCACTTTGGGGGTTTTTCCCCTCAATTTTTTTCCCCTCCTAGTTGCCGGTGGAATCCATGATGGCGCTACTTTGTGACAGAGTTCCCGTCATAGAGCTCCCGTCGGGGTCACAGAGAATGCGCTGTCGTCGCCCCGTTGGTGAACAACGGGCGTCGCCGCTGATACCCGTGTTTTCGAGAAGCTGAGTTTGGCGTTGGATTGGTGATCCAGATCCCTGGCAAACCAATCTACTCCGAACATGGCTAATTAAAAGCTATTAGTAGGAGTGGTATCTCTCTGACGGGATACTGGCATGCTCCTCTACCCTTTTATCGAGGATTTAGGCCCCCATTACACCTCTGGGGGGGTACCTAGATCCGTGATAACTTTTTAGTCAAGGATGGCAACGTGGCTCCCCTTAGAATCGTGCCAATTCCAGTGTCCCTCTGGACACCTTGTTCGGTGCCGCTAATGTCCCTTCTGGTTGAAGTGCGGCTTGATCCTTGATTAAAAAAAAAAAAAAAAAAAAAAAAAAAAACCGGTACACCTAAGGTTCTACAGTCAGATAATTTAATAATGATTAATTTACACATTATTAGTTCATTATGGTTACTTAGCAATATTAGTTTATAACTGAGCGTAATAAATCAGCTTTCCTTGGCACTACAGAGGTTTAGGGATTATGAGATGCTGTGATAAAATTAGAGTATTCCAAAAACGCTGCAAATTATTTCACAAAGGTTTATTATTTTTTCAATTGAGTTGCGTACGTTAGTTGGCTTGCGTACGTCAAAAGGCCCGTCCATACTCCTCGGCGTGTCCTATTTCGAGTTGCCACAACCTATACTTCTATAATTACTAGCCGCTCCGGCTCGCTACGCTCGCCTCCACGCCCCCAATTAGATTGCTCGCTTCGCTCGCAAAGAGTGGCATGTAGGGAATGTTGCTCGCTTCGCTCGCAAAGTGTGGGATGTATACATGCGATGTATTACAATTGCAACATGTAGGGGATGTTGCTCGCTTCGCTCGCAAACGGTAGATCCCTAAGGGTAGGTTTAACGTGTGTAGGGGATGTTGCTCGCTTCGCTCGCAAAATGTGGGATGTAGGGAATTTTGCTCGCTTCGCGCGCAAAGTGTGGGATGTAGGGGATGTTGCTCGCTTTGCTCGCAAACGGTAGATCCCTAAAGGTAGGTTTACCGTGTGTAGGGGATGTTGCTCGCTTCGCTCGCAAACGGTATATCTCTAACGGTAGGTTTAACTTCTGTAAGGGATGCTGCTCGCTTCGCTCGCTTGAGGAAGTTCTACTGCCCACCCAACTTGGCAGACGTTTTTTTCTGTTGGAAATTCTTACAAACCAATTAAATCTTATAAAACTACGTGGATCCACGAAAAGTTTATTCGGGGATGTTGCTCGCTTCGCTCGCAAGGCATTGCTGTATATGTGTAGGAAAAAGTCCGTATTTATTCTGTTGATGGGGGATGCTGCTCGCTTCGCTCGCTTGAGGAAGTTATACTGCCCACCCAACTTGGCAGACGTTTTTTTCTGTTGGAAATTCTTACAAACAAATTAAATCTTATAAAACTACGTGGAACCACAAAAAAGTTTATTCTTCGGATTCAGATTCCGCGGGATCAAAGCTGTATTTCGCCTGCAAAACGTACCTTTACGGGGTATATTTTAATCGGAAAAAACGTAGGTAGTTTTTCGTCGGACTCTTGCATCTTTTTGACGCATTTCCCAATACTTTTTTTGCGATCCGATTGCGCCACCGTCTTCCTCGTAGGAAAACCTACGAAACCGGTATTTTTCCGGAATTTTCGACGGCCGTTTAGAGGGGTAGGGAAAGCGGGGAAGTCCAATAAGCGCACATTAACCGGAACTTCGACCCTCCTCCCGCCCAACGGCCCATGGTTCGGGTGGGATTAGAAAATTTTAAATTCGCTCGTTCCCCCTTTCGGAAAATCCCAAGAAGATCCCCCCACTCGTAGATCCGGCCCACTCAGCCGTTTGGCCGTGCATAGACACGACAGACAAACAGACAAGCAGACAAACGGAATTTCATTCTTATAAATAACTAGCCGCTCCGGCTCGCTACGCTCGCCTCCACGTCCAGCCGGGGGGCCCCCATTAAATTGCTCGCTTCGCTCGCAAAATGTGGCATGTAGGGGATTTTGCTCGCTTCGCTCGCGAAGTGTGGCATGAAGGGAATGTTGCTCGCTTCACTCGCACACGGTAGATCCCTAAGGCTAGGTTTAACGTGTGTAGGGGATGTTGCTCACTTCGCTCGCAAACGGTAGATCTCTAAGGGTAGGTTTAACTTCTGTAGGGGATGCTGCTCGCTTCGCTCGCTTGACGAAGTTATACTGCCCACCCAACTTGGCAGACGTTTTTTTCTGTTGGAAATTCTTACAAACAAATTAAACCTTATAAAACTATGTGGAACCACAAAAAAGTTTATTTGGGGATGTTGCCCGCTTCGCCAGAGTGGCATGTAGGGAATGTTGCTCGCTTCGCTCGCAAAGTGTGGCATGTAGGGAATGTTGCTCGCTTCGCTCGCAAAGTGTGGGATGTATACATGCGATGTATTACAATTGAAACATGTAGGGGATGTTGCTCGCTTCGCTCGCAAACGGTAGATCCCTAAGGGTAGGTTTAACGTTTGTAGGGGATGTTGCTAGCTTTGCTCGCAAACGGTAGGTCCCTAAGGGTAGGTTTAACCTCTGTAGGGGATGTTGGTCGCTTGAGGAAGTTCTACTGCCCACCCAACTTGGCAGACGTTTTTTTCTGTTGGAAATTCTTACAAACCAATTAAATCTTATAAAACTACGTGGATCCACGAAAAGTTTATTAGGGAATGTTGCTCGCTTCGCTCGCAAGGTATACCTGTATATAGGTAGGAAAAAAACCCGTATTTATTCTTTTGAAATAGGCCTGCTCGTAACATTGTGAAATACCTGAGTCATCGAACCCTTCACGTCTTCCTAGAGCCTTCTCGCGTCCACGGCACATATAATTTCTCATTTTAATAGCTTCGTCTCGCTTCCCCTCGCAATTTGACCGACTTCTCGTCACTTTTTTCGATATCCGATTTCGGAGTCAGATTCGGCGGACCCAAAGCTGTATTTCCCCCGCGAAAACCGTTCCGAAAAACGTACCTTTATGTTGTATATTTTAATCGGAAAAAACGTAGTTTTTCGTCGGACTTTTCGAGAAAACACGGTCCGTACTCTCGCATTTTTTTTACGCATTTCCCGATACTTTTTTCGCGATCCGATCGCGCCGTCGTCTTTCTTGTAGGAAAACCTACGAAACCGGTATTTTTCCGGAATGTTCGACGGCCGTTTAGAGGGGTAGGGGAAGCGGAGAAGTCCAAAAAGCGCACATTAATTCTTACTTCGACCCCCCTCCCACCCTACGGCCCATGGTTCGGCTGGGATTAGAAAATTTTAAATTCGCTTATATACCCTATCGGAAAATCCCAAGAAGATCTCCCCACTCGTAGACTCCCCCCACTCAGCAGTTTGGCCGTGCATAGCATGGACAAACAAACAGACGGAGTTTCACTTTTATAAATAATAGAGATAGAGATAGAGATAGAGATATACACATGTTTATATTTCTCGATTTGAGCTCCTATCTATTCAAATAGTTATTGCCTCAATAATATCATTATCTAAGTACATACGAAAAGTCGAGAGGATATGTTATTAAATGTGCGTAGGAAAAGCATTGGTATTAACACACAAATATGACCTAAAAAAAAACAAAGGTAGGTATATTCATGCCTCGAAGGAACGCTGTAACCACCTCATGGTGCCGTGGTGGGTACAACACGTAAAAGGGGGTAACACGTAAAAGTAATAAATATCCATTCTCCTACACCCCTCTGCTACGCCCCTGGTCACTCCAGTCACAAGGCGCCTCCTCTCACTCCACCCCCTGCTCACCCCCCTCACCACCCACCGTGACCTCCTGCCAAGCGTGCCAGGCGCGCGTCTAACACTCAAACCCTCGAAAAAGATACTTTTTCGCCCTTTTTTGGCACATAGCATCTATGCGAGTAAAGCGATCGGGATGGTTAAACGTTAGGACCAACTAGACCCCAAATGGAGTCTATGTGAAAAAGAACGGGGTTTTAAAGTAAATTCTTAGGCCTTTTATGGCCCGGACGGCGAACGGCGGATGGCAAACGGCGTACGGACATTTCAAATTTGGATTGTACGCACCTTGAATGGTAAAGTGACAAAGTTTGAGGGGGGGTTATAAAATATTGTGAGAAACCTGGGAACAAGAATTGATTCTTAGCAACAAGATGATTGTGAGATCCCCCGGCAACAAGCACGAAAACCCAATTTTGATTATTGTTGTCTTGAATGTTGTTGAATTAAGTTGATTTAAATACTAACGTTGAGTTTTGGTGATTTCCGTGTTTTTATCTTCTTTTGTACACTTGTACTTTTTGACATTTGGTGTCAGAAGTGGGATTTCTCATGTCTACCCGTTCTGGACGAACTTATCAAACGAAGAGAATGGAAAATCAACTGCCACCTCACCATGTTAGAACTCAACGAAACGATCCTCAATTGGAACCAAATGAAGTCAACAGAGAATTTAACCCTCCTGATGTGAATATTTCCAATATTTCGGGCGAAGTCCAAAGATTCGTAAGAAATGAAATTCGACAATTGCGAGATGAGATTCGACAAGATATTGGCGAATTATTTGGTAGTTTGATCGACCAACAACCTCAGCAGGAAGCCTCAACTTCAGCCACAACTTTTGGTAATGTTTTCCCTCCTATTAGACAAGATGTGAAACTAACTGGAAATACAGAAACAAAACCAAAACCTTTCGATGGTTGTGCAGATTGGGAGTCATACCATCGCCAGTTCGAACTCGTGGCCACAAAGAATCAGTGGAGTGAATCAGTTAAGGCGATAGAGCTTGGAGCAGCTCTCTCTGGTCCTGCACTCACTGTTCTGAGTGAGGTTGGTTCTCCCATAACTTATAATAGTCTTGTGACTGTTTTAGGAGAACGCTATGGTACTAGGAATCAGTCAGAGCTCCATGTAGCTTTGTTGCAGGGCAGAACGCAGGGAGACACTGAGACCATTATAGACTTTCACCGAGTAATGAAGGAGATTGGCAGGAAGGCATGGCCGAGTTCCTCAAGGGATAAGGCTGTGGAAGAGCTCCTTACTCTACGTTTCATTGAAGGGCTGAGAGACACTGATCTCAAAGAGAAAATGTTCACTGCATGGCCTCATACAATGCAAGATGCATTGACTCTTGCACTACGGTTAGAAGCAGTTTCGACAATGACAGCAAGACAAAACAACTATAAGGTACCTAAGGTTCAATTGAGGGTAACACATGTTGAAAAACCCAATAGTAGTCAATGTGGAAGAGTAGTGTGCTGGCGCTGCGATGAACCCGGTCACTTTTTGCGGGATTGTCCTACATGGGAAAAGAGACGAAGGCTACTACAAGAAAAAGAGAGAGAGAAATTCAAATGCCCCCAGGAATCGGGAAACGAAGATCGGCCAAACTGAGGGGGCAATGTTTGGAACCGGTAGATGGCCCCATCCTAGATGATGCAATTTTGTACAGGGTCGGTGGTGCAGCTGGACTTACCCTACAAGGACGTGTGGGCTCCATTCCGTGTGTCTGCATTGTGGACACAGGAGCTTCATACACATTCTTGAATCCACAAATCGTTGCCCATGCTGGGATGGTACCCCGTAAAATGGAATCAAGAGCATTGCTGCGTACTGCCACTGGTGATACAGCACCCATATTTGGAAAAGTGACAACTCAACTTCACCTAGCGGAAGACATTCACCTTCAGGTCGATGCTTTGGTGGCTCCCATTGATGGGGAGTGTATCATAGGCATGGACGTTTTAGAAACAAATGGCTGCGTCATTGATGTAGGCTCAAAATTGTTGGTAATGGGTGGAAGGACATTGCCTCTGAGAGAGGGAACTACTCAACCGTACCACTGCAGACAGGTGCTAGAAGGCAAGCAATATCCACCTCCATCGCACTTAGAGCCTATATTAGAAAAAGTTGCTGAGAGGGTGAATGCGAAACAGTTGGCTGAATTCAAAGAATTGCTGTGGACTTATCAAGACGTTTTTGCTGTCAACAAGCAGGAGTTAGGGCGTTGTACCCTTGGGGAACATACAATTGATGTTGCAGGTCATCAGCCTATCAAACAACGCCCCAGACGTACCTGTCCAGCTAAAGATAAAGTGATAATGCAAGAATTGGAGAAAATGAAGAAACAAGGGGTAATTGTAGAATCAAAAAGTCCTTGGGCAAGCCCAGTTGTGGTAGTCCCAAAGAAAACTGGGGAGTGGAGGTTTTGTATTGACTATAGAAAAGTTAATGAAGTCACAGTCAAAGATGCTCACCCCCTACCACACATAAGTGATATTCTACACACCTTAGAGGGAAGTCGGTGGTTCAGCACATTGGATCTACAAACGGGTTATTGGCAAATACCTTAGCCAAAAAAAGCACAAAAAATTTCTGCATTTTGCAAAAACGGAGTGGGCTATGGGAATTCACGGTATTACCTTTTGGGCTCACGAATCCCCCTGCAACCTTTCAGAGGGTAATGCAACAGCATTTCAAGGACCTAATTTCTCAGCAAGTTGTGCAGGTGTATTTAGATGACGTGTTAATCCACACCCCACTCTTCACAGCCAACAGATAATCCTGGAAGCTGTAATCAAGAAGCTGAGAGAAGCCAATCTCAAGCTGAACGCCCGAAAGTGCGAATTTATCCTGGAAACTGTAACTTATTTGGGCCATCTTGTCACTCCTGAGGGTATCCGAACGAACCCTAAGAAGGTGGAGAGTATAGTGAATTGGCCTGTACCTAGAACGACCACCGAAGTACGATCCTTCGTTGGGCTGTGTTCTTATTATCGACAATTCGTTCCTCACTTGGCAGAGATAATGAAACCTCTCTATCAAGCAGAAAATCTCAAGACGTTTGAGTGGACAACAGCTTGCCAGACTGCCTTTGAGAAGCTCAAAGAGTGCTTATTGCAAGCACCTGTGTTAGGGCATGTTTGGTCTGGAGTGCCCTATATTCTGGACACTGATGCTAGTGACATCTCAATTGGGGCTGTACTTTCACAAGTACAGGATGGCAAAGAAACTGTGTTGGCCTACTTCAGTAAATGCTTGTCTCGGACTCAGCGAAATTACTGTGTAACCCGTAAAGAACTATTGGCTGTTATAGAGGCATTGAAGTTCTTTGAATCCTATGGGCTCGAAAGAGATCGTCTTGTGGTAAGGACTGACCATGCGTCTCTTACATGGCTGCTTCGGTTCAAGAACCAGGATGGACAAATGGCTCGCTGGATCGATCGCCTCAGCCGCTATAATCTAGATGTTCAGTACAGACCAGGTCTTCAGCATGGAAATGCAGATGCTCTTTCCAGAAGACCGTGTGCAAGTTTGGGATGCTCCTACTGCAACAGGCGAGAGGCCCATGAGCAGGAATCGCATCATGTTAGGTCACCCCTGATTGAACCCAAAGAGGAAAGTGCCCCTTTGGCACATGCCCTCTGTGTCGCAATAGAACAGGACACTAGCCAACTGAAAACTGAACAAGAAGCAGATCCAGAGTTGACTCCTGTTTTATCTTGGGTACGCGAAGGGAGAAGACCTGAGTGGGAGCAAGTGGCAGGGAGAGCTACTTCCACAAAAGCTCTGTGGGCAATGTTTGATTCCCTGAAAATGGTGGGAGGGGTTTTATATCGAACATGGGAAAGCCCAAATGGTCGACGAATTCGAGACCAATTAATAGTCCCACAAGCCCTACAAGAAACGTTGTTGCGACAAGCACATAGTCCAGCACACATTGGGGAGGCAAGAATGGTAGCTCGATTGCGCCAGGTTGTTTATTGGGTTGGACTTCATCGTGCAGTTAGAGAATGGTGCAAGTGTTGTGAAGTTTGTGGTAAACGCCGTGGAGGAGGACAACGGGGCCGGGCACCTCTACGTCAGTATGTGGTAGGAAGTCCATTTCAAAGAATCGCAATTGATGTTGTTGGACCTCTTCCAGAAACAGAGCGGGGTAACCGATACATTCTCACCGTTGTGGACTTTTTTACAAAGTGGCCTGAAGCCATACCTCTTCCCAACCAAAAGGCTGAAACCGTTGCACAGGCTCTTCTGGAACATTTTGTATCTCGATATGGTGTGCCACGGGAGTTGCACTCCGATCAGGGCCGAAACTTTCAGTCCGATTTGTTGAAGGAGGTACTGAAACAATTGGGGGTACACCAGACGAGAACAACACCATTACGACCGCAGAGTGATGGTCAGGTGGAACGGCTGCACAGAACCCTATATGACTGGCTATCTAAAATGATTTCAGACCATCAAAGAGACTGGGACCAGCAACTTCCCATAGCATTGCTAGCCTATAGGTCGTCTGAGCATGTTTCTACTGGTTATTCTCCTGCATACCTCCTTTTCGGACGAGAACTCACGTTACCATTGGCACTCTTGTTCGGTAGACCACCAGAAGAGCAGGAAATCGAAAATTATGCTACCACTCTTCAAGACCGCCTTGCTGAAGCTCATGCAAAGGCCCGTGAAACATTACAGTTCAGAGTCAATGAGATGAAAAGAAAGTACGATCGGGGAGTAAAAGGACGCTCATTTGGGGTAGGAGACCAGGTCTGGCTGAACAACCCTCGTCGTATTCGTGGTCATAATCCAAAGCTGATGTGCCCATGGGAAGGACCCTATGAAATCGTGAAGAAGCTGAACGATGTCGTGGTTCGTCTCCAGAAACGTTGGGGTAACCGCGGTAGCTACAAGGTGGTCCACATTGACCGAATCACACCCTACTGTGGGCTGAAGAAGGGGGAGAAGTGTGAGAAACCTGGGAACAAGAATTGATTCTTAGCGACAAGATGGTTGTGAGATCCCTCGGCAACAAGCACGAAAACCCAATTTTGATTATTGTTGTCTTGAATGTTGTTGAATTAAGTTGATTTAAATACTAAGGTTGAGTTTTGGTGATTTCCGTGTTTTTATCTTCTTTCGTACACTTGTACTTTTTGACAATATTTTTACTACACGATCACATAGGCTTATTATTGGAAATAATAAACCAAAAGTGGCTAACGATTTTCCTGCTATGAAAACTATGGGGGTTAAACTTCCCTAGTAACGCATTGGTTGTACGTGAAAATCAATAGAAAACCCCACCGTGAAGTGACGCTCGTGACGTGACGAAAACAAATGGAAACGTCCTGTTAATCATTATTAAATTATAGAAAAAAATTTTTTAACAATATCCGTGCACCTGAAAAGCTCAAATTTCAAAACAATCTAACATTATACAAGACAATAACTTAGAAAAATTCGCTCATACGTTCATGCTGCATGACTGGAACCTTTTTTCTCGTTCGGTTCATCGTTCGAAAAAAAATGCCAGACTGCAATAGTCGGGGTCGGTTCTTTGTTTGTCCACGTTCGGGGACGTTATTGATCCTTTTCTGGGTTTCGTATCGGTGGTTTTCCGAGCCCATTTAATTCTGGGTTTCTGATCCTGACTGTTACGCGGAAGGTTGCGGCCGGGCGATCTCCCTCCGCCGGCTGAGGTTTTCCACTCGCCTCCTGCTACTTGGACTCCCCCACACACTCTATCACACCACCACCTCCACTGTATCTTGGGAGGTACACAACTACTCATGGCCCATTAAACCACAGAGAACAACTGGAATTAAACTAAAACCCTGAGTTATTCCACAGCTGTTATTGAGGGTCAATTCCAGACTCTTGATTAAGAGCACTTACACCTGCGCTAACCTTCATCCAGGCGCGGTTATTTCTAGCAAATTTTCGTTAAAAATGAAGATATTGCACTGACTCCAAAATTGTTTGAAAATTTTCTTCATTGAAATCCGTCTTGAGACATTCTGGGAAGAATTCAATAGTTCAACGCTTTTGGTTTATTATTTCCAATAATAAGCCTATGTGATAGTATATAGCAAAACAATTTTATAACCCCCCCTCAAACTTTGTCACTTTACGTTTCAAGGTGCGTAGAATCCAATTTGAAATGTCCATCCACCGTCCGCCGTTTGCCGTTCGCCGTCCGGGCCATAAAAGGCCTAAGAATTGACTTAAAAAACCCGTTCTTTCACACGTAGACTCCATTTGGGGTCTAGTTGGTCCTAACGTTTAACCATCCCGATCGCTTTACTCGCATAGATGCTATGGGCCAAAAACGGGCGAAAAAGTGTCTTTTTCGAGGCTTTGAGTGTTAGACTTACGCACACGCGCACGCCTGGCACGCTTGGCAGGGGGTCACGATGGGTGGTGAGGGGGGTGAGCGGGGGGTGGAGTGAGAGGAGGCGCCGCAGCACCTTGTGGGGGCTGGGGTGACCAGGGGCGTAGCAGAGGGGTGTAGGAGAATGGATATTTATTACTTTTACGTGTTATACCCGTATATACAATACGCCGCACCAACCTTAGGTGGGTACGGCATTAGGGGCATTGAGGAACGGAACCTGGGGAGTAGCAGAAAGGCGTCCCGGGCGTATCGGAACGGATATAAGATATATTTTATATTTTATTACTTTTACCCCATATAACCTACCTTGAACACACTAGTATATTTAGTATATCCCCAAAATCCTGCCCATCTAAAATCCTTCGTTCTTCTTCTTCCCAAAATCTTTGCAGATAGTTCGAAGCAAATTGTTTTTAAATTAAAATTCCATTGCATGGGCAGGTTGGAGTTTGAACCCTCTGGATGAATAGCTGTTTACTTATATTTCTGCCATAGGTAAGTAGGGTGTCGTCACCCAAGTAATTCCGGACGCAGAATCGACTGGGATAGGTCCCAAATGCTTTTGGAATCCAGTGTACCTACGGTTATAGTTTGATTCCTATAGAAATTAGCTCCGTGGATTGAATGAGACCACTCGGGTGGCTGTACGATCATCCATTTGCTCCCCATCCGGAGCACAGCCTGTAATGCGAGAACAGAGAAGGATACTAGAAAAGAGACTGGTTATTTGATTCAGAAATAATAAACCATTATATAATAATTTGCAGCGTTCTTCATATGTAAATATATATATATATATATATATATATATATATATATATACACATACGTGTGTGTGTATCTTTCCGGACAATAACGTCCGTTAGGATTGAAGTTAAAATTCCGTTCTTGCGCCGAAAAATCATGCTTTCCAAACGAAAGGATGATTTCAATGGCCAGCATTTTTTGAACACATTAAATTGGTCAAATTTCAAAAAATGTGCTCAGAAAATCAGTAGAAATGGATAAAGACGGCTAAAAATCTTTAATATTATTATTATTATTTTAATCAGAATTTTAGTCAATAGAAGCATACTAACGATGAACTAGATCATTAAAAAAATCTATGCAGACATTTATGCTAGAAAATATACTTGAATTTAATTAATTTTGCCAATAAATAGATAAAAACAGCGAAAAAGCTAAAAATCCAAGTTTGTTTTAAATTGCTTATCTACTAATTGGTGTTTAGAAGAGTTTTTTGTCAAAAATTTGGCAATTAACATTTCTTTTTAACTCAAAGTGCCGAATTATTTAAACTATATATCATAATATAGAACCATAATTTACGAAAATTCGCTCAGACGATCATGCTGCATAACTGGGACTTCTTGCGAATTTTCTTATAAAACTAAGCTATTGGAATAGCTCGGGAAATTTTCAAATACGAATTTTTGAAAAATTTCTTCATTGAAATCCGTTTGCAGGCATTCTGAAACGATTCCTGAAGTTTGCGCTTTTTCATATATTATTCTGGGGGGTTGCCTATGCCGTAGACGGTAGTGGTTTTTTGAGGGTTGAGAATTATTATAGTAGGCGTCTCAAGTTTATAAATTTTCTTTACTGAGCGCTTTCGCCATATCCGGCCTCATCAGAGCTTAGATTAGTAGTGTTGTACTTCATATTAATAGTTGTTTTGGGGCTCCTCAACATCTCAGAAAGTACTTTGTATCGTCGTATTTGTTAGGGTAAAATTTTGGAAATCTGGTGTTTTCATCACTCATTGTCCTGTTGTTGTGTCCTTATGTATGTAAGGGTGTCAATATTGTAGAAATTTTAACATTAAATTGAGAAATGGAGGGAGGAACAGCATTTATTATTAACATTGATAATAAATGCTATCAATGTTAATAATAAATGCTGTTCCTCCCTCCATTTCTCAATTTAATGTTAAAATTTCTACAATATTGACACCCTTACATACATAAGGACACAACAACAGGACAATGAGTGATGAAAACACCAGATTTCCAAAATTTTACCCTAACAAATACGACGATACAAAGTACTTTCTGAGATGTTGAGGAGCCCCAAAACAACTATTAATATGAAGTACAACACTACTAATCTAAGCTCTGATGAGGCCGGATATGGCGAAAGCGCTCAGTAAAGAAAATTTATAAACTTGAGAAGCCTACTAATAATTCTCAACCCTCAAAAAACCACTACCTTTTTCATATATATATCCAAAAAAATCAAGCATTCCAAACGAAAGAATGAGTTCGTTGGCCAACAATTTTTGAGCACATTAAAATGTACAAATTTTGAAAAATTTACTCAAAAAATCACTAGAAATGGCTAAAAACGGCCAAAAATTGTTACATTTGTAATTGTTTGTAGAATTTTAGTCAAAACTAAATTGTCAACGATTAACTAGGACATTTAAAAAATTTTGCTCAAAATTATGCTGAAAAACGTACTTAAATTTCATTAATATTTGCTAAAAAATCTATAAAAACTGCAAACAAGTCTAAAAATCCAGAGTTTCCTTTGAATCGCCGAATTGTATTTTGTATCAGTTTTTTGCCATAACATTTGTTTTTAACAATTCCTTTCTACTGAAATTGCTCAAATTTCAATACAATTTAACATAATATAATACGGTAGGTTGTTTATGAAAATTCGCTCACACGATCATGCTGCATGACTGGAACTTTTTTATTTATTTAATTTGATTTTTTCATATCTCACGTGTGCGCGTAATGGTAATCCACCGTGACCTCGTCTTCACGTAGAGTTGATATCATACCTCCCCATGACTTATAGAATATGTAAACTTCCAGTCGTGCAGCATGACTGTATGAGCGAATTTTCGTAAATGATTGTACTAAATCATGTTACGTTACATTGCTTTGAAAATTTAGGACTTCGAGTGAAAAGTAATTACTGAAACTACCAATTTTATCGCAAAAAAAGAAAGAAACTCGTTTCAAGTAGTATGCTATGATTCAAAAAAAGATTTCGGATTTAAGCTTTTTCTGCAGCTTTTTCAATATTTTTCGGCAAATATTAATGAAATAAATGTTTATGAGCAGAAATTTCTGCATACATTTTTCAATGTTCTACTTTATCGTCAAGAAACTTCAATAATTTCATTCAGTCATTTTCGATGATTTTTTAGGCACATTTCCCAAAGTTTGACCACTTGAATGTGCTAAAAAAACGCAGAAAATTATTACTCAAAGTTTTATTATTTCTGTATCTTACAGACCTTCTACGTAGAAAACTGACCGTAATTATTTAGCCTCACTTATAGTATTTATTCTGTTGACATGGCTCTCGCTTCGCTCGCAAAGTGTGGCATGTAGGGCATGTTGCTCGCTTTGCTCGCAAACGGTAGATCCCTAAGGTTTATCTTATGAAACTACGTGGAACCACAAAAAGTTTATTCGGGGATGTTGCTCGCTTCGCTCGCAAGGTATACCTGTATATCCTTGAGGAAGTTATACTGCCCACCCAACTTGGCAGACGTTTTTTTCAGTTGGGAATTATTACAAACAATTTAAATCTTATAAAACTACGTGGAACCACGAAAAGTTTATTCGGGGATGTTGCTCGCTTCGCTCGCAAGGTATACCTGTATATGTGTAGGACAAAGTCCGTACTTATTATTTGAAATGGCTCTCGCTTCGCTCGCAAGGTAGGTACCTATGTAGGCATACCTGCTCGCCTCGCAACGTTGTGACATCGAACCCTTCACGTCAATTATTGAGCCTTCTCTCGTCCACGGCAGAATCATTTTAATCGCTTTGCTCGCTTCTGCTCGAAATTTGACCGAGTTCTCGTCACTTTTTTCGATATCCGATTTCGGATTCAGATTCGGCGGACCCAAAGCTGTATTTCGCCCGCGAAAACCGTTCCGAAAAACGTACCTTTATGGGGTATATTTTAATCGGAAAAAATCAAGTTTTTCGGCGGACTTTTCGAGAAAACGGGTCCGTACTCTCGCATTTTTTTGACGCATTTCCGATACTTTTTTCGCGATCCGATCGCGCCGTCGTCTTCCTCGTAGGAAAACCTACGAAACCCGTATTTTTCCGGAATTGTCAACGGCCGTTTAGAGGGGTAGGGGAAGTGGGGAAGTCCAAAAAGCGCACATTAATTCTTACTTCGACCCCCCTCCCGCCCTACGGCCCATGGTTCGGCTGGGATTAGACAATTTTAAATTCGCTCGTTCCACCTTTCGGAAAATCTCAAGAAGATCCCCCCACTCGTACACTCCCCCCACTCAGCCGTTTGGCCGTGCATAGACACGACAGACAGACAAACAAACGGAGTTTCATTCTTATTAATAGTATAGATAGAGATTTACTATCGAAACTCGGGGCTTCGCGCTTCCAATATTTGGTTCACTCGTTCACTGCATTACAGCTCCAGGACCCCATAATTTTACGCTTTATCCCTTCCCTCTCCCCTCCACTCCCTTCCCTCTCACTTCCTCCGCCTCGCCCTCCCTCTCACTCTCTCTCCCGCCCACCCTCTCCCACCCACCAGGAGTTCGCGCGTGCACAAGTCTAACACTCAAAATCCTCGAAAAAGACACTTTTTCGCCCGTTTTTGGCATCTATGCGAGTAAAGCGATCGGGATCGTTAAACGTTAGGACCAACTAGACCCCAAATGGAGTCTATGTGCGAAAGAACGGTTTTTTAAAGTCAATTCTTAGGCCTTTTATGGCCCGGACAGTGGACGGTGAACGGCGGACGGACATTTCAAATTTGGATTCTACGCACCTTGAAACGTGAAGTGACAAAGTTTGAGGGGGGGTTATAAAAAATTTTTGCTATACGATCACATAGGCTTATTATTGGAAATAATAAACCAAAAAGTTGGCCAACGAACTCGTCCTTTCTTTTGGGAAGCGTGATTTTTTATCTCAGCCCTAAGGAGAGCTATCGACTGGAAGAATATGTACGAGCAAGTTTCCCCTAATTTAAAAAACTATGATAGATATAAAACTTGTATTGACAGATTCGGATTCTACATCTCACTATTTTTCTACACAATCGCCATGTAAATTCAAGCATTTTTCGTACAGCGGCCTATTATAGGCAAGGCCTCGTTAACAAGAGAGACACCTATTGGAGTTTATCCAGGGGGGTGGGGGACAACCCAAGCATGAAAAAATAAAGCCGCTTACGATACCGTTTCAGACCACGTGAAAAAACCAAAGGTGTGTGTGTGTGTCACGAATTTTGTCGACGCTGCCCATGCCACAATTCTCTACTGATTCCCCATATTTTTTCCTTGATCGATCCCAATTTTAATGTGGTTGTGCAACAAATCTCGGGAATTTTTAATTCCGTGATGGAAGAGGGGGAAAAGATATCAATATTGGCAAGTTGAAACTCCACTTGTTGATATTTTATCCATTGGTGTTTCGAGACCACTTGTGGATGAAATATATTTATTCTGTTCTTCGTTAACGAACCTAAATGTTCTTATTCCAATAGAATTACTAATTAGAATAATAGAATTGCTTGAAAGCGAAATCTGAATTAATTTTGAATTTAAATGCTTCCGATATAAAACTTATTAGGGTGGAGGGACCACTGATTAACAGGGACCCAGTGATAGACATCTCACCACGAAGTTTTAATAATAAGGAATTTAAAAGTGTTTTACGGGCTTGATCCATTTGAATTGTGAGGCAAAATACCTTCTCAGTAAAGTATAAAGGCGGGAAAAGGTTTCAGGCGGGTTTTTGTGAAATCAGGAGAAGGTTACCAAACAGAACCTCGTTGAAATTTCTACGGTGCTGTTTCTTGTGATTTTACTAAGGAGATAAGCGTTTTATTCTGCTTCACCATGCCCTCCACATTTTCAAATTCGATTGTTTCCATGGTTTTTCTAAATCAATTTTTTGTGTAGCTTGCATTTATGCTATAATTTTTTGGAAATAATCAAAGATAACACGTGAAAATGCAAATGTCAATTACTAGTTTCCAAACTGATGCTCCTCTCAGTGATTGACAGTGCTGTCAATATGGATCTGGTGCAGTGGCGGCCGGTGGTCTGCAAAAGGAGTGGGGCACAAAAATATTTACCTATTTGACAGTCAAGAAGAGCATTGAGGTTTTTCTTCCATTAGTTTTGTTTTCAGTGTGAATTAACTTTGACCTAAACACATGATACATAAATCCCACTTGGGTCATGTCATGCCTTGGGCAACTGTTATGAAAGAATATGGCTACTAAATAATAATAAAAAATCATTATCATTAAATATTATTGGTAAATTAAATATAAATTAATTAGATAAAAAAATTGAATTAAAAATACTATCTTATAGGTATCCTACTTACTAGGTATCTAAAAGTTTTAGAATGGACTATATTATTATTAAAAGTACTAAAAATTATCAAGGCTTCAATTCAAATCATCAATTCAACAGCTTCCTAGAGTGTAAAACATAGAAATTAGCTTCAAGAGCCACTCATCTTATCCGAACCCTGGGCATCGTCAAGTAAATGTCCTAAAGAGGCTACATAAGAAATTACAGCTTCCCAGAGTGTAAAGCATAGAAATTAACTATTATAATGATTTAACCACCGCTTCACAAATCAAACCGTTCTCGCAATATTTGGATCACCTGCTATTAATCAAATCATCGAAACACCAGCTCAATGAAATCATCAGAAATAAACAAGCGGTGGCAATCATGTCACAATATCAATTATTGAGAATGATCACCTGAGTGTACACAATTATTCAAATAACCTTGCTCATAACTCAGCTTGTTGGCCACGCACTTCGCAGTAGTTAACATAATATGGTTGGATAAATCGAGAGCTTTCGAACGAATGGTCAACGAATTTTGTGGGTTGAAAAACGACGAAGTACCATTTCCCTAGCAACGACTCGGTTGTAAGCTGAAATCATTAAAATATTTTTGTGAGCAATTTTCCGTGACGTTTTTTAGTTTATGTGTCATAGCAAAGACATAAAGAAACTAGTTGATTGTTCTCTACGCAATACAGTGAGTCTATTTTATTTATTGGTATCGCGTGAGCAAGTTTTCGTGACGATTGTTCAGTTAATGTGCCAAAGCAAAGACATGAAAATGTCAAAATCAATACCTGACTAAACTTCTACTTACGTAAATCCGTCGATGAACGTCGTGCTTCTTATTCAAAGTGATCGTTGATTTTTCTTCATTTCACAACATGAAACACATAGAACAACGCACTCCAACTCGACCGACAATACAAAGGACTTTATTACAAAAGATGTATTCAACAACTTAGGTATGTATTCAACAACTTATAGGTACTTATAAAAACGCTATAATACGGACTTTACTTTAGATTAGAGTAAATTCTTGGGAACAACCAAACGAACTTGAAACATCACATATTACTTGCAAAGACAACAAAACATAGACGCATACCCAACATAGTTCGGCTAACGGAATAAACCAAAACTCCTCTAGTGGAAGCGACTCATAACGTAAATTTCATTCTACGGTCTTTAGAAAAGTTGGAAATGGGGCAGAGCCCCCAAAATCGTGAGAAATTTCCCGTTATGACCTCTTTTTCCCGTTCCTTGCCCCGTATTTCCCGTTTCTTGCCCTTTATTTCCCATTTTTTTCCCTTCAAAGTCTAACCTGAATCGACGAAATTTCCCTCTTGATAGAGTGATATCATCGCAAATCGCAATCTACGTACTTTTTCGCTGGTAGATGGATCTTAAACCTCCTTGGATGGAGCGTAAACCTAGTCCTTCTAGCATCCACCTTGGAGCCACAGCATGGAGCTGTTTGTAAAGTCTTCATTCCAGTTTGTTACTTTTTTCCCAAATGTACTGGGGCAATGTCCCGATGCCCCCCCTCACGGGCCGCCCCTGATCTGGTGCCGGTTCAATACGCGCCCCACAGTAGCCTCACTCTTTCCTGTCCAGAAGTAAATACCGTGTTGACAAATACTTCGCCAGTTAGTACAATCGATGAGTGTGCGATTATTTTTTTTACGTGAACACGATATTTTGGATTCGGAACCGGAAGGACCTTGTCTTAAGTGCGGTGGCATACAATCGGGGAAGAATGTTACAAGGGGATCGACGTCCGGCCGAAGAACTGACAGTGACGAAGATTATTCTGTGGAAAACAACAGGAATCATGGTCGTCGGATTGACGGGCCATGGGTGTTCAGCTTGAAGCAAGGTTGCGACTGCCGTTATTTTCACATAGAAAAGCGTAATAGAGATACCCTTGTCCCCATAATTCTACGCGAATGTAAGGTGGGTTCCGTTATACACTCAGACGAATGGGCGGCTCACAAAAATTTGAGCAGGATTTTAAAGAAAAAGAGAGGGACGACTCGGGAGCTGTTCCAGTCTCACCTCGACACGTTTTTCTTGGGGCGCGTATTGAACCAGAAACACAATGTGGGGCGCGTACTGAACCAGAAACACGACTGTGGGGCGCGAATTGAACCGGCACCATGGATCTCTATTCGTACTTTATTTTTTATATTTATATAAATACATAGCAACTCACAAGCTGCTGGTTTACCATTTGAATCGTACTGTGCCTATGATATCAAGAAAATATTTTACCTATTTTGTGATGAAACATCCGGTGATATTTTCAACTTTGTCTTTATGAATACTCATATTAATTGTATATTTAGATTAATAAAACTAAGTTCAAATGCTCAATTTATTTGTGAAATTTTGAAATAAAATGTTTTGTTGATACAAGGAATCATTTATTTCAGAAGAACTGTTGTGTCATAGGGTGTCAATCACAGGTACAACAAAAAATGCTGCTGTCAAATACTGGGTCAAAAAATTGATTTCGAAAACACGAATTTATGATGTTTTGTGGCTTGAATTAGTGATTTTTTCAATACCGAGCAGTTTGAGGACATCCTGATGCAGCAATAGATGTAAGTTCAAGTGTGAACAAACGAAAAAAATAACTTAATTGCTTGTCAATGTCAAAATGCCACTGAAGGTGTCAAACACTGGCCCCACTTCGCATGAAGTGTGGGCCAAACTAAAATCAGTTTTCCAATCCAAAGGTCCTGCACGGAAAGCAAGCTCCGTCGGGCGCAACTAATCTGTGAGATGAAGTCATGCGTTTTTCTAGCACCGATTAGAGCGTAGGGGTTGCAGGAGGACGAAAAGATGGAATGGAAAGCTAGAGCAGCAGAGAATTATGTATGATGAAGGAAGCCTGTGCATTAATAGGAAAAAACTGGATACTGTCCCTGAAGGCGTCAACGAAGTTAAAAACATCTTGTCATCTGATCAGGATACGCCTCCAAAGCAATTTAATATAAGAAGCAGTAAAATAAAGCGGAAATAAAGCGTCCGTTATTGAAATACGGCGGCTGTACCGAAATATGGTATGGAAAAGCTTCAATGGATTTACATAATAGTTCCATGATACTAAAACCTTTAATAGCACCTTCCCCTGTTTTATCTACCTGATTGTCGTGTTTTGCATCAATTGTTGTAATTCAATTAAAGGGAAGGATTCCAGAGCTGAAATACCTAATAAAAGGTCAAGATCTCAAAAACTTTCGAAAGACGTGTTTTATTTTATTTTTATTATTATTATTTTTTATTTATTTATTATTATTTTTTTTGTTTTGTTTTGCTGTCATTGATAGGTATCATACCGAAGAATCGAATGAAACCACCCGGATCGCTGTAGATTTATCAGTTGATCTCTCTACTGGCTAGAACTTTCTACCCTCATATCTTGCTTCCCCTCACCGAAAGGTGCTTTAGTATTTTCTTTAGAACTTCATCACGTGTCTAGAGAGGCCCATTAGTCTGTCAGATGAATTGCGCCCGATCGTGTAAGTATTTGTGACTCAATAACTTCAAATACTTTTGTTTGTATTTCTTTTATTTATGGGTGCATTGGCTCATACAATAAAACATATAATATGGGTAGCTTGGTTTCACTTTTTTGCATCTTCATCTTGTATATATGGGTCATTTCACGCGAACGGCCAAACTTTTTTTTTCGATATTTTTTAAAAGTCCTGATTTTCTAGTATATTGTACCCATTGGTAATACAAGCTAGGAGCCAAATTTTCAGACCCCTTCTTCGCCCAGCCTTTTCTCTACAACTGTCCGAAGTTTAGGGGTGTGCGCCAAACACTTCTAATAAAAACTTCTTTTTCACATTTCATCAATTTGGCATTTTCTGAAAAAAAATTTTTTGATCTTAAATCATACCTACTAGTATGTAGAATACGAGGTTAGGAGGACGTAATGGGCCGATAAACGGTTTGTCGCCAGTGGTACTTAATGTACGGCCTGAACTCCCAAAAAAACGTAAGCTTCCCCATGAAAACTCCACATTTCATCAATTTCGCATTTTTTGAAAAAAAAAAAAAAATATTTTGATCCTAAATCATACCTACTAGTATGCAGAATACGAGGTTAAGAGGACGTAATGGGCCGATAAACGGTTTGTCGCCAGTGGTACTTAATGTACGGCCTGTACTCCCAAAAAAACGTAAGCTTCCCCATGAAAACTCCACATTTCATCAATTTCGCATTTTTTGAAAAAAAATATTTTGATCATAAATCATACCTACTAGTATGTAGAATACGAGGTTAAGAGGACGTAATGGGCCGATAAACAGTTTGTCGCCAGTGGTTCTTAATGTACGGCCTGTACTCCCAAAAAACGTAAGCTTCCTCATGAAAACTCAAAATAAAACTTCTTTTGCACATTAAATAAATTTCGCATTTTTTGGATAAAATTTTTCGGATCTTAAATCATACCTATCAGTATGTAGAATACGAGGTTAGGAGGACGTAATGGGCCGACAAACGGTTTGTCGCCAGTGGTACTTAATGTACGGCCTGAACTCCCAAAAACACGTAAGCTTCCCCATGAAAACTCCACATTTCATCAATTTCGCATTTTTTGAAAAAAAATATTTTGATCCTAAATCATACCTACTAGTATGTAGAATATTAGGTTAAGAGGACGTAATGGGCCGATAAACGGTTTGTCGCCAGTGGTACTTAATGTACGGCCTGTACTCCCAAAAAAACGTAAGCTTCCCCATGAAAACTCCACATTTCATCAATTTCGCATTTTTTGAAAAAAAATATTTTGATCCTAAATCATACCTACTAGTATGTAGAATACGAGGTTAAGAGGACGTAATGGGCCGATAAGCGGTTTGTCGCCAGTGGTACTTAATGTACGGCCTGTACTCCCAAAAAACGTAAGCTTCCCCATGAAAACTCAAAATAAAACTTCTTTTGCACATTTCATAAATTTCGCATTTTTTGGATAAAATTTTTCTGATCTTAAATCATACCTATCAGTATGTAGAATACGAGGTTAGGAGGACGTAATGGGCCGACAAACGGTTTGTCGCTAGTGGTACTTAATGTACGGCCTGAACTCCCAAAAAAACGTAAGCTTCCCCATGAAAACTCCACATTTCATCAATTTCGCATTTTTGAAAAAAAAAAATATTTTGATCCTAAATCATACCTACTAGTATGTAGAATATTAGGTTAAGAGGACGTAATGGGCCGATAAACGGTTTGTCGCCAGTGGTACTTAATGTACGGCCTGTACTCCCAAAAAAACGTAAGCTCCCCCATGAAAACTCCACATTTCATCAATTTCGCATTTTTTGAAAAAAAAAAAAATATTTTGATCCTAAATCATACCTACTAGTATGCAGAATACGAGGTTAAGAGGACGTAATGGGCCGATAAGCGGTTTGTCGCCAGTGGTACTTAATGTACGGCCTGTACTCCCCAGAAACGTAAGCTTCCCCATGAAAACTCAAAATAAAAATTTCTTTTTCACATTACATCAATTTCGCCTTTTTTGATCTTAAATCATACCTACCAGTATGTAGAATACGAAGTTAAGAGGACGTAATGGGCCGACGAAAGGTTTGTCGCCAGAAGTACTTAATTTACGGCCTGTACTCCCAAAAAGCGTAAGCTTCCTCACGAAAACTCAAAATAAAAACTTCTTTTTCACATTCATCAATTTCGCATTTTTTGAAGAAAAAAAAAAAAATATATATATATATATGTATATATATATTTTGATCTTAAATGATACCTATCAGTATGTAGAATACGAGGTTAAGAGGACGTAGTGGTCCCGACAAACCGTTTGACGCCAGCAGTACAAAATGTACGGCCTGTACTGCTTAAATAAAATAAAATTGAGTTTTCATTATAAAGACCCCAGTTTATCAAATTTGCTTAGAACTAACTTCACATTTGACGGCACATCAGATAGGTGCAAATTTGATGAATGTGAAGAAGTTTTTATTTTGATTTTTCTTTTATTTTGGTAGTACAGGCCGTACATTAAGTACCACTGGCGACAAACCGTTTGTCGGCCCATTACGTCCTCCTAACCTCGTATTCTACATACTGATAGGTATGATTAAGATCAGAAAAACTTTATCCAAAAAATGCGAAATTTATTTAATGTGCAAAAGAAGTTTTATTTTGAGTTTTCATGGGGAAGCTTACGTTTTTTGGGAGTACAGGCCGTACATTAAGTACCACTGGCGACAAACCGTTTATCGGCCCATTACGTCCTCTTAACCTCGTATTCTACATACTAGTAGGTATGATTTAGGATCAAAATATTTTTTTTCAAAAAATGCGAAATTGATGAAATGTGGAGTTTTCATGGGGAAGCTTACGTTTATTTGGGAGTACAGGCCGTACATTAGGTACCACTGGCGACAAACCGTTTATCGGCCCATTACGTCCTCTTAACCTCGTATTCTGCATACTAGTAGGTATGATTTAGGATCAAAATATTTTTTTCTTCAAAAAATGCGAAATTGATGAAATGTGGAGTTTTCATGGGGAAGCTTACGTTTTTTTGGGAGTACAGGCCGTACATTAAGTACCACTGGCGACAAACCGTTTATCGGCCCATTACGTCCTCTTAACCTCGTATTCTACATACTAGTAGGTATGATTTAGGATCAAAATATTTTTTTTCAAAAAATGCCAAATTGATGAAATGTGGAGTTTTCATGGGGAAGCTTACGTTTTTTTGGGAGTTCAGGCCGTACATTAAGTACCACTGGCGACAAACCGTTTGTCGGCCCATTACGTCCTCCTAACCTCGTATTCTACATACTAGTAGGTATGATTTAAGATCAAAAAATTTTTTTTCAAAAAAGGCCAAATTGATGAAATGTGAAAAAGAAGTTTTTATTTTGAGTTTTCATGAGGAAGCTTAAGTTTTTTGTAAATTTAGACATGACTACCAGAAAGAGCAGACGATTTACCAAAAGAATTGGCTACCTTACTTATTTTTTTGGGCACAATAACGGTTGAGCAATAAAAACAAAAGTTAGTGTTTGGCGCACAGCCCTAAACTTCGGACAGTTGTAGAGAAAAGGCTGGGCGAAGAAGAGGTCTGAAAATTTGGCTCCTAGCTTGTATTACCAAAGGGTACAGCATACTAGAAAATCAGGACTTTTAAAAAATATTGAAAAAAAAAGTTTGGCCGTTCGCGTGAAATGACCCATATATGTTTTATTATCTTGTATATTATACAAGATAATAAAACAAATACAAGATGAAGATGCAAAAGAAGTGAAAACAAGCTACCCATATCATGAAAAAACGAGCTAAAAAAAAAAAAAAATCCGCACTATCTTGTCATTGTGCGTGTTTAGAGAAAGTGATATCCCGCAGATAAAGAACCTAAAATGCCATGTACCGGAATGTACAGATAACCTTCAGTGCTGCTGTGAAGTAATACAAGTTGCTTCTGTTCGATACCGAGGCGTGGAAGTTGATCAGAACCTATGATGGGACAAACACCTGAAAAAAGTGACATCCTCGATGAGAAAGATGATCCATGTGTGTAGGGAGCTGAGGAACTTTTTAGATATTGATAGACGTAGAATGGTATATATATACTATGCGCTCATTCAGTCGCTCATGATCTATGGTGCATCTGATTGGGGAGGATGTAGCGCGTCCCTTCTTGATTCGTTATTCCTGACCCAGAACCTCTTAATCAAAGTCTTACTTAAAAAAAGGACAAGATATTCGACAGAAGCACTCTTTAAAGAGTTCGCACTAATCAAATTGGGAGAGCTAATTGACAAGATAACTATAATTAAAATATATATAAGGACTTACATAGCAACCACCTGAAATTTTTAGATGAGGGAAAAACAAGAACTTGTGGACAATTTCTTTCTAAACTGCCTTTCCGTAGGACTCACCATGGCCAACGGGCGTATGATTACCGGGGAGCAAAACTGTTCAATGCCCTACCCCATGAGCTCCGCTCTATTTCTAAATTTGAAAAGTTCAAAAAAGAACTGAAAAAACATATAATAATGAGGCAATCTGAGACCCATTAGATAATATTCAAACTTTAAGATGGTAACTAAATAATTCCTTTGTATTCTGATTTACCCTATACCTATTACCTATTACCTATACGTATACCTATTGGTTCTAATTTACCTATATTTACTTACAAGATGATTATTGAATAAGGTATTGAATGAGTGTGCTGATTATGTATTACTCCTCCCAACAGCACAAGTCAACGACTTATAGTGGGGAGTAGCATTTCCTGATTTGTGTAACTTTTTTTTTTTGTATTGCAATACCTACCTATCTAAATAAATGAGTTAAAAAAAAAAAAAAAAAAAAAAAAAAATCGGCCCTTCGGGCCTCGCAAGGGGCTCCGCCCCTTGACCCCGCCAGGGGGGCTTCGCCCCCCTGGGCCCCCCCCCCCGGATGTTATTACTTTGAGCCTGACTGCTAAAATGTAAAAAACATGGAATCACGTTTTAGCTCCTCGCTCTCACTTTATTATAGAAATGATCACGACGATTGAGCTCTTGTGAGATGATGATCTCCTAATAGAAACTCGCGAGTAAACATTCACTTTATTATAGAAAGAGGCTAAAGAGGCTACATACGAAATTACAGCTTCCTATAGTGTAAAGTATAGAAATTACCAATTAAAATGATTTAAACACCGCTTCACAAATCAAACCGTTCTCGCAATATTCGGATCACCTGCTATGAATCACATAATCGAAACACCAGCTCAATGAAATCGTCAGAAATTAACAAGCGGTTGCAATCATGTTCACAATATCAATAATTGAGAATGATCACCTGTGTGTAAACAATTATTCATATAACCATGCTCATAACACAGCTTGTTGGCCACGCACTTTGCAGTAGTTAATATAGTATGGTTGGATAAATCGAGAGCTTTCGAACGAATGGTCAACGAATTTTGTGGGATGAAAAACGACGAAGTATCATATCTCTAGAAACGACTCGGTTGTAAGCGGAAATCATCACAATTATTGGCGCTACTTTCATGTCACTTTATAGTCTCACTTTTCGGCGGGGGATCCATCGCTAAAACATGATTCCATGTTTAAAAAAAAAAAAATTGACAGAGGGCCCCATCTCAATGACAGGGTGGTGCGGATAACTTTTCAAGCAAGAAATGGTATATCTCATTTCAAACCTGAGAAAAGTCTTTTTTTTTTTTTTTTTTTTTTTTTTTTTTTTGTGACCGTTGTACTCCTAGCAACCAACTTTCACGCCGCTAACTCAGCTCAAGCCTAAAGTGAATTTTCGGCTCTAAAACCTTAAATAATGAACCGTTTTCAAAGTTTTTTTTTAATTGTTCAGCATGTCAGCTTTTCAATTATTTATACAATTTTTCTAAAACCTTGAGAGGCAAGGAGGGCGACCATTTGTTTGATGACGCGAAAATCGATTTTTTTTCCTTCACAAAATGTGTCCGTGGTTCACTTCAGACTGGACCATTCTATTGAGATGCGATTTGTCATAAACTCTTTTTCCGGATGTCTATTTACAGAGTAGTGAGAATTTGTCTCGGTGGACAGGCATGATGGTATGTGGTATTGCATGATTTGACCACCATAATTCCGAAATTAAGTTTTTTTGAGACTGATCTTTTTTTTTACAGCAGTAATTCAATAGAGTTTCTACTTATACATGCTATAAAACAATAAGCACACAGGAAATTGATTTGGTTACTCATATTTTACTCAAACGGCTTGAAAAAATGATCACACTATCAGCTGATGATCCCAAGTTTTGAGTGTGACTGGCATGCGCGGGCTGCTGACCTGACAGATGACTAAGCCGCTATTTCGTGTCATATATTGTAACCTGCGAAATTCTGGGTGTCTTCAGGCTGTAAATATTCAAGTGTCTGTGTCCCAGACGGTAGTTTATCGTCGATGCAGTCGGATGAAGATTCATATGCCGTTAACCCAACTTAATGGTTTCAGGAGGCAGGGGATTTAGAGTGGCTTTCAGAAATTATCTTTCACCACGTTAATTCAGACGTCAAAGCTATCACGCCCGAAGGTGGTGATGGTTTGGATACGTTTATGCCGAAATGTTTCATTGTATCCAAGAGGAAACAGTCCAAGTTGGACAAAACGGTACTCAGCTCGGCATCGCAAGGAAACATCATCTGAACAACAACAACACATGTGTGGGGTAGTTGGCTTTGAGGAATACATCCAAGGGTTGTTGAGGGTGTGAATGAGAGGGTGACAAAAAAATTGCATGAAGGAACTTTTTGTTGGAAATTAGTTGTTATTCGAGCCCTAGAAGGTTAGAAACCAAGAGTGTTAACATCATGTATATGAAGAACGATACGAACTAGATTAAAAACCGGTGTTGTTGTTGTTGTTGAGGGTGAGAATGAGAAGTCACCTTTTAAATAATTATAAGTGCTTCCTCTAACATTTTGAATCTTTCATTAATTTTAAAACGAAAATTAAACCCCCCCTACCTTCAACAACATGTTGAAAGGTACAGCAAAGGGATCCATCGCTAAAACATGATTCCATGTTAAAAAAAAAAAAAAATATATATATATATATATATATATATATCGTTGGAAAGATCGTTAAATATTCCATTTCCCTAAGGTATTTGAATAATTTTTACAGTAGGTCACGAGGGCGAAAAACTGGACTGAACACGAGAATTTCTCGCATTTTAAAAATTACAGTTTGTTTAAGGTGCGTTAAGTAATAAAACCACGTTGTGAAAACCCGTAAGCGTTACAAGAAAAACTTGCCAAAAATCTCAGCTTTCCAACGGTATAATCAATTTTTATTTTGCTTTGTTAATTGGGGGAGAAAGTATGTTAGTATGTTGAAAAACGTGTTTTTTGAAACGAAATCGAGAGGTTTCGTGAAAAATTACCTCCTAAGAAAATAATAGTTTGGGCCTGGTTTCTATGTATTTTTTTCTCGCTAAATCGAATGACACTCATATTTATCTCCGACTCCGTTAAAACCGAATTTTACACATAACTAACTAGTTTTTAGTTTATTTTTTATGCTCAATTTTATGTGATTTTAAGGGGAAAAATTGTTAGTTAAAGTGTAAAATTCGGTTATAACCGAATCGGCGAGTGTAACCATTCGACATAGCGTTAGAAAAATACTTGGAAACCGGGCCCAAACTCGTATTTTCTTAGGGGGACATTTTTCACGAAAACTTTCGATTTTATAGAAAAAATCAAGTTTTTGAACTTACAAACATACTTTTCTCCTCCAATTAGCAAAGCAAAAGTTAAATTGACTGGACCGTTCGAAAGATGAGATTTTAAGTAATTAGACACGTGACGTTCGCAGGTAGATTTAAAAACTGCGCCACAATTACAGGGGAAGGGTGGTTAGAAGTGCTTTTATCTCCTCATCCCACTAATCTGCTAGGACACAGTCGCAGACATTGCCATATGTAGTTATATGAGTTAGTTTGAATCTTGCTTATTCAATGTAAAGGGGCCTCAATATTAGAAAAATTATGAAATCATTTTCTTTTTCTTCAATCTCTTTATTTTTCAATAAAGTACAGCACAATTAATGCGAAGCTTGAGCGCAGCGGCAATAAACTTCGTTTATGTCTCCGGCAGAAATACTTTTTAAATCAACATTTCATTCTTGGAAAAGAAGAACCAAAACTATATCATAATAAAGCCCAACCCTTCAACTCTCTTCTCATTTAAGCACGCAAACAACTTGCGTTTCAGAGGTTCTATACTGCCGTGATAATGAAAAACATCTTTGTTTTTCTGGAGGGCACTCCAATGTTTCCTACCCTTCCCTTGCTAATATAACGTCCGTCCAGTTCATCATTATGAACTCATTTTTTGACCACCACTGCAGGTGGTCTCTGAATGCATCCATTAAAAAAATACACACTCAACACTCAATTGACTATAATCTTCTATCTACGAGTATATATATAAAAAGTCCAGTCATGCAGCATGACCCCATGAGCGAATTGTTGAAGAAATCTTCGACATTACAGTCGCTATTGATCGTGTAGAGAAATTTTAGCATATGATTTTGATAGAAAAATATGGAATCAAATTATTAAAAATAATTAGGAGGTACTCATACTTTATTATTATTAAACTAATCTTGTAGATTTAAAGACAAATGTAGGTAAATATTCATAGATTTCGATGTCCAATGTGGTCAGTATTGAAGGCAGTTGGTTATACAGGGATACTTCCATAAGAGTAGTTCAATCTGAATTTGGTCAATGTTTCATGCAAATATTACCGATTTTTACAACTAGCGAACGGCATTATTTCGATTTTTGCCTTATTTTTCAACTTTGAAAATTTTGAAAACTTGATACATATTCTTATAGGAAATTTTACGCTGATTCCGAATATACCACATGTTAGTATGCTGAAAAAATTATTTCGCACAACAAATCGCAAAAAACAGGCTATTTTGAAATTTTTGACTACAAGTTTGAAAATTTCAACCCGAAGATGTAATCCGATCATGCTGGCCAACGAACTTGAACTTTCGTTTTGTGTCCTTAACATTTTAAAATTTGTTTGAAGTTTCTAGCACAATTCTACGGACAGTTATCGTCTGGAATGACACATACGAACATACATACATACATTTAAAAAATGCGTCAAACTTCAGAATATTATTAAGAATAGCCTGAAACGGATTTATGCATAAAAATTTTTCACAAATTCACATTCTACAAATTTTGAGGCGAGAGCAATAGCTTAATTTTCTTCAAAAATTCGCTAAAATCAATTGCTGTTCGTTAGTCTCGCTAAAACTCGAGAACGGCTGGAGGAGATTTGGCTAATTTTGTCTTAAATTATTTGTGGAAGTCCAGAGAATGTTTAAAAGGTTTCAAATTTCAAATCTGCCCCATAAGGGGTGTTTTAGGGAAGGAGGGGGGAATGGGGTATCTTTGTCATCACTGAACAAACTGGGGATCTGAGTTGACGAATATGTTTGGAGTATTCTAACTTAAATCACAGGCTAATGGAATATTTTCAAATCTAACCCATAGAAGGGTGTGTTTTAGGGAGAAGGGGTGGGGGGGGGGGAGGAATGGGGTATCTTTGTCATCACTGAACGAACTGGGGATTTGATTGTCGAATATGTTTGGCTTACTACTCTAATTCATGTCAAAGGCTACTTTTTTCAAATTTTTGAAATCTTTTTCAAATTTTTGAAATCTGACCCAGTGGGGAGGGGAGGGGGGAGGATTTTAAAGCTTCTTGAACGTCACTGAACCAACTAGGGATCTGAGTGGGCGAATCTATCATTATTACTTTAACTTGGGTCACAGGCTATTTGTTCAAGTCAACGTGTGCAACGTGCGGGTGAACCAGCTAGTCTATTATAGTAATTAGTAACAGGTAAGATTTTTTCATCAGTTAGAGCAATTTTCTGGTGTTATGTTTTGAACAAAAACATGTGACAATCAACAGACTGTCGAGATCAAAATTCTTGGACTTCTATTGTATATTTCAATCTTACGATGTAATTTTGGGACTCAGTTGAAATAAGTAGAACAAGACTCCAACCTCTGGGATAATTTATTACGCTTTTCTATTTGTCGCTCCAAAATGAAGGTAATCAGTGGGGTTTTCTCTATCTAGCCTGCCCGTTGATTAGTTTCTTATATTCACTTCTTTTAAAAATGAAAGAAATACCGCAGGGGAGAGAGAGAGGTATGCGGGATAGCAATGGATTAGGTATTAGTATAAATAATGGGAGTTTATATAATATTATTGCTATTAACGCAAAATGTAAGAGAAAGGTAGACTCACCGTTCTGAAGGTAGAACAACGATTAGGAGCAAGCGGATCTGTGCAAGTTGGGGATACCAACGAGCAGGCCGTTCCATTGAACGAATCACCGTAACAGTTTTTGATAGCTGTTAGAAACATCTTAAGTCTAAGATGAGTTGGTCTTTCAAAAATTCTCAAGTCAAATAAGGAGAGAGTTTGTGTTTGAAACAAACCACAGCAAATGAACCCACATATTTGCAGTGAAAACAACTCGTACCAATCGTGTCAATTATGTGGCAAGTTGTGTTGTTCTCACTCAAACTGTCTAACGCATTTAGCAGACGAGTTGTCTCTGGGCATACTTGAGATGTTTTTAATATCATTTCGAAAACGAGATGTTTTTGACTATTAAATCATCTAAAAATGTTGGATTTGTCAAACTATTGATAGTAGTTTTCAGATTGGGATTTTCAAATGCAGACTTCGCCATTGAAAAGAACGCATCAAAATTAATGGGAGCACTACATCAAAACCCTATTTTCGAGAATCTTGGACTTGAGATGTTTGTCAGTATCAAGACAGCATAGTTTCCTACTCTCTTCTTTCAGATCATCAGGTTTCGACAGTTTGGGGAAAAGGCATTCCGGCATTTATCATCGAAAAATTTATAATTTCGTTCCACATATAAAAATGGTGGCCTTTTGAGTATTTATTATCTTCTAGATTTTATAATAATCAATTCACTAAACTAATTAGTCCACTATCGTGACAAATTCCTTTGATTCCTTTACTGGAAGACAATTAAATTTTATACAATTTTCGCTCTTTGATAATTTTAGACTGTATATTCTCAATCCTCGTTAAGAGGTAATCGGATGCACGACCATAAGTTCTTAAGCTGTAGCGAATATATGATTCAATATTTCCCACAGAAACCCGGGGAAGTTATGAGAAGTGTAATGAAACACGGAAATATCTTTCTATTCTCATGATTACCTGAATAGCAGATCTCCTGGCTGCTAGTCCTGAATTATAATTTCAAGGGTAATATCCTTCCCATATAGCAACAAATCCCTACGATACTTCATGATAGTACCCTGCAGTATACACCCGGACCCGTGGAAACTTGTCACTCTTATCAGGCCTGAGGGGTGTCCCCCTCACCAAGCCAGCACCTATATAAAGAGCCAAGAGGACCACCAAATATACCATTCTCATCTATGACTTCTTGGAGTTATTATTCCTGATATCCTGCATCCCATACGAAGCTATCTATCGCTAAGCGAGTTATTAAATTCTATTTTCAAATAATATATAAATCAAATGGAGACTTGAAAATAAATCAAATGGAGACTTGAAAAATAGCCAAGACGATGTTGGGGGATGAGGTTCGCTCGCGAAGTGTGGCTGTATTCATGCGATGGTCTTTTATCCCCCATTCAGGTGTATTACAACTGAAACCTACCTAAGGGTAGGTTTAACGTCTGTAGGGGATGTTGCTCGCTTTGCTCGCTTGAGGAAGTTATACTGCCCATCCAATTCGGCAGACGTTTTTTGCTGTCGGAAATTACTATTAAGTGGAACCACGAAAAGTATAGTTTTAAGAACACTTCAGTACTAACAGTACAGTCAGATGTTGAATGTTTGTACGTATTTGTTTTCCAGTTCTATTTTTCTGAAGGTAGGCCATTATTTTATCTGCGTAGAATCGAAAATGGGAACCCCCCCCCCCCCCCCCCGAGTCATCGAGCCCCTTCTGGTAAGCAACATTGTGAAACGGCGGCGGGCTCAATTAACTTTTGATTTTAATCGCTTCGCCTCCGTTCCTCTCGCATTTTGACCAACTTCCCATCACTTTTTTCGATATCCGATTTCGGATTCAGATTCGGTGGAATCAGCCCTGTATTTCGCCAGCGAACACCGTCCCGAAAAGCGTACCTTTATGGGGTATATTTTAGTGAGAAAAAACCAAGTTTTTCGTCGGAATTTTCAAGAAAACGGGTCCGTACTCTTTAATTTTGTTTACGCATTTTCCGATACTTTTCGCGATCCAATCGTGCCGTTGTCTTCCTCGCAAAAAAACCCTACGAAACCGGTATTTTTCCGGATTTTTCGACAGCCGTTTACAGGGGTAGGGGAAGCGGGGAAGACGAAAAAGCGCGCATTAAACCGGGGACTCTTACCCCCCTCCCACCCTACAGACCCACCCATTAGAAAATTTAAAAATCGCTTATACACCCGTTCGGAAAATCCCAAGAAGATCCCCCGACTCGTAGACTCCTGCCACTCAGCCGTTTGGCCGTGCATAGCATGGACAGACAGACAAACAAACTTTGTTTGAAAGGGGTTGAGGACTAATATTTATACAAATATGATATTGGATCCACCCAATAATCCAAACATTTAAAGTAGGTATAACAATACTCTATCAAAATGGTTGTGAATATGGCCAGTTCTTCGCTTCTCACATGTAATTACATGTATCATTACATGTATTACGAATATTACAATTACATGTATTTTCGACGCTATCACTACTTACCTACCCATATTAGCGAATTAAAAAAAAAAAATTTTAAAAAAAACCTTTACTTCGAGGCTAAATTAAAAAACCTTTAATTTAGGAAGTCTTTTCAATCTGAAAACCAAAATTTAAGTGACAACTTTAAGAACATTAGCTCTCACCTGTGATTTTGGTGATTTCGAATTGACACTATAATGATTGATAGGCACTCGTTCCTAAAAAATAAACGATAACGAGACACCAGAGTATGGGACACTCACATGGAATTTTCGTTGTTCGAGTTTGGCAACATTAAGCGAGACTGGAATAAAACGGCCATTTTAGTCTACTACTTGCTCCAGCTAGTCCCATCACTTTCCAACTGCGCATTCTTTGGTAAGGGAGGATCTCATAGGACATTGTGATTCTGACATACTCCTGATGTCATTCCATTATATTTATTTATTTTTTTAAATCTCTGTTCGTTGATACTTGATGCCCATTTAAGTTTGATTAATTACCCATTCTAAATTTATTTATGTTAAATGTTTGGGTGGTTTCAAAGTGTGGCTTCTTCTGAAAAGTAAATTCATTTTGGTATGTATGTGAATGATATAGGTAGTGTTTCTTCCTAAAATAATATTTTTTGCCTGTGAAGTATTTAGTATTTGATCGATTTTGGTTCTCCTATTAATTAGATACCTTCATTTAAAACTACAATTTCAATCCATCAATTTCGTAACGATACGGGGTTGGAACAGGCATAGTATTGCATTTTCTGGCAAATTTTCGTAAAAAATGAAGCTATTTCAAAAAATTTTAAAATGATAATGTTTCTAAAACTTCTTCATTGAAATCCTTTTTGAGGTATTCAGAAACGGTCTCTGAAGTTTGCGCCCATTTACGTTCATGCATATCATCCCAAACGATAATTCTCCTTAGGATTGCGATACAAATTCCGTTCTTGCGCTAAACAATCAAGCATTCCAAATGAGAGAATGATTTCGTTGGCTACTTTTTTCTTCATTTTTTTTAAAAGCACATACCTATAATTTAGAACAAGTTTTGTTCTATGAAATTGGTTGTTACCAATTTATATATCCTCAAAGTCCCCTAATTTCGAAACAATTTATCATAAATACGAGAAATTTTCAGAAAATTTGCTCTTACAATCATGATGCATGACTGGAGCTTTTCTAGGTGTAATCAATAAAATCAATCTCCTGGTAAATAGTTTGGTTTAGATGTAACCTTGTAAATTATTTGAGTTGGGAAGAAAATACAAATTCCGTTCAATTGTGTCTTTAATTAAAACACCCACTTCCTGATGAATTAGTCAAATAATCATAAAGATTGCAAGCAATCCAACTATCGTCTGATTACTAACTGTCAATGAAATGGGAGCAGTACGTACCGGTCTTTCTTACCTACCGGCTTATTTATAATATTTATAATAATATTATAATAATGCTTGCCACTATGTATTATATTATATGAATATTATGTTATGGATATCGTTTTTCTAGCCAAGCAAAAACACTCACCATTATCAACATATCCCTCCCAACGGCCTAAAAGTTTCCTAGTCTGGTTTCCTAGGTGGTTTCCTACGAAGTAGGTGGTGGAGCGGACGCGCGGTGGGGGTAGCAGCTCGTACGGGAGAGGGGTGGTGTTCGGGGGGGGGGGGGGGGGATCTTACGGGACGGACGCCTTCAAACCAAATAACCCTCCGTAAAAACACATACGATCATGCTGCATGACTGAAACTTTTCAGTGATTTTTTTTTTTTTTTTTTTTTTGCACACTTTTTTGAAATGTTACTGAATTATTGTCTTAGAAAAGGGCTGGCCAACAAACTCATCCTTTACTTGATTTTTGGGCGAAAAATTGATTTTCGGTATCTCAATTCTGTCACGGACTTAGGTACCCTCTAGGGGCAAGAGAAAGTGAAACAGGATGGATTGTCAATGAATCTTCATATGAAGTATCCATTAGGTAATTAACCCCCAATCAAAGATTGGAACAATCGGGAATAAACGGTTGCTCAACTATGTAGACTTATACCTATAGGAAAATAAAATAGATATAGAAATATGCGCCCACGTCGGGTACTTAAATTGGGAACTATGCTCTTAAATTAGAATTGGGAACTATGCCCTTGAATAGGTATGGAAATAGAAATTAAATGAGGGGAAAATTTTGAAAAATTCTAAGTCCTAATTGACCAATGAAATTATTTATGTACCAAAGGATAAAAATTAGTTTTCCTTCTGGAAACTCAGGCCACGTTTCTTCTGAATCATATAGCCCTCAAAAATAGTGGACCTGGATGTACTAGGTATAACCATGCGTAATCCAGGAAACCACGCTCTGCTACCATGTCACGGACTTAGGTACACTCTAGGGGCCTAAATCCACGCTATATAGAGAGAGAGGAGTGTGACAGTACCATAACAGATACAACTCGTACTAATACTGTAATGTGCTATGTTCGGAGAAGATGGTTTTCCAGTTCTGAGATCATTAAAGAGAGAGAGAGAGAGTTTTATTGTTTTCCATACCACAGATATATAACAAACGTCAGGTACATTCAACATAAAAATTTGTCACTAAATCTACAACAATCAATACCGCCAAAATATCGTCCAAATCATTGAGTTAAAAACGAAAAAAAAAATAAAATAAAAAAATAAAAAAAATAAATAAAGAAACATTCTGTGATAAATAAATAAAAGGGAGAAGAAAATAAAAAAATAAATATAGCTCGCCCTGTATGGCACCGGCGGAGCAATGCCCAAACCGGGCCCAGGCCCAACCCACCCCCCACAAGCAACTCAAAAAAGCTACCTTAAGGGGGAAAAACCGACAAGGGAGCCGCCCCAGGGCCCAGCCAGACCGACCCGACCGACGCCACAGCTCCACGTGAACGACATACAGTGTCACGCCAACGGGGACAACAGAAATTTACAAAACAAAGGAATATCAACAACATTTAGAGAGAAGAAAATATGAAATAAGAGCACGAGTACAAATTTATAAAGTTTCCTCGGCTGAATGACTAGATGGAAATAAATAGTTAAATTTTACATAACAACTATCACAGTCACAGAAAAAATAAATAATAACAATAATGACAAAAAAACGACGGCATAACAATTTGACACTTAAATGGTATACAATAACTAGGACGAATAGAAATAATTACCTAATGAATTAACAACATTTACCAAACAATGAAGTTTAGTAGATTATACATATGATCTTCATCTATCGCCAATCTCAGCATTCCAAGAACTTGAGAATGACGCGTTCGAACCGGCCCGAAAGCGACGGATAGACGCGCATTCTCTTGGAATTGACGGGAACTGTGAAAATCCTAAAGTGAGTCAATGTCTGGAATGTCTCAAAAACAAATAAAAACATGAATATCATACAAGGCGTCTACAGTAGTAATAGCACAAACTCGGGGAATCTGTTCTAAAGCTTATTTCTGATCGAAAGCTCCTCATAGATATTTCTTTTTAAACGCTTTGTTTTTGAGTTATTCAATTTTTAAGATTTTTTTCGTGTTTTGTACCTTATGCCACTAAAACAGCAATAACTCCCTTTATAATTGCTGTCAACTCAAAACCAAGAACACAGTAGGAAAGACCGTTTAAGTTCCATTTACGGTAGGTACAAAACTTAGAAATTAGAAAAACTATTTAAAATCGACACGTTTTCTTCCGTTTTTCTGCTACCGGTATGGGGATTTTTCGGCGAGGGCTCTTCGGAAAAAACTTCCTCAAACTGTCAGCTTTTGAACGGTCTAGTCAATTTTAGTTTTTTCTTCTACGAATTGGAGGGTTTTAGTGAAAAATGACACTCTGTGAAAATGCGAGTTTCTTCGTATTTTTTTTTTTCACGTTGGATCGAATAGCAACACTTGCAGATCTCCTCCACTACATTATAAAAGAGTTTTACACTTTAACTATTTAACTGATTTTAGCCCTTGAAAACACATATATTTAAGCATAAAAAATGAACTATTAATTCACGAGTTAAAGTGTAAAACTCGGTTATTACGTTGTTGGGGAGCTTTTCAAGCGTTGCCATTCGATTCAGCGTGAAAACTCGTATTTTCACTAAAACCCTTGATTTCGTAGAAAAAAAAACATGTTTTTCAACATACGAACATACTATTCACCACAATTAGCAAAAGAAAAGTAAAATTGACTAGAGATTTCAAAAGCGGACAGTATGAGGAAGTTTTTCCGAAGAGTGCACGCCGAAAAATCCCCATACCGGTGGCAGAATAACGGAAGAAAAACGTCGATTTTAAATTGTTATTCTAATTTTTTATTTTGACAATTTTTAAACTAATTAAAACTAACAACAACAACTTTACTTTATATCAGGGTTATAGGAAATTTCACGGTCTTTCCAAAGGTGTTCTTAGTTTTGAGTTGACAGTAATGATAAAGGGCGTTATTGCTGTTTTAATAGCATAAGGTACAAAACACGAAAAAAATCTTAAAAATTAAAACTCGAAAACAAAGCCTCTAAAAAGAAATATCTATGAGGAGCTTTCGATAAGCTTTAGAACCGATTCCTTGAGTTGGTCCTGTATTCACTGTACACCTTTTATAACAAATGAAAATGCGTTAAGTTCGATGAATTGTCCCAGAAACGGATTATCATGAAGTTTTTAGAAAATGTTATTCTTGACGTTTTTTCAGACAGTTCACTTATTCTTATTGAAAGTCACTCACATTATTATTATTATTATTAAATGTCCAGCCTTGGATACAGAACTACACGTGATGAAAAATATTTTTGTATTGTGTGTCTGTTCTCAAATTAGGTATCAACCAATTAGTTTTTGTGTAATATAAAAATAAAAAGTGTTTGTTCTTCACATATTCTGCCGTGTCTCTAGTACCTACAATATAACAGGTTATGGGCCCAGGACGCACGAAGAAAGAAGTGAACGAAATGGCTCTAAGTAATTACAAAATAGATCCGCTGGGAAAAGACAATTACGATACATGGAAAATTCAAGCCGAAGCTATTTTCAATCGTATTGGATTGTGGGAGTATATTTCGGGCAAAACACCTAAACCAGATGACACAGCCGATGAAAAAACGAAAAAAGCATGGAGAACAGAAGATGTAAAAGCAAAATCCGATCTTATCCTAATGATTGAACCTAGTGAGCTGAAGCAAATAAAAAACTGTACTACGTCCAAACAGATTTGGGATACCCTGAAGGGGATTCATCAAAGTGAAGGACCAGCTCGCAAAGCCACTTTATTAAAGCGACTAGCACTGCAAAAAATGAAAGAAGGTGAAAGTGTCCGAGAGCATCTAAATGGTTTCTTTGATGCCGTTGACAAATTGAAAGATATGGATATAGACATAAATGACGATTTGTTGAGCATTATGATGTTGTATAGCTTAACACCATCTTATGAGAATTTCAGGGTTGCAATAGAATGTAGGGACAAACTTCCGACGCCATCTGAACTCAGAGTGAAGATTCTGGAAGAATCAGAAGCTCGAGGTAACGATGAACTTCGTTCAATGAGTGAAGAAACTTTTTATAGCAACAAAGGTAAGCAACCGTTCAAGAAAACTAATTATAACGACAAAACCCGCCACCCATGGTCAAACAACAAAACGGGAAAGAAATGCGGTAATTGTGGTAAAACTAATCATTCAACTGGACAATGTTGGAGTAAAAAGAAAGATTCAACATTCAAAATTGAAGACTTATGCCTAAATGTAGCTAATTCAGAATTTAGAAATGACATGCTGTGGTGTCTGGACAGTGGGACCACATCACATATGTGTTCAGACAAGTCAAAATTTGTTTCCATTGCATCATCGAGTGCAGGAGGAGTACAACTCGCGTCTAAAGGACACAAAGCTGAAATTTCCGGTAAAGGTATAGTCAAAATAGAAACAAAAAATGAAGGACTAATCAATTTACCGAATACACTTTTAGTACCAAATTTGACGTCTAATTTACTTTCAGTAGGAAAAATTACTGACAAAGGGTTCACAGTTGTTTTCAAAAAGGAAAGCGCGAAAATATTAGACGATCGGGGAAATCTTATTGTAGAAGCTAACAGAAAAAATGGGCTTTACTACATTAAGGACAAATCAATAACCGAGAAATCAAATTCAGTAAAAACTGAAAACAAAATATTAACTTGACACAAAAAATTGGCTCACCTAAACGAATGTGATCTCAAATCGGCATTAAAAAATGAAAAACTTGAAGGTCTAAATTTTAATCCAAATGAAAACCTATCCAAATGTGAAACGTGTATCAAGGGGAAGATAACCAGAAAACCATTCCCGAAGAAATCTGAAGAGCGTTCGACAGAAAAACTCGAAATAATACATTCAGATGTTGTAGGTCCTATGAGAAGTCAAACACCCAAAGGATGTAGATATTTTGTGACGTTCATAGACGATCATAGTAGATACTCGAGAGTTTATTTCATGAAAAATAAAAATGAAGTTCTATCACATTTCAAGGAATTCAAAAATGAATCAGAAAATTTCACAGGTCGAAAAATTAAATACTTACAAACAGATAATGGAACGGAGTATTTAAATTCAGAATTTAACAAATTTTTGTCTAACTTTGGAATCAAACGTCGTTTATCTGCACCTTATACCCCTCAGCAAAACGGTATTGCAGAACGAAAAAATCGTACTCTTTTGGACAAGGCACGATGCTTGTTGCTTGAAGCAAATTTACCAAATTTTCTATGGGCTGAAGCAATTTATTGTGCAAATTATCTTACAAATCGTAGTCCATCTAGCTCCATAAATGGACAAACTCCATACGAAAAATGGGTAGGTAGAAAGCCATCAGTTCGCCACCTACAAATTTTTGGAACAAAAGCATTTGTTCTCAACAAGAGAAACAAAGGACAATTTGAATCAAGAGCATTAGAAGGAATATTCGTTGGATATTCTGAACTGTCCAAAGCATACAGGATTTGGGTACCGAATAAAAAGGAGGTTGTCGTTAGCAGAGACGTAAAAATAATAAACTTGTATTTTAACAATGATAAAAATGAATCAATAACAGAAAATAACGATAATGACAATTGTGAAATGTACATTCCTAATCAGGAAACAGCAAATCAAGAAAAGAAAGGAGAAAATATTGAAGAAATTGAAACCAATCCAGAGGAAGAAATCACAGAAGAAGACGAATCGTTGGAAACGCACGGAGGTATGCAGCTTAGAACAGAAGAGGAGAGGCGATTACCTGTGTGGTCTGATGACTATGAAATGTCCCACGCTTGTGATGAATGGTATTCACTAACAGAAGAAGACAAGGGCATTTGGGATGAAGCCGTACAAGCAGAAATACGAGCACACATAAAAAATGGAACGTGGCAAATTACAAAACGACCAAATAATAAAAACATTGTGGGTCACAGGATGATTTTGAAAGAAAAGCTTAATCCAGGCGGAAGTTTGGAACGACGTAAGGCGCGTTTAGTGGCTCAGGGATTCTCGCAACGTCCAGGCGTTGATTTTTCCGACAACAGCATATCTAAATGGCACCCTCGATGAAGAGATTTTCATGAAGAAACCAGGGGGGCTGGACGAATATCTTCAGAAAATAGTAATCGAGGAAAGCGAAAAAGAAGACAAAACAATGTTTCTGAAAACAAAAGGAATGTTAGAAGATCTGCAAAAAGAAGAGTCAAGTGAAAAAGTATGTCTACTGAAGAAAGCATTAAATGGACTCAAACAAGCTGGACGACAGTGGTTTAAGAAACTGGATGTAAGATTGAGAGAATTGAGATTCTCACCCTCCACCGCTGATCCTTGTTTTTATATTCGCGGGAAAGGGGGAGACAAAATCCTAATTGCAATCTATGTTGACGATCTGATTATTGCGTCTGCCAACAGGGAGGAAGTCAACACACTAAAAAAGGATTTAACTAAAACATTTGAAATGAGAGACATTGGAAACTTGAAATTCTGTCTTGGAATAGAATTTTCAAGAACACACAACGGAGGAGTTATAATGAAACAAGAAAACTATATTGATAAATTGATTGAAAAATTCAACATGAAACAAGCAAAAACAACTCGAACTCCGATGGAGACAAATTTGAAATTGGAAAAACCAACTCAAGGAGAGTTACCGGATGTCCCGTATCAAAACTTGATTGGGTCACTGATGTACCTGGCTACAGCGACACGTCCGGACATCATGTATGCAGTAAGTTACCTGTCTCAATTCAACTCGTGTTATCGAAGTGAGCATTGGGCAGCTGCGAAACGTGTTTTGAGATACCTAAAGGGGACAAAAACTCTGGGACTTGAATTCCATAAAACAGGGTCCTTGAACATCGCTGGAATGTCTGATGCGAATTGGGGCAACTGCTTTGATGGAAGGTCATACACTGGGTATTGTTTCTTATTCGGAGGTGCATGTATTACCTGGGAAGCTAAGAAACAAAGAACAGTCGCTCAATCTACAGCAGAAAGCGAGTACATGGCACTGAGTGAAACTGCACGAGAAGCGATGCACCTAAAAAATCTCATCGGTCATGTGGGCATCAAGCAACCAACGATTGGGATCCAAACAGACAATCAAGCGACACTAAGCTGGGTGTCAAATCCAATTGTGAATTCCAAATCAAAGCACATCGCATTGAAGGAGCATTTTATCCGGGACACAATCGAACAAGGCGATATAAAAATCGACTATTGCCCGAAAGGAAGAAATGGTCGCTGATATCTTCACCAAGCCACTGGCAGGAGCAAAATTCATCTTGTTCAGAGAACAACTTGGAATGAAGGAATGCTCGTGAGGGGGAGTATTGAAAGTCACTCACATTATTATTATTATTATTAAATGTCCAGCCTTGGATACAGAACTACACGTGATGAAAAATATTTTTGTATTGTGTGTCTGTTCTCAAATTAGGTATCAACCAATTAGTTTTTGTGTAATATAAAAATAAAAAGTGTTTGTTCTTCACATATTCTGCCGCGTCTCTGGTACCTAAAATATAACAATTCCGCAAACTCAACCTTTCCGCCTCCCCCGTCCCATAAATTATCCTCGCGCTCAAAAACAGTTGCGAAGCCGATCGTGTTGGGACGGAATTACAAGAAGGACGACATCGGCTGGTCGATACGAACAAACTTGTGACTACTTGTTCCGCCGTTGTGTCCTGTTAACCCTCTGCTGGATGGATGGCACTTTTTTCGACTCCACTAATGGGAATTCCGCGCTCCGAATTAGCATACTGTCATTATTTCACACTCTGGAGAGCTTGAGATGGAAGAATGTAATATTCCCTGTCCAACTCATTTTAATGTCACTCATCGTTTCAGCAACCAAGTCCGGGGGCTTTGTTTTCAGACTGTTATTAAGTTTATTTGGCTCCGTCTCTCCACCTCTGAAAAGATCTGGCGAACAAAGCGCTCTAAAACTGAGAAATACACCTTTCCTCATTGTTAGTCCATTAACGCGTGCTTCGTACTTCCTTAAAGTTCAGTTCAGCTAGCGTTTATTTTAAAGACAATATGGAAATACAACGTCGGTAATTACATACAAAATTCTATATAAAAGTACCTATATAAAATATTTAAAAATTAAAAAACGCTGCAAATTATTACACAAAGGTTTATTATTTATGTATTAGACAGCCCTTCTACGTAGATCTCTGGTCCATAATTATTAAACGCCGCTTATAGTACCTATATTTAGTATCCGAACTCGGAGCTTCGGACCTCACAAATGGGTTCAATCCATTACAGCAGCGGAATCTCACAATTTTACGCTTTTTAATTACCAAGTCATCTTTCCAACACATAAAAATGTTACCTATACTGTATATTGATATCATCTAACTGGTCAAATTTCAAAAAATGTGCTGAAAAAATCACTGAAAATGGCTAAGAATTGTTAAATTGATATTTTTTTAGCATAAGATTGGTCAAATAAAGTTTACCAACTATGAAATAAAACATTCAAAAATGTATGTACGAAATTATGCTAAAAACTTGAACTTCATTAAATTTAGTTTTAAAAAATCTATAAAATTGCAAAAAATAGCCTAAAATCCAAAATTTCTTTTTGAATAGAAGAGTACCTATCATTTAGAATACTTTTTTAACACAGAATGTGTTTTAGCCATGGACTAACTAGCCGAAAATGGAACGCGGGATGGGAACGAAATGTGTGACGGATGATTTCCGCTTACAACCGAGTCGTTGCTAGGGAAATGGTACTTCGCCGTTTTTCATCCCACAAAATTCGTTGACCATTCGTTTGAAAGCTCTCGATTTATCCAACCATATTATGTTAACTACTGCGAAGTGCGTGGCCAACAAGCTGCGTTATGAGCATGGTTATTTGAATAATTGTTTACACACAGGTGATCATTCTCAATTATTGATATTGTGAACATGATTGCAACCGCTTGTTTGGTTGTCACTTGGTTGCGCGACAACGCAAACACATTCTGTGTTTCAATAATTTCATCCGAAGTATGTAAATAGAGGTAACCGGGGGTCCAGGGGGCTTGCCCCCTGGCGAGGCGCGGAGCGCCGAGTTTTTCCATAAAATTAATAGCTAACATTTTCTTTTCACTCATAAATCTCCAATTTCTATAGAACTTGAAATATACAAAAAAAGACACTTTTCCCCCTATTTTTGGCTCATAGCACTCCTTGTCTGTGCGTGTGTGTGTGTGTGTGTGTGTTTGTGTTTGTTTGTGTCTGTCTGTCGTGTGTCCGCAAATCCTTGTAACAAGTTTATTTTCCACAGAGTTTTCATCCGATTTGGATGAAATTTTCAGGAGATGTGCGGGCTAGAAGGTATACGGTCTCCTGTCAGTTTCATCGTTCTTGGCTCGATACCTAAGTCTGCGCATGCGCAAACGTCAATTCTACCAAGCATAATTTGCTCATGCCCTAGTCGTCCGACCTTGCTCAAACTTGCAAAATAGTTGGAGGATGACAATATGATCATCTTATATCAATTGCAATATAATTATGTCATTAATAGCTACTGCGCATGCGCCAATATGAAATCCTTGTAACAAGCTTATTTTCCACAGTTTTCATCCGATCTGGATGAAATTTTGAGGGAATGTGCGGGCTAGGGTGTAGACTGTAGACGGTCCCCTGTCAGTTTCATTGTTTCCGAATTAATACTTCACTCTGCGCATGCGGAAACGAAAATTCCATTAGGTTGATCTCGCTCAAATTCGGATGATAATTGGGGGATGACGATTTGATCATTCCATATCACTATGATTGAATCATTAATAGCTACTGCGCATGAGCCAATGTGAAATAATTTTGATCGCCTTTATTTCCACAGTTTTCATCCTATTTTGATGAAATTGTCAGCGAATGCGCGGCTTAGGTTGTGGATGGTCCCGTACCTATTTCATTGTTTTCAACTCATCAGTTCATTCTGCGATTGCACAAATGTAAATTACATTGAGGATACCTATTTTTCGGTTTATTATTTCCAATAATATTGGTTTATTATTTCAAGCCATTATTTTAAGCCTATGTGATCGTATAGCAAAAAATGTTTATAACCCCCCTCAAACTTTGTCACTTTACGTATCAAGGTGCGTAGAATCCATATTTGAAATGTCCGTCCGCCGTCCGTCGTCCGGGCCATAAAAGGCCTAAGAATTGACTTTAAAAAACCGTTCTTTCGCACATAGACTCCATTTGGGGTTTAGTTGGTCCTAACGTTTAACCATCTCGATCGCTTTACTCTCATAGATGCAATGGGCCAAAAAGGGCGAAAAAGTGTCTTTTTCGAGACTTTGAGTGTTAGATTTACGCACGAGCGCATGCCTGGCACGCTTGGCAGGGGGTCACGGTGGGTGGTGAGGGGGGTGAGCGGGGGGTGGAGTGAGAGGAAGTACAGAGGTGGATACTAGAAAAGAGACTGGCGAAAACCCCAGAGCATGCTGTTTACTATAGCTGGCTATCTGATTCAGAAATAATAAACCATTATGTAACAATTTGCAGCGTTTTTTGTTTCTTAATAGACCAATTATGACATTTCACGCTACTTCTTGATTTACTCTTTTCCGCTATGGAATTTTTCAAGATCATTTAAAACTTTTCAATGATCTATAATTCATGATACGCAAACGAGGATGCTATGTGCCACACCCAACTTGGCAGACGTTTTTGATATATTTAAATAGTATTTTGGGATAAAGGTTAATAAACAGTAAGGGATGTTCTTTACTACTGCTCTCCATTTTTAATGTGAGATTTCTCCCATTCAAAATATTGCTGTTCCATTTTGAAAATACTGTTTGGACTCTTCAAAACTCTCTCGTTTTTACTGTAATAATTTGAAACATCCCACGTATGATTAACATTAATCAATTATGGTTTTACAAAAAATATGATATTTATTAAAAATTATGGTATTTCACTAGGCAAAAACTTAACTACTGCCCCCAGGTCTTAAATTTAAACAATACCTATTTGAAAAAATCCCGTCAAGCAATGAGTTGGGAAATGACTGTTGGTCTCAGTTCTGTTCGATCGCAGGAGAGTCTGGGGAATTTTCTACACTTGATTCCAACCACAGATTTGGATCTAATTGTCCAACTGATCTATTTTTATTAAGCTTATAGATTTAGGATATTTTTTTATGTTGGAGATGCGAGCTTGCGAGCATCCAAACCACCAAATGATACGCACCACCCATATTATATACATCCAATTAAACACATAAATCAACAAATTTTATTTATTACACATTACAAATAGTTTGACGAATTGCTCTGAATGATGTGTACATAGTTTTGTGGTCTGGATGCTCGTAAGCCCACATCTCAGAAATAAAAAAATATCCTAAATCAATCCTTTTGGTAAAATATAGGTAGTTGGACAAGTATATTACATTGTGGAGTTGAGGGGAATTCCCTAGACTCTCACTAGATTGGACGGGGACGAGTCCAGCCATACCAACAAATCATCAACTCTCAACCCCTTAACTTTCGATCAAAGTGTATTTATATATCATGTTTTTGGAGGAGTTGTTCGTGCTTCCGTGCGTATTTAACTTGATTGACGGTATCCATCCCCAAATCTCGATGAATATCATCGTTTCGCATGTACCATGGGGAAATAACTATGCTTCTCAGTATTTTATTGTGAGAAGTTTGGATTTTTTTTTATATTTGATTTCTCGACACATCCCCACAGCTAGTGATGGATAGGAGTAGTTCCTCCTTCCCGATTCTTGCAAATGCTATACTTTGGCATATTCTTGAGGTTATTCAACCTTCAGGCTATCCTCTGGGTGGAGCAGGTTAATCGCCTCTCCCTCTCTGGGAACTAGTATATTTCTGATTGTGATTCTTATTTTGTTCCATTACGAATTCAATATAGTTTTGGAAAGTTTGTTAGGAGTTTCAAATTTCATAATGGGAGGGGGTGAATGGAGGGGGTAACACTGATAATTCACGATGTTTTAACAATCTTGTTCGATTTTCTTGATTCTTTTCTGTTTCAACTTCGAATTCGGTTTAGTTTTAGATCGCAATAGTAATAAATCATTATGTTTTAACTAATCTCGTCATATTTTCGTGATTATTTTTGTCTTCAACGATAAATTCCGTCTGGTTTCGGAAGGTGTATTAGGAGTTATAAATTTCATTATGGAAGGGGATGAATGCAGGGGATGAGAGCAATAAATCATGATGTTTTAACTGTTTTCGTCGGATTTTCTCGATCACTTTTTGTTCAATTATGAACTGGTCGTCTTGGAAAATATGCCAGGAGTTTCAAATTTCGTGCTGGAAGTATTATGATGGAAATTTAGTGTCGGTCGAGGAGGTTATGTGAGGGAATGGGTAATTTCGAGACGTTATGATATATTTGTTTTTATTTACATTTTATTTTACCTCTCATCAAAACTATATACAACCATCCATGCCTGTAAGGCATGCATTGCTTACCAATATGTTTAGTTAGGATTTAAAAAAAAAACGCGTTTTATTTTGTGAGTGACCGTGGGAAATCGGGAGATCGCAAAACGGCCGCCGCGGTCTGTGTTTTCCCGATAACCCTGAAAAATATTATTTCAGGTCCCTGAGCCCGCGGACGCCTCTCAATCAGTCGCGAGAGTCGGTTTCCAATAACCGAGAAATGGCAATCTTTGAAAAATCACGGGATCGGAAATAATCCTACTGATTTTGACGTCGGAAACACCGGTCAGGGCCACGGAAATTCACGAGACAGTGCGGACGCAAAAACTGGAAATACAGTGTACGGCGGCCCTCTTCTCAGATTCAACTGGATTTCAAAGGGATTGTTATTCTCGATGTGTTAGAGCGATCACTGACGAGACCTAATCTGCCGAACACGTCTCCCCCACTCTCCTTTCCTTTCAACCAACATCATTTAATTAAATTCATAGTACCCTTGTCGTAACAAAGGAATTTAACAAAAATATTGTATAACTAGGAACGTGAAGAACGCTCAGTTTATTAAAATTGATTGTCATTTGATTCTTAAATTACAAGTCTGTAAACTAAAATCAAGTTCACCATTATTTCATTCCATTTCATACATGCCACAAATCTTAATTAAATGTTACGTTTGAGGCCAATTCATTTGAATTTATTTTACAAATATTTCCCAATAATGTAGCCTACGGAAAATTGAGGAAAAATGATGAAAAATCTCCAAAAATTTTTTCGGAATTACGTGATAAATCTCTTATGGAATAGGTTCAAAATTTGGCTATGATTAATTCAAAATATGTTAGTTCGCTACCCCCCCCCCCCCCCCTAATAAATCACGTGGTACTATTAGTTTGGCGAAATAATTACTTCAACACTCCCAAAAACGTCCTAAATCCCGTCAATTTATTCGGTAAAATCTTAATGTTTCACGATATTTGCAATTAATCGTCATTTGCATTTAAAATCTTTATTTATAAGTGTTATTTAGACGCTTTGAGCACGAAAGCAACGTTTTCAACAGTAACCCGGAAATGTAAACTATTTTCCACCATCGAATTGCCGAACTTTGATCTTGTGGTATAGGTACATACGGACCCGTGGAAACATGCACCAAATAAAGAGCCAAGACGCCGCCTAAATATATCACATCATATCTCGACTTCTTGAAGTTATTATTTCTCATCCTGCATCCCTAAGAAGCCTTCATTATAGATCTCAATATCTTTTGTGGAAGGCAACGGTCTGAAACAGAAAGGTTGATGACCGAATCCCAATAATATGATGGGAAAAAGTAATTCTTCTATCCCTTGAGATATCCGAAATCACTCGCACCAGTGTCTGCTGATAGTAGGTAAACAGGAGCGTAGAGATCAGACTATTAATGGCAGCAAAGAGCGTTAGAAATTATGCAAAATTTTGGTTATAATAATAACAATAATAAAAATAATAACTATTATGATGATGATATTATTATTATTACTATAATAATAATTTTAATGACATTATAATGATAATTATAACAATAAGAGTTGGTTAAGAGAAATACACATACACATCCTCAAAAGCAGCTACAATGAAGCCATCCAGCGATATGTTGGACACACTCTCCTGTTAACCGATGGCTCAAAGACACCTGATGGTGTTGGCCTTGCTCTATGGAGCCCCATTTCTAAGTCACCAGACGCTTACCACCTGTCGCGTCTGCGTTCACAGCAGAGCTGTGGGCTGTTCGACACTGCCAATTATTGGGAGTTGGGAATTATGTGATCTATAGCGATTTATTAAGCGCCATCGAGGCGATTAGGGACCCATATTCTGATGATCCTCTAATACAAAGGCTTCGTGTATCGCAACACCAAGCCTCAACTATATCTTTAATGTGGGTGCCAAGCCATGTGGGTATTGATGGCACTGAGAGTGCTAATGCCCTCGTGAGGAGAGTCATTGGTGATAACTCCCGATATGTTGCCTATACGCATTGAGGATCAAATCTTCTACATGCAACATAAAGCCAATTCCATCTGGCATGAGCAATGGCAGGGTGAGATCACTGGTCTGCGTGGTGTTCTTCAGGACTTGTGTCCTGTGGGCCCATTCGTAACCCAACCTCCATGGAAGGACGAATTGTGGTTAACCGGGTTGCC
>CM061051.1:14797387-14954445 GCA_030762985.1 Adelphocoris suturalis
AGTTATGACCAATTCAGTGACTTAGGTCAAAATCACGTAAAATTATTTAAAATTGAAAAAACTGGTTTTTTAAGGGGATGAGAAAAATTGTTAGGATATATATATATTAACATCTAACAACTTTAATTTTTCTGCTGTGTGCCTTTATGGCAGGAAATTCGTGATTGGAAATGATAAACCGGTGTGGCACATGCATATGTGTCAGAAGTTTTGGGAATAATAACCATAACTGAAGTGGATTTGGTTGAAATTTACCACGATGGCCGTGGTTTGCGCGGTTATATATTTCGTATACGATATTTCGAATGTAACAAAATTTCGAAGCGTAAACCAAAACATTTTGAGGGGTGTGGAGGGTTAAAAATCATGTTGGTAATTGTCGGTAACAAAGATTTTTCATTTGGTTACTAATCATTGAGAAAAATTCACCCTTGTAAGCTGATTTTGTTTCACAACGGAGCAAAAAGGTGAGGACCTACTGAGACCGAGGTGTAACCCTTAGAAACGATTAGCATACCGGAATTTTATTTTACACACCTGGTCGCACCGGGCCCACACCCGATGGAGAAGATTCCAAAACGGGTATATATACCTCTCCGATTCTTGGTAATCGTCGGATCGGGAATGGCCGGTGGTATCATTGACAACATCCAGATAGAATTCGCTTCGTTTTTTTCGATTTCCAATAAATCGGATAGAAAGATACCGATGATACTTTTGAGCATAAACATTTCGGTTCTGAAATCTGTCGTTACCAGAACATTACCTAAATAGTATATACTCCTAGAAAATAACGTTCAAACTGTGTGGACGGAAACTTCAAGGTCGGGGCTGATCCGATTATGATTTATTCGTTTGTTAATACGATTTTACTTCATTTCGACAGAAGAATCATCATAATAAAGGATGTACACATCCTTATAGTATGTGTTAACTGAAAGGTAGGTACAATCCGAGTTAGAAAGGGATTGAAAACATTAATAATAGCAGTGTCAAAAAGATGTGATACTCTGAAATTATCAATGATATTATGACAAAGTAGTTGGGCTAGCTCTCACTAGAATGCGCGGCAATGTGTAATCACTCCTCCATAGTCACCACCGTTTCGCTTCCTCAAAGGCAAGGGGAGCTCATTCGTATTCTCGATTTCGTAGAGGAATTCGAAAAACAGTGATGCAGCTTGATCGTATGAGCGAATTTCCTTAAGTTATCATATTATATTATGTTAAATTGTATTGAAATTTGTGCTTTTTGACTGCATGGAAAATGTTAAACATTATTTTTATGAAAAAAAAAAAAAGTATTCTAAATAGCAATCTGCTATTCAAAAAGAGCTTTTGGATTTTTCGATTTTTTGAAGTTTTTACGATTGTACAGGTAGTAGATTTTAATGAAATTTAAGTACACTTTTCAGCATAATTTTCAACATAGACTTTTTAATGTTCTTTTTTATATTTGATACATTTTGTTTGAGCAATATTCTGATTAAAGTAACGAATTTAGCAGTTTTCAGCCGTTTTTAGCTATTTTAGTGATTTTTTCAGCACATTTTTTGAAATTTGACCAGTAATGTGCTCAAAAAGTACTGGCCAACAAACTCATCCTTTCATTTGAAAAGCTTGAATTTTTTTTTTCTTTTTTTTTTTTTTTGCTTCCGAGTCTACCTATAGGTAGCGGAAGCATTATTTTTCACATTCGGGAGAAAAAACATCCAAAATCAAAATCTCTACTCGCATTTTACGTTTTAGACCATTCTGAACAACTTTGGTTCCGTGTCTGTGTGTGTGTGTGTGTGTGTGTGTGTGTGTGTGTGTGTGTGTGTGTGTGTGTGTGTGTGTGTGTGTGTGTGTGTGTGTGTGTGTGTGTGTGTGTGTGTGTGTGTCGTGTGTGTCTGTCGTGTGTCCGCAAAGCCTTGTAACAAGCTTATTTTCCACAGTTTTCATCCGATTTGGATGAAGTTTTTAGGGAATGTGAGGGGTAGAGTGTAGACGGTCCTCTATCAGTTTCATCATTCTTGACTAAATACTTCACGCTGCGCATGCGCAAACGTAAATTCCATCAAGCCCTAGTCGTCCGATCTCGCTCAAATTTGATTGATAGATGGGAAATAACGATTTGATCATCCCATATTAATTTCAACATGATTGTATCAATAATAGCTACTGTGCATGCGCCGATGTGAAATCCTTGTAACGACCTTAATTTCCACAGTTTTCATCCGATTTTTAGTGAATGCGCTGGTTAGGTAGTCGATGGTCCCTACCTATTTCATTGTTCTACTCATCAGTTCATTCTGCGCATGCTTGAACGTAAATTATGAGTATACGTAATTTTTTTGTTTCTTAATTAACGAATTAAGACGTAGTAGCGCTACTTCTTAGTTTCTCTATTCCACTGTAGAATTTTTCGAAATCATTACACAAATTTCAATGATTTATTCATTCATGAAATGTAAACTAGGAAGCTTTCTGCCACACCCAACCTGGCAGACTTTTTTTTTTTTTTTTTTTTTTTGCAAGAAAGGGATTTTTATCTCAATCGGAGAGTTGTCTTCTGGAATGACACATACATGTAAGTTATGAAATAAGAATAGATTTGCCAGTTTAAAAAAATTTAATTTAATAAACACGGTACTGCATGCACTACATCACTTGTGAAACGATCTACTTGACTACTCTAATAGGAACTCCGTAGATTCCTCCGTAGGTTTTCATAGTCCTTCGGATTCGTCGAAACGTAAATAAGATAATGACATAAACAAGATAATGGGTAAACAAGATAATGAGGTTTCATAACCATGTCACAATAGTACGTAGCTCCCCCCCCCCCCCCCCCCCCCCCCCGTAGATCCGTGCGTCATCCGGAAATTCAAACGAATCTCGCTAATTTCATGAACAAGCTCAGAGCACTGAATTCGTTTTTTGGAAAAAAATCCAATAAAGGCAAAACCCGATGAAACCAGTGAAGAGGAGGTTCAGAAAAGAAGTCGCAAGCTTGGGTTTTCCGTGAGAGACACTCTTACTGAAAATTAATTTAGGGTGATAGAATATTTTACTAGAATCAGGGTTGATTAACAATATGCCCATTAATGGGGGAACTTTTAACTCTCTTTCGTCTCGGATTTCGAAATTTTCTTTTGTTAAGAAAATGAGGGGAAATCGATTCGTCTCGGGAGCTGGGATTATATGATTTGAGAATAGTTTTAAATTTACATATTCACATGAGGCGGTTCTTCCATCCATTAAAATTTCTTTTTCGCAAGTTAGATTAGCGATCGGCTCTTAATTTGCTATACAATAAAATTGTATACCTTCAATGGAAGTGCCATGAACGGGTACAATAGTAGTTGTGATATATAAGACATATTTAGTCAGTGTTACCAATGTCATATGCTGTGGAGTAGGTTTGGATGCTAGAAAAGGAATAAGGTACTTGGAATATAAATCATATTGGGTATCTGTAAATATAGGAAAATGGATAAAACAGATAATTCTATTAAAATCTAATAGACTATTCAATTTACATAATGACTCGTAGTCTAAAATGTTTTTGAAGTATGATTCGTCAATTACGTGATAAAAAGGTAGTATTTTCCTTATTTCTTGAATTGCTGAGTGGGTAGAAATAATACTTGTGTGGATTTTCTGCGATTTCCAGAAAACAAAAGGATTTTTGACCTCAGTTAACAACCGTGTGATTAATTAATTCTTTACGTATAGAAATATCTTCTTATACTGGTTTAACCTCAACAATTTCATTGAGTTTATCTTGAATTTTCAGGGTATTAGGTTGTAATGTTACTAGGGTTTCACCATAAGATTCAATCAAAGAGCGTGATATAGAATATCGATTTTTTTATTGTTCCCGTAATCGTGATTCATGATTTCTTAATTGTTACAATATTCTACCGTTTCATTTACCATCTTCTGCATCTAAATTCCCTGAAATGGCTTTTATTATAGTGAATAATCCGTAAATCAACCCTCCTTTACCTCTTTTTAATCCCTTGGTTGCTTTGTGAATTTTTATATTAGACAATTTTTCATTAATTACATTCAAACTGTAGTTAAATATTTTACAAGAATCAGCTAATGGTTTGTTGAAAACTTCATGAGCACACGTTTCTTGAGGAAACATATTGGTAAGTAATGCATGCATTACAGGGATCCTATGAACGGATTTTATATAATTTTGGTAAGAGTTAAAATAAGAGAAAAAACAAAAATATCATGACTTCTTGGATCCCCCCCCCCCCCCTGCCTACACCAACAGCTAATTCCTATCATATGTATGAGGTCTGAAACTCCTGACATAATTTCTAAACTAGACCAAAGTGATAATTGAATTTAAAAAATGATCACGAAAATCTGACGAGCATATTTAAAACATTACGATTTATTACTATTACCCCCTCCAGTCACCCTCTCCCATAATACAATATGAAACTCTTGATGTACCTTCCAAAACTAGACTGAATTCCTAGTTGTACAAAAAATGAATCACGAAAATCTGACGATATTAGTTAAAACATCATGGTTTATTACTATTACCCCCTCCATTGGACCCCGTTTGAAATTAAATTTGAAATTCCTGATATGCGATCCAAAACTAGATCGAATCCATAGTTGAACAAAAAAAGAATCGCGAAAATCGGGCGAGAATTGTTAAAACATCACGATTTATCAGTTTTACCCCCTCCATTCCCTCCTATGACGAAATTCAAAACTCCTGACATAAGTTCGAATTTTTAATGGAACAAAATTAGAATTACGAGATTTGTTGCTTGGGCACCGCTAGAAAGAATTATCCCCTCTACCCCCCACCGCGACAGTAAATCCGACATTTCCACAGTTCATTGCACAACTAGACTAAAATTGGAATCGAACCAAATAAGAATCATGAATTTCGGTTGAGAATCGTAGCCTGGGTGGCGTCGACAAAATCTCTCGAAAAAAACCACGTTTTTCCGGCTTTACCCCCTCTATTCCCCCTCTTACATCAAGGAATTCAAAATTTCCGAGGTTTGTTACACAACTAAACTAAAATTCGGATCGAACCAAATAAGAATCATGAATTTCGGTTGAGAATTGTGGTCTGGGCAGCGTCGACAACATTTGACACACACACACACAGACATACACACGCACACACACACACACACGCGATAGTCAAATTTTACATATAAATTAATTTATAAGAATCGAAATGTATTTAGTATGTATGTATGTATGTATGTATGTATGTATGTATGTATTTGGTATGTATTTATTCAGTAATAATAATATAATACACACACACACAAACAGACATACACCTATAGTTTTTTTCCACAGATTCGGTCTTAGAATGGTCTGATACGGATTTGTATGTGGTTATTTTTTTCTCATGCTTGGGTTGTCCCCCACCCCCTGGATCAATTCAAATCGGTCGTCCCTCTTAAATAAGAAGCAGCCTGTATGACCTAGCTTTGAGGGTAGTCCTTAAAATCACTATTTCTCCGTGAGCGCGTCGTGTTCCACGAACAATCCATCCAGTTCATAATAATGGACGAAAATATGTTCTGCCTCTTGTACTCTCGTACATCCCACGTTAATTGGAAGAATAAACTGTCGTTAAAACCAAAAGAAAATACCTGTAACAATATAATCACTCAAACTGTAATAGTAATTCAAGGCAATGTTTTTTTTTAACTATAACATCTTTTTATTAAGGAAATATAATATATAATGTTACGGCAAAATAGAATGAGCTCACGGTATATTTTTTTGGAAGCACAGTGGGAAAAAGCCCAGTCATGCAGCATGACCCCATGAGCGAATTTTTGAAGAAATCTTCGATTACTTCGATTTTTGACTGATTTTTTAACTTTGAAATTTTTGAAAACTTGATACATATTCTTATAGGAAATTTTACGCTGATTCCGAATATACCACATGTTAGTATGCTGAAAAAATTATTTCGCACAACAAATCGCAAAAAACAGGCTATTTTGAAATCGTTGACTACATTTTTGAAAATTTCAACCCGAAGATGTAATCCGATCATGCTGGCCAACGAACTTGAACTTTCGTTTTGTGTCCTTAACATTTGTTTGAAGTTTCAAGCACAATTCTACGGACAGTTATCGTCTGGAATGACACATAGTATATACATGCATACATACAAACATACATACATAAAAAAATGCGTTAAACTTCAGAATATGATTCATAATAGCCTGAAACGGATTTCTGCATAAAATTTTTTCAAAAATCCACATTCTTCAAATGTTGAGGCGAGAGCAATAGCTTAATTTTCTTCAAAAACTCGCCAAAACATTCACCGTTAGAAAATACATTGCACGGTAGAAAAAAAACATTGCACAGTGAACAGAACATTGACCGTTGGATAAATACATTTAACGTCAAATCAATACATTCTACAACTAAAAAATAGTTCTACGGTAATTAAAAACATTGGCCCGGAGAACGGTGCATGTCAAAATGGGTTGTCCCCACTGTAAAATTACTGAACCAAGAAGGCTTTTTCCGCCTTAGGTTGAACATGAACAGTATGAACACTTTGAATTAGCCGAGCATGTTTGTCGATATCGATGATTCAGACGCTGTACTGGGGAATTTTCATGTTTCTTTTTTATTTGCTAGATAGATAGAGCTGAGCAAGAGCTTTCCATAAAGGTGCTACGTGATGGGTATCTGACCTGGATAAGTGGTTTTGACCTGCAAACATTCAAATCTCGGGCAATCCTAAAGACATGAACATGTGTAAATCAGGCCAGTCACTCCTAGCCCTCCACAGTGAACGTGTCGCTTTCACCATGGGCAACGAACTCGTCTTGTATGAGGCGATATGTGAAAGGAAGACAGTGTTGGGCATAATCTTATCGTCGAATACGAATACGATTGTAATCGCGATAATTATTCGTTGATTCGGAGTCAACTGCGATTATATTTGTATTCGTCTGTGGGTCATACAACTCATAGAAATGCGTCACGGTATTCAATTTCAATAGGGCGTCCCTCCTATAATATGCGAAGCCTTACTAATAATACCTCGCTTCAGAGGGACGTCTTATTGAAATAGATTTGAGACAAATAGGCTGGGCTCCAACCGTTGAATTCGCTTTAAGGACGTATCTAGTTTATATCTTTAAGGACGAATATAGTTATTTATTTATTTTTACACGGGCCCCAGTTACATTGATAATCCTTGATACAACAACAATAGTATCTATCAAAAACGACGTCTCGACGGCGATTACGTGTCAATTCATCGACACAAAATAGATGACCTACAAAGCACCAAGGTGTACGATACACAAAATATTGCAAAAAGAAAACGAAAAAACGGTTACAAACAATCCAGTATCATATTACAAAAGCATTTTGTTACGTTTCTTGAAAAATGCCCTACTAACTTTCATCATGTCTACATCATCCGAAACACTTACAAGTTGATTGAACACTCTTTGCGCCCGCTTTAGGATCGTTCAGCAAATAGTTCGTTCGGACAGTTCGGAGGAAAAATATCTGATGCTGTCTTGTGGCATACGGTGGCACGTAAAAATTCAATTTTGTTAAACATGAGTCTGCGAACAAACATCATGTCAGCCAATTCATGGCGACTTTATAACGTGGTCAGACCCTCAGGCGCATCATTTCTGAACCGCTGAAATTGCCCCAGCCTACTCCCATTCTATAAGATGCAAATTTTAGGAACCGACGCTGAATCTGCCCAAACTTTTCTTTGACATTCATATAATGCAGCGAACAGACTATAGCAGCATGCTCTAGAAGCGGGCGAACCATGTGGTCAGTGCGAGAGAGTCCGTGAATTACCTTGTATATTGCGTCTTTCCAACCAAAAAAGCAAGAAAGGTGAGTGACTCGAATGTAGTGATCCAGAAAAAGGCTCAATGCTCCCTCCAAACTCAAATTACGACCAAACGGTTCATTCAACATTTCTCAGCCAATAATTGACCGATTTCAATGGTTGTTACAGTGCTCGTTCTATTTTCGAAACCTCTTGGTCCCACAAACCTCGAAATTTGAAAGTAAAATTGTTGAATGGTGTATACAATTAAAATATTGGAGTTTGAAAATTTCAGAGGAACAGTCCTAAGGGGAATTTCAAAACCAGTAGATTGCCGTAGGAATAATCAAAATCGGTCCACTATTGACCGAGAAAAATTAGAAAAAACGCAAATACACCATCTGTCGCCAACTTAACCAAAGTTGAGTCTCCGGCTCAGGAACCGTCCACCAATCCAATAGTCATAGGTTTTAGGAGAAACAGAGCGCAAAAAGGAAATTACAGAGCAATTTTCCCCATTCAATGAAATCGCTATGCACGATTTGGACTTATTGTTGAAGTCTAAAGTGAACGGAAGCATCCGCTTAGAAAGATAAAATGACACACGTCCACATCCCAATCGACAAGTTTAATTGTCTGCTCTCCACAACAACCCATGCTAGTTCGTCCTCAACAGAAATTAACTAACGAGATGAGTATTACGTTTAATGATCCGGGAAAATCAATTGATTCCTAATGGGCGGCCGCATTATCCGGCAGAGGTTGAGAGGGAGAGAGAGTGAGTTGGGAGATGGAGGGAGCGAGGGAGAGAGTCGAGATTCGAAGCGGTGCGGCGGAGATACGACGATTCGGGCGTCCTCATCGCCCGCAAAATTACTTTAATAGCCTCAAACATGGCCGAGATAAATCCGCCTTTCTCCACTCGAAAAGGCACATGCGAGTGGTCGGGAAGGAGCTCTCCAGCACTTACGCCGCACTTCTCCAATTTAACAAGGGGAAACTCCGCCCGCCCTCGCACATATTCAACTCGAGTGTCGCCTTTCGAAAAATCGTCCTCTTTGCCAGAAGCTCTTCGTTTTGCTTCCGAGTCTTCCTAGAGGTAGCGAAAGTTGCATTGTTTTCACTTTTAGGAGGAAAAAAAGTTGTTGGTCTCCAAAATCAAAATTTCCACTCGCATTTTACGTTTTACATCATTCTGAACAACTTTGCTTCCGTGTCTGTGTGTGTGTGTGTGTGTGTGTGTGTGTGTGTGTGTGTGTGTGTGTGTGTGTGTGTGCGTTTATGGGGTAGAGTAACTGTCCGTGTTTTTATCTCTTCGGAGCTCCTTCAAATCCCTACCCAAGTCATGGTCATGCGTCCCCTTCGCGCAACCCAGGCACCCTCTGGGTGAACAGAGGGTGGCAGAATGACTCGCTGGCGATTAGGGGGGAGGCTCGTGTCAACGAGTCCCCTGTCCCTTTTAAATGTCTCCCCGTTATGGATACAAACTACGCCGAGTTCTAGGGGAGGCGCTTGGGGGCGCCCCAGGCAGGGGCGTCGGCCATCCTCTCCCTCTTCTTCATCCTCGTCTTCCTATCCCTCATCCTCTTCCACGTCTGGCAGAAGCATCCTGTGCAGGCCAACGCTGCAATTGATATAGAACGAGAGCGGCCCAGGTATGCTTCTGAGGATTTGCGGCGAATGGCAGCAGAGGAGGCAGAGGCTGTGCGTAATGGGGTACGAAATATTAATGTATTCCTTCAAGCACGTTTTCCCATGCGCACGGTTTCTGCCATCCAATCTCTTCGCCTGAGGCCCCACCACTACAAGCAGCTTGTCCAGGATCTGATCCTGGCAAATAGCCGTGTGGCCTCTCCCGCATCTCCTACAGGCTTGGGGCAACAGCCCGCCGTTCAGCAATCCTCCCCCGGGACCTCCGGTCTTCTTGAAGTCTTGAATAGAAGAGAGAGATATTGAAGCTCGGGGAGCAGGTAGGCCGTATTAATGGTTATGAGAGTGCCTACCTGCAGGACCTGGCGAGGCGGGCTGTTGAGAGGCATGAAGGCTTGGAGGACGAGGTTGCAGCCTATATAAAGAGGATCTTCCCACGGGTTGAGGAAGCGACCATGACGGGGCATCAGGGAGCAGTTCCTCCTATTTTGGTGCCTCGTGGAGGTCGCAGAGCAGCAAAACAAGCGAGAAGACAGGAATATCAGCAGGTCCAGATGTTGTGGAGGAAGCATCCGGCTCGTGTGGCTGCGGAGGTACTGGAGGGAGCTGGCGATGAGCAAGTTTTGCCCCCTCTCCAGGAGTTTGTGGACTATTGGGAGCTTTCACCAGGGATTCCTTGCGCAGCATCATGTGCACGCCCGTGCTTCATGACGAGGCACATAAGTGCCGTGTCAAGAACTCCACCTCTGCGTGCGCATGGGAAAAGGTGCTTGAAGGAATACATTAATATTTCGTACCCCATTACGCACAGCCTCTGCCTCCTCTGCTGCCATTCGCCGCAAATCCTCAGAAGCATACCTCGGCCGCTCTCGCTCTATATCAATCGCAGTGTTGGTCTGTATAGAATGCTTCTGCCAGACGTGAGCACTGAGGCCACGCTTGGAACTGAAGGCTCTCTCACAGTGGGCACACTGGTGGGCATTTCTAGGGGTCGTGGAAGAGGATGAGGGATAGGAAGATGAGGATGAAGAAGAGGGAGAGGGTAACCGACGCCCCTGCCTGGGGCGCCCCCGAGCGCCTCCCCTAGAACCCCGCGGGCCAATGGGCTGGCGGGGGTTATCAGGCTCTCTGTTTGTATAATAATTGTATAATAATGACATGAGCCTCCCCCCTAAGCGCCAGTGGGTCATTCTGCCACCCTCTGGTAAACCAGAGGGTGCCCGGGTTGCACGACGGGGACGTATGACCATGACTTGGGTAGGGATATGAAGGAGCTCCGAAGAGATAAAAACACCAACGGTTACCCTACCCCAGCATATACATACATATATACATACATACATACATACATAAAAATGCGTTAAACTTCAGAGTATGATTCAGAATAGCCTGAAACGGATTTCTGCATAAAATTTTTTCAAAAATTCACATTCTACAAATTTTGAGGCGAGAGCAATAGCTTAATTTTCTTCAAAAATTCGCTAAAAGGGAGAACTTTGTGCTCGACGAATCATACGTGCATTGAGAGAAGTATTGATTTGTGAACAAGCAAAAAGGATTGGGGACCACCTACTGCCTAACCAGAAAGTTTCCGAAAGGGAAGAATATGCAAAGATTTCGAAAACGTTAGAAAATATTTAATTTTCCTGGATTTAAAACTTCATCGTTCTGAATGTAAATATATAAAATTGTGTATGTGTAAAAAAAAAAAAAAAAACTGCGACCTTATTTTGTTTTTACCGTGAACCTAAGTGGAGTTATGACCATTTTTACAATACCAAGTAAAAGGCACCAAAGAAAATCTTAAAATGGTAAAATTCTTTAAAACAGTGGGCTTAGAAACGATCTTCACGACGTTCTTTTACTAGGAATTAGTTGTAGAGTCGACCCCTAGAAGGTTCTCACCTATAAATGTAATATTAACACCCTGTAGATATATGAAGACACATTCATATCATACGAACGTGTCTCCCTATAAATGAAACTCCATGGATGCATATGTATTCAGAAAACAGAATATATGAGCTGGATGAGCCTTAGTCATGGAAAAATAGTGTGATCGATCATTATCAACCGACTCAAAACGATAATGAGAAGTAGGAACGTACCTAATACTTGCCATTTAAGAGAAATCCAGTTTTGTAAATAGATCTTTATTTTTTTAGACTTTCTGCAGTATTTTTTTTCCCCCGGTAGAATCTGGGCCTCTCCGATTTTCGCTTCTTCTCATTTGTAGCTTGTAGTTTATTCTGTCTCTGTATTTGTTTCAACACAAACAAAAACCAAACTAACGTAGCACAAGACTGAAAACAATCCACAACAAACGTGGCAGAAATAACGAAAGCGCCAATAAACACTTGTGAATCAGCTGTTGCATTTCCGAAATTTTGGTGGCCGACATATTCTCGAATTGAAAATATCAGTGTGGTCCTATTCACTGACTCGGTCAAAATCACTCGCTCGCACTTGACCGAGTACTGTCTGGGCCAATTTATACCTACTGAGTACTCGGCCGAATTCACTGTCTCGGCCAAGCACTCGGCAGGTGTAATTGGACCTTTAGGTCAAGGCTATTTTCGTCACATGATAAAAGGGAACGAAATGGGGTTTGATTTGAAGGGGTTTGATTGTAGGAATGTTACAAGGGTTTTCAACAAAGTGGATGGCCGGCAAATTCCTACCAATTTAGTGATTTGGAGGTTACCGGAGGAGAAACTCGCTTTTGCCAAAATAGGGAAAGAAGAGAGAGAATACGTTATGAAAGAAAACGAAGAGAGAAAATGAAAGATGGATGAAAGAGTCATTCGGCGTGTCTCGCGGTGATGGCGCCCCTGAAGGTTGACTGGGAGGGAAGAGTCCGAATGCTCCTTTAGTGAGTTGTAATATTCCTTACGTGATCTATGCATCCGATTAATGACGCGAAGTCGGAAGTTTAAATATTTTACAGACAAAACATTGGTAGTAGTATGGATCAGTGTTGGGCATAATCTTATTGTCGAATACGAATACGATTGTAATCGCGATAATTATTCGTTGATCCTGAGTCAACTGCGATTATATTCGTATTCGTGTAATCGTATTCGTCGGCGATTACACGAATACAACCCATAAAAATGCGTCACGATCATTCTTTTCAATAGGGCGTCCCTCCTATAATATGCGAAGCCTTGCTAATATTACCTAGCTTCAGAGGGACGTCCTTAAATCGAATTCAGCGATTGGAGTCCAGCCTATTTGTCTCAAATCTATTTCAATAGGACTAGTTGGCGGTAAAAATCCAGAAACTGTGACACATGTATGACTCATGACACAGATACCTACTCATTTTGTTCGAAAGTTATGAGATTTAGATGCTATAAGATTGTAATTAGTAATCACTATGTGAATTATTGGACTCGTCCCCGTCAATCTGTCGGGTAATATAATAACTGCTGGACTTGACTCTGTTCGATCTCAGGATAGTCTGGGGGATTTTCTATGCTTATAGTTTGGCGGTCTGGATGCTCGCAAGCTCGCATCTCAAACATCAAAACATATTCTAAACCAATCCTATTGGTAAGGTAGGTATAGATTGATTTATTGGAAAAATAGATCTGAAGGTGAGTATGTTGGTGGTCTGGATGCTCACTAGCTCGCTTCATACAACTTAAAAAATATATATGTATTCTTAATCAATCCTTTTGGTAAAATATAGATTAATTGGAGAAATAGATTAAAATCCGTGTTCAGAATGGGGGGGGGGGGGGGGGGGATATCTGAACCCCTGTTAATATGAGATTACTCTTTTAAAAAAATTAACTCTTTAGATCATTTAATGAGTGATTTTGATAAGTCAAACAACACGTTGTGTTGCAAAAATTGTATTATTTAATTCAGTTTTAAAAAACTGAGGGGCAGCACTAAATTTTTCTTATGATGTAAGAACATCAGTTCTGCCTCATTCATCTCATTATTAGTCCGACCCATTCATATCTATCTTCTAAATATTATACAGCTATATAGTACTAATTCATCTGAATAGATATAATGGAAAACAGAATATATATTATATTTGCGTCAAGCAAAATTCGTTTTTGACAATCAGGGTTGCATTATTTGTTCATATTCCCAGAAAGTCCCGTGGGGGGCAGGTCTAAGGTTTTGACTAGACAAAAACTTTATTTCTGCTTCCCAACTTTTTTAAACCACAATTAAGTAATGTAAATCGATTTCAGATGCTTCAAATGTCAACGATGTGAAAAAATGGGTCTAACGATTCCAAATCATATTTTTAAAATATAAAAATGATGGCTTGAAGTGGCGAAATCTCTTCTTGAAAATGGGGACTTGAGTCCACCCTAGGTGGGGTTGTGTAGTAGTTATATATGATGTTTTTACCTAAAAAAATACAAAACCACCACCACCGCCACTGAAATGAACTCTAGGAGTCATTTCAGAATGTCTCAAAACGGATATTAATGAAGAAAATTTTGGAAATTTCTGATTTTAAACTTTTTTAACCATTGCAATAGCTTCATTGCCAACAAAAATTCGATAAGACGCATTAAGGTGCCATTTTGAATACATTTGAAATAACTATTCGTACTAACTTGAGGTAGGAGCAGCGATTCTCAGAAGATGTAGTGGTGGTAAATGTCAAATAACTTATTACCCGCACTCTGCTGTTCATTCATTCGAACACGAGCTTTTGAATTTTGTACTACTTGTTGAAGTTATCATTCTCGCAATCTTCAATAATGTTTGCTATAATCATCGGTTGGCTGTTATGATGGTAACAGGGAAAACAATTTTCGCAAAACTTGTATTACCGTTCTCTTCAATTTTTTTAATTTTAAAACTGCTAATTCGCGTTTTCTTTTGTAGTTTAGATGAAATAGTCCCCAGATCTTTGGGGTTCTTGCAGATGGTAATAAATCCATACATTTTGATTGAATGGACAATTCTATTTTTAGCGCAAAAATCACGTTCTGGACCACTATGTGTGAAATAAAAATTTGGTGATTTCTCTATTTCTGAAAAATGTCATTCTATTGAAAAAGCCCAAATTCGGATTGGACCCTACTAGGACAATCGCTTTTGCTATATTATTTTCAATAATGAATCTTTGTAATCGAGCAAGAAAAAATATTTTAACCCTCCCTCAAAATTTGTTGGTTTACGTTTCGAGATACGTAGAATCCAAAAATCAAATAAAAAATAATCCGCCCGTCCGCCGTACGCCGTCCAGAGCTTTTCACTTGGACCAAAGATTATGAGATTCGGCTCTAAAATCATACATTGGCCGGGGATGTGCCAGTAACATCGGTATCAATTTTGATCAACCCTGAAGGATAGTAAACAAGGGCTAAAATATTGAAAATCGAGATCTCAGATAATTTCATGGTAACAGTAATGTTTTTTTGGTTCTCATTTACTTATAATTTAAAAAAAAAAAATCGAATGAAATCAACCACAAGGCCGAAGGTCTTAAGATCTTCCGTTCTCTCACTACGAGCATAATGATTTTTCGGGGGAACTAGTTGAGTTTCATCAATGACCGCTAGTAATCTAGCTAGTAGCACGGCATGCGCGTTATATGGCACAGTGGGTCACAGTGCGTTATAAAACGAAAAAACTCAACGTACCCGATAAATCAGTACCCAACTAACAAAAATCAAAATTCATTTCTCGTAGTTTGAAAAAGGCATAAGCCGAAATATAAAAATTAGTTTGATGTTGTCAATTGTTGTTTTTCCTTAAAAATTGTTTGAATATGTATATGCTCTTGTAGAGCCATTTCATGCGGTTATATATATATATATATATATATATATATATATAAAGCGTTGAACTAGGATTCATGAAAATTTTCGAAAATTTTCTTCATTGAAATCCGTTTTGAGACATTCTGAAACGAACCCTAGATCAACACTTTATATATATATATATATATATATATATATATATATATATATATATATATATATATATATATATATATATATATATATATATATATATATATATATATAGTTTTGATGAAAGATGAAAACACTCGAATGTAATATTAATTTGAGTTATTACAGAAGGTAGGAAAAGATAGGAAACACTTAAATAAACTTACAAAATTTAGACTAGAGCTGACGACGCTGACACAGCGAAATATTCTCTCAATTTAGTAAGTTTATTTAAGTGTTTCCTATCATTTCCTACCTTCTGTAATAACTAAAAAAAAAAAAATATATATATATATATATATATATATATATATATATATATATATACAGGGTGAGTCTCTCGCAAATGCAAAAAAAAAAAAAAAAATTGGGTAAAACTACATCAAAAATGGAGTAAAATGCCGCCAACTGCATATTAGCGAATTTTTGAAGAAAATTAAGCTATTGCTCTCGCCTCAAAATTTGTAGAATGTGAATTTTTGAAAACATTTTATGCAGAAATCCGTTTCAGGCTATTCTGAATCATATTCCGAAGTTTAACGCATTTTTTTATGTATGTATGTATATATGTATGTATATATGTATGTATGTATGTATGTATGTATGTATGTATATATGTGTCATTCCAGACGATAACTGTCCGTAGAATTGTGCTAGAAACTTCAAACAAATTTTAAAATGTTAAGGACACAAAACGAAAGTTCAAGTTCGTTGGCTAGCATGATCGGATTACATCTTCGGGTTGAAATTTTCAAAAATGTAGTCAACAATTTCAAAATAGCCTGTTTTTTGCGATTTGTCGTGCGAAATAATTTTTTCAGCATACTAACATGTGGTATATTCGGAATCAGCGTAAAATTTCCTATAAGAATATGTATCAAGTTTTCAAAAATTTCAAAGTTGAAAAATCAGTCAAAAATCGAAATAATGCCGTTCGCTAGTTGTAAAAATCGGTAATATTTGCATGAAACATTGTCCAAATTCAGATTGAACTACTCTTATGGAAGTATCCCTGTATAACCAATCCTAGAACCATGCTGTTTAAAACGTAGGTAGTAGGTGCTTAAAAAAAAAAAAAAAAGTAATCACAACTGATGAGTTTACTCTATGCATGTGTTAATAATTTGATTCCATGTTTGTCTATCAAAATCATAAACTAAAATCAATAGCGACACGATCAATAGCGACTGAAATGTCGAAGATTTCTTCAAAAATTCGCTCATGGGGTCATGCTGCATGACTGGACTTTTTTATCTCAATCCGTTCTCGAGATGTGATTTTTAGCGAATTTTTGAAGAAAATTATTGCTCTCGCCTCAAAATTTGTAAAATGTGAATTTTTGAAAAAAAATTATGCAGAAATCCGTTTCAGGCTATTCTGAATCATATTCTGAAGTTTAACGCATTTTTTTATGTATGTATATATGTATATATGTATGTATGTATGTATGTATGTATGTATGTATGTATGTGTCATTCCAGACGATAACTGTCCATAGAATTGTGCTAGAAACTTCAAAAAAATTTTAAAATGTTAAGGGCACAAAACGAAAGTTCAAGTTCGTTGGCCAGCTTGATCGGATTACATCTTCGGGTTGAAATTTTCAAAAATGTAGTCAAAAATTTCAAAATAGCCTGTTTTTTGCGATTTGTCGTGCGAAATAATTTTTTCAGCATACTAACATGTGGTATATTCGGAATCAGCGTAAAATCTCCTATAAGAATATGTATCAAGTTTTCAAAAATTTCAAAGTTAAAAAATCAGTCAAAAATCGAAATAATGCCGTTCGCTGGTTGTAAAAATCGGTAATATTCTTCAAAAATTCGCTCATGGGGTCATGCTGCATGACTGGACTTTTAAAAATTGGCTACAAAATCCTCACAATGTCCTTAAACGACACAGAACATATTTCGTCAACTTGAGGAAAGTGGAAATGATCTTTCAGCTTATGGCTTCTTCGCATGTTTAAAGGTTTTTTCAGGAAAACCGTGTTTTTTAGCGAATTTTTGAAAAAAATTAAGTTATTGCTCTCGCCTCAAAATTTGTAGAATGTGAATTTTTGAAAAAATTTTAAGCAGAAATCCGTTTCAGGCTATTCTGAATCATATTCTGAAGTTTAACGCATTTTTTTATGTATGTATGTATGTATGTATATATACCTTTTTCGAGTCAAATTCAAGGTTTTTCGAGTCTAATCCAAGGTTTTTCGAATCAAATTCAAGGTTTTTCGAATCAAATTCAAGGTTTTTCACATCAAATTAAAGGCTTTTCACATCAAATTAAAGGTTTTATATTTCAAATTAAAGGCTTTTCACATCAAATTAAAGGTTTTATATTTCAAATTAAAGGTTTTCATTTTCAAATTAAAGGTTTTCATTTTCAATTAAAGGTTATTTATATAGTAAGCGATTTTGAACTATAAATATTACATAGAACAACGTTTTCAAGAGGTGGTAGGTATTGACAAGAAACCATTGGGAACAGAAAAAAAGTATGAACTGTACTTTGACTTTTCACAATAAGTTCAATGCAAATCGACGCCTGCTGCTGCCTCTGGAAGAATTAGCATCATGTCCATGACGTAATTTGCGCAATCGGTACTGGTGACTGTTGCTACACCTAGACTTATTACGTCGCACAAACTAAGCTCATTACGCCCTTCGCTGAGAACATTTCTGGCAAATAATTTTACTTTAGAAAATACCTTCTCGGCTGGGTTCAGCTGGGGGTGAATACGGAGGGAGGTACTTCACATCAACGCAGAGTTCTTCAATCCGACGTTTCACCATATCAGCGTGATGGATACGCGCATTATCCATAATTAAGTAGGACCTGTTTGTGTCGGGGAGCTTTGCGACTAGCTCTGTCAGAAATATACAGAATTCACTTGCATTGCAGTTCCCAAGTGATAAGATTTTATGGTGCACAATGCCTTGGTTATTCATGGCCACGATCAGAGTAGAGTTTCTCCCCCTCACGGTTGGAACAGGAACCACAGCGCGTGAACCCCTTCTTGAACGTGCCTGACTTCGGCGAAGGTGCAAATTGAAGCCGGACTCATCAATGAAAACCATGTGTCCTCTCTCCCTTGGTGTCCACGTATTGAATCTTGTGGCATATTCCTTCCTTTGTTCTTTCGTTGCGTTACAATTCATGCGATCAACTTCCTTATGTGATTGTTTCAGCGTAATTTTCAACGAAGTTAACCCTTTGTTGATGGTCGTTATTGACAAATTTACATTTCTTGAAGATAGAACGCGCTGAATTTCCTTCAACGTGCGTGCTGGATTTTCTTCGGTTGCAACCTCAATTGCCTGAAGCACCTCGGGTGTTAACAACGTAAGGCGTGAACCGCCTCTGGGTCGCATTACCAGCTCGCTCTCATTTCGCTTGTACTGCGTAACTAGGTAGTAGGCAGTGTTTACCTTCAAACCTGATATTGTAGCAGCCTCTTTAATGGACCGACCCTCCTCGTACAACCTCAGAAACATCACTTTTTGGTCTTTCGAATACTTTTCATAATTACCTCTAGGTCGACGAACACGAGACGGCACAGCGTTGTCTAAAGAAGTGTCCGTTTCACTGGAACTTAGAATACGAATTCTTTGGTGGCTAGGTTGGCGGGAGACATTCTCGTCAGAATCGCTATTCATGATGCAACAAAATTACAACGGAATCCGAGAAAACTTTTGGGCTGAAATACGGCAAACGCGCGACAGGAGTGTGGATTATTACATAACGAAGGAATTCGCTGCACATAATGAAGTAACAACCTTTTAATCCCTTCTGCTTGCGGAAACTAGCCACCCTTATGGTGGATTTCACCACCTCCGCTTAAGGGTTTAGCCTCAGTTTTTAGCCTCCATAGCCTCAATTTTGGCCTTTTAGCCTCCGGTTTACCAGTTAGCCGAACCTTAAGCGGAGGTGGTGAAATCCACACTTACAAATATTCGCCATCTGAATGTTGAGCCAAATGTTATACATAGTTCAAAATCGCATACTACAAAACCTTTAATTTGAAAATGAAAACCTTTAATTTGAAAATGAAAACCTTTAATTTGAAATATAAAACCTTTAATTTGACGTGAAAAGCCTTTAATTTGATGTGAAAAACCTTGAATTTGAATCGAATAACCTTTAATTTGATGTGAAAAACCTTGAATTTGAATCGAAAAACCTTGAATTTGACTCGAAGAATCTTGAATTTGATTCGAAAAACCTTGAATTTGACTCGAAAAAGGTATATATGTATGTATGTATGTATGTATGTATGTGTCATTCCAGACGATAACTGTCCGTAGAATTGTGCTAGAAACTTCAAACAAATATTAAAATGTTAAGGACACAACACGAAAGTTCAAGTTCGTTGGCCAGCATGATCGGATTACATCTTCGGGTTAAAATTTTTAAAAATGTAGTCAAAAATTTCAAAATAGCCTGTTTTTGCGATTTGTTGTGCGAAATAATTTTTTCAGCATACTAATATGTGGTATATTCGGAATCAGCGTAAAATTTCCTATACGAATATGTATCAAGTTTTCAAAAATTTCAAAGTTGAAAAATCAGTCAAAAATAAATATGCAGTTGGCGGCATTTTACTCCATTTTTGATAAAGTTTTACCCAAATTTTTTCCTCATCCTGTATATATATATATATATATATATATATAAGTTACGTCGGGTGCCGAGAGAAAAGAGTTTTTAAAAAGCACTTTCTTTATTTGGAACCGACGGAACACAAGTTTGAATAAGGAAAACGGAACGGAGATACGTAGCGTACGAGCGGAGCAACGAGACTGACTCGAACGGTGGGGGAATCAAGCTTATATAGCCTCGGTGGGTTGATTCAGCAGAAATAAAGATAGATCAGCGGTTTTGGTACTATAACACCTCCCTCCCCAAGTGGAAAACTGCAGACAATTTTTTCGCGAAGTTTTCTCAGATTGGAAATGATAAGTTTAATGAAATTTTGAAGTTAAGTTGAAGTGAGATTTAAGTTCATAAGTTTTAAATTGAAGTGTTAGGGATTCAAGTTTATTCGTTTTGTCAAGTTAACCCGCTCCGTGTTCCTTGTTTTGTTTTAAAAAAATTTTACAATCGAAAAACAGTAGTAGTTTGAGTTACAATTAACAGATTATAAAACACATTATAACATATTATAAAACAAATCACTCATGGAATACGTCATGAACATCATAAAACAATTACAAGAAAACATCATAAAACATTAAAAAAATCATAAAATAAAGAATCATAACACATCACCAATCATGTAATCATTAAACATCATAAAACACATAAAACATATTTAAAAAAAATCCAAACATGGAGTATACATACAAAAAAAATATATAGAAAGATATTACATAGAAAGAGATTACAAAAAAATGAGATTACAACAAAAAATTACACAAATTATAATATTAGGTCAAGGGGATTTATGTAGGTTGATTTGTTATTTTGGCTCTCCCACATTTCTGTCTATAATTTATGATTGTGTACCCGAACAGTGACAATATTAATACGTAGAGTATTATAGTCCATATGCTAGGCAATATGGAGGGGTACCAATTAAGACCATCTTGGTCGTTGTCAAAAGGGTTTAAGTTTAAATGAAAGTTGTCTAAGTTTTTGAGGTTGATGTCGTCAAAACGCATAAACATGTGAGTGAAGTTAAGGGAATCAAATTTCGGGGTAGATATGCTTAACAAGGTTGGACTTCCCGTACTGGTAAGTTTTGATGACATTAATTTGTCGTGATAATAAACTGAGTCAGAGTTGGGGTTGACGAGATGGATACCTTGTAGGGTGAGTGTTTCCGATTTATCTGAACTTTTAATCTGTAGTTGTTCCTCTTGAGGAAAAACTACCAATAATTGGTCAAAAACCATTTGCTTGTGATAACAATTCCACGTTGCAATAAAATTGCTCATTAAAAATACAACGATCGGATAGTGGAAGGATCTCATTACCATTCTTCAATAGATATTTAAATTTAGGTATTACTGTAGTGTACTCTTCGTTGACATGCCAAGATGTGGAGTATAAATAGTACAAATGATAATCAACATTTTTGTAAACTGGTAGTGTGAGGAAATACACAATTCTGTTGCTACGAATGTTACATTGTACTCTAAATAAGGACTCATAAGTCAGCAGATCAGTTAGATTTAGTGACAATTTTTGTAATTCGATTTCCAGAACGTGAGTACTTACGATACTAGGGTGTAAAATGCCTTGTTTACTAAAGGTAATTGATGTTTCGATTTCTGACAGCAGATTGAGGATGAGATTCATGGATGTTTGAAGATGATACATTATATCTTTGTAGATAAGTGTTTGACCATCAAATGAGTTTACGATAGTATTTATTTCCGCAAATTTATGTTTTATTTGGTCGCTATTAAATTGAATGGTTTGGAGGGGTTTGTTGTAATTGGTGATAAGTTGATTAACCACGGAATACTGTTGAGAGAACTTCGTTTGAAGGTTCTTGTTGCGCTTATCGATATCGTTAATAATGTTGTCGAATTTTTCTTTATCATCATTGTCTAAATTTCCAGTGATTGCTTTAATAACAGTTGTCTAAATTTCCAGTGATTGCTTTAATAACAGTTCCTAAACCATTGATCAGTCCTCGTATCTGTCTGGTTTCTCCGTGAAGTCTTATGTTTGAAATTTTTTGGTCAACGAGCATTTGTACATGTTTGAAGAATGAACAATATTCGTCGAGTTTATCATGGAGTTTGCGAGAATTTTGGGTTAGTCGTATGAGAGAGGAATAGTTGGAATTTAAATTGTCGACTTCTGTATAGATTCCAGTTAGTTCGTAATAGTGGGTTAGTACGTGTTCTGTCTCCTCTAATTTGGCAGGTCCCAGGTCGATTGGGATTATTCCTCCACTTCTATTGAGGTTCTTGACCTCTGCACAGAGGGCTGCAGTTGTAAGCAATAACCTGTAATGACGTAAGACGGAATTACTTTCTATAGTTTATTTCCTAGGACCAAAATGCTGTTTTGATTTCCAAGGTCCGTGAGGGGGGGGGTCTGGATCTGAATCTATGTCTGAGTCATCTGAGGTTTCTGAGGTTTCTGGAGTTTGTTTAGTACCTAACTTCCTGGGTCGTTTGATGTTGGAAATATGAATTTTCTTTTGGGTGTTGTGCTGACGAGGAGCGATGTCTACCGTTTTCTTATCCACATCCAATTTGTCCAAAGTTTCCTTACTGTATTTATTTTTTGTTTTGCTCATGAATTGTTTGTTTTTTACAAATATGGTTTCGGGAATATCTGGTATAATCTCTCTATTTTCGTTAGCTTTATTGATGGCTTTATTGATGGCTTTTCTTTTGTTCGGGAACTGCGATTATGAATTTCGGAATATAACCTGGCTGTTCGGTCCTTGTGTTTCGAGGTGTAATCGTTTAGCATTATTCGTTCTAAATCTGCTTCGAGGGGGCTACCTGGTTCTGTATGACCATAAACGACTTCTAAAGGAGTAAGAGCGGTTATTGAATGAATCGAATTGTTATACGCTATTAAGGAGTATTTTACTTTTGTGACCATGGAGTCACAGGAGAATTCGGATCGGTTATTGAAGAGTCGTATATATTCAATTAAGGTTGAGTGGAACCTTTCTATTGCTTCGTTACTATTGGGATTTTGGATCTTCCATCAAATCAAAAGTTTAGTAATTTTAAAATTTCTCCTTCTAATAAGAACAGTAATGCAAATCCCACCTCCAAAAATTTCGAAAAGAAGAATAACGTAATTAAAAAGCCTTGCTCCATTTGTGCAGGGAAAGGCTTTGATAATAGATATCATCCAGAGGCCAGCTGTTGGAATAGGGTAACTAAGAAAGCTACTAATAATACTATAAAATTTGAGTCCCCTCAAAGTTCTGGTGAGGAAGCAAAAAACGAGCAATTAGGCCACTAATTAAAATAAATTTGCTTTTAAACGATAGTAATTTTTTGCAAAGGTCTGTATGATTCTGGGTCAAACATTTCTATCATAAATAAGAATTTAGTAGAAAAATTGCGAATAAATTGTTTCAAAGTAAGAAATCCAGAGTTTAAAATGGTTAGTGGCCGAGGCAATGTTGTGGGCATAGCGAAAATTAAAGTAAAAACTTTTTCTCTCACCAAAGACGTATTTGTATTTGTGCTAGATAGCGCCAATTTCAGTCATGATTTTTTGATTGGCTTAGATTTGATTGCAGAATTTAAATTGTGCCAAGATCAAAATTTGAGATTTTTCCAGAATTTAGAATTTGACAGGCACAAACCCAGAGGAGGTAACATTTCTAGTGACTTAAATATACATTTTTGTCAGTTAAGCGATTCATTACACCATCTCTCCTCAGAATGAAAATTGTTAGTAGAAAATTTGATTTCTCGGTTCAATGAAGCTTTTGCTACAAATAAGTATGATGTTGGTGGAGTCAGTAATCATGAGGCTCATGTAAAACTGTTGGAACACAGATATATATCCAGAAAGCCTTATCGTTGTAATGTGATCGATCAAAAAGAGATTGAGTGCCAAGTCAATCAGTTACTGGAGGCGGGGCTCATCGAAGAGTCCACTTCTCCGTTTGCAGCGCCAGTAACGTTGGCATTTAAAAAACAGCCTGATGGCACTAAAAAAAAAAAAAAAAAAAAAATCGTTTATGCATCGATTACACCGCCCTAAATAAGTTAATTATTCCAGAGAGCCAACCCTTTCCCAGAATAGAGGACCTCATAGTTAAGGCCAGGGATTGTCAGTGGTTCTCTGTGTGAGACATAAATAGTGCGTTTTGGTCAATACCAATAAGAGAAAAGGACAGGTATAAGACTACTTTCGTGACTCAGACAGGGCATTACAATTGGCGCTGTTTGCCTTTTGGGCTCAAGACATCCCCTGCTATTTTTCAGAGGATATTAAGAAACACCTTAAAAAAGTATGGCCTGGACGAGTTTGCTGTCAACTACATAGACGACATTTTAATATTTTCAAAAACACTTAAAGAACATATGGCTCACTTAGAAAAATTAATTTCTGGAATTCAAAAAGAAGGTTTCAGACTTAGCTTGGCCAAATGCGAGCTAGCAAAGAGCAGAGTAAAGTATTTAGGTCATATTGTAGAAAATAACTGTACTACTCCCATATTTGATAACGTAGCTCCCTTAAGGAGATTCCCAGTGCCCCAAAATCAGAAAAATGTACGGCAATTTTTAGGAAAAGTAAATTTTTATAGCAGCTATATACCTAATGCAGCAATAATTTTGGCACCTCTGCATAACCTATTAAAAAAGAATGTAAAATTCGAGTGGTTGCCAAAATGTCAGGAGAGTTTTGATTTCGTAATAGAGCACCTTTGTAATAGCCCATGCCTTGCCATTTTCAACCCAGATAAACAGACATTTGTTTATACCGATGCGAGTATTAACGGTATAGGCGCTGTTCTGAAACAATTGCAGTCAGATAATACCGAAAAACCGGTTGCTTTTTTCTCCAAAAAGTTAATCGATTCTCATAAAAAGAAAAAAGCTCTGTTTTTAGAATGCCTCGCAATTAAATAAGCTTTATTATATTGGCGTCACCAACTCTTGGGCATGAAATTCAAAGTTCTAACTGACCAAAAACCACTTGTGGGAAAGAGCATAAATAGTGAGTTTGATGATGAACTTAGAGAAATGCTTTTGCATATATCACAGTTTGAATTTGAAATAGAATATAGACCAGGAAAAGATAATGTGGAGGCAGACTGTCTATCAAGAAATCCGGTGCTGGAGCATACTGATAATTTCACAGATCTCAAAATTGTTAATTTACTAGATTTCTCAGAATTAAAGATTGATCAAAAAAATAATCTGGATAATATAAAAAGTAATTCGAATTTAATTGAAGAAAACGGGATATTTTACACTAAAGTAAATGAGAAAAAGAGATTATTGATCAGCGAGAGTTTTGCTAATGCACTGATAGAAAAATCCCATTTAAAGTTTGGCCACATAGGAGCAAAGCAGATCGAATTAACTTTATTTCCTCACTTTTATATTAAACATTTTGGAAGACGCATAAAATCATACTGCCGGTCATGCTCCATTTGCGTTCAGAACAAAACTAGGATTCATCCGCACTATGGTCTATTGTCCCACTTAGGCCCTGCATCCCAACCTTTTGAAATAATGTCAATAGACACAATAGGTGGCTTCTCTGGAAATAATTCCCCTCATAAATATATTCATTTACTTGTCGATCATTTCACTCGCTATGCATTTGTATCAACTTCTAAGAATCAGACCGCTACTGACTTTCAAAAATTATTAAATTTAGTTTTGAAAGATGGCAATAAAATTCACACTCTGCTATGTGATCAGTATGCGTCTTTGAACGACTTCATGCGTCGAATGACTTCAAAAATTTTGTGAAACACCAGGGAATAAAGCTCCTATACACTTCAATAGACTGCCCTTTCTCTAATGGACTAAATGAGCGACTAAACCAAACTCTAGTTAATCGTCTAAGATGCAAAAAAAAATGAGTCTGTTTGTAACAAGAAACGGCCGTGGTCTGGCATTTTAAAAGAATGTGTAGAGGAATATAATGATACCATTCACTCGGTCACTCGGTTTTCGCATAATTACCTCTTAAACGGCGTACCACCCCAAATTTTCAAAAATTTCATTTTTTCCAATAATTCAACTTTGGAACTAGACAGGAAAATGGCACTGGAAAACTCCATTCACGGCCATAAATGCAATGAAAAGATATACAACAAGAACAGAAAATGTATGGAATTTAAGCCAGGTGATCTTGTATATATCAACCATGGAAATTCTCTTAATAAGAACAAGTTGGCGCCAATTTGTACTTGGCCTTTCACAATTATGGAAAAACTGTCAAATATCATGTATATAGTAAACTCAGGAATTCAACGAGTAGAATCAAATGTTTTCCATGTTTCAAAATTGTACCCTTATCAGCCTGCGATACATTGAAGATGCATATCGCTAAAAAAAAAAAAAAAAAATTTGAGCATGCATTTATTTGTCAACTTGGATACATAACGAGCACAATGTTCATTGTAATTCTATGTTTCGTACAATCATGTATTTTTTATATATCTATATATACTTATACTTTTTTTGGTCCTTCGAGCCGGATAAGTTGCCCCCCCCCCCCCCCCCCGGCTTTTTCGCACAGAGTGGGGATGTAATAATATCGAAGTACCTTCTCATTATTTGATTGCCGCATCAAACACCTCATCTCACCTTACCGTACCTTTGAACTCACTATCTCACAAGAGTGGACACCTCTTATCCGGACGCCGCTTATCTTAATCATCACATCGCAACATCGATCCAGCCCCGAATTCACGCTCTCGTCAGTCGTACAGCAACTGCTGTCACTACAACGTCTCACTACAATCACAAGTTTCACTCTTCACGAATTTACTTGAAATTCTAGCACCGCTTTTGTAGTTTTGAACATAATGGTTTCGCAATAAATTATATTGCTGATTTACTGGTTTTAATTACTCCTGCGCAAATTAGGTAGAATGAACTTATATATATATATATATATATATATATATATATATATATATATATATATATATATATATATATATATATATATATATATATATATACTCCTGCTCCAAATTAGAGCACCACTATCCATTACTTCATTTGTCCCCTTCTTTTAGCGAATTTTTGAAGAAAATTAAGCTATTGCTCCCGCCTCAAAATTTGTAGAATGTGAATTTTTGAAAAATTTTTATGCAGAAATCCGTTTCAGGCTATTCTGAATCATATTCTGAAGTTTAACGCATTTTTTTATGTATGTATGTATGTATATATGTATATATGTATATATGTATATATGTATATATGTATATATGTATATATGTATATATGTATATATGTATATATGTATATATGTATATATGTATATATGTATATATGTATATATGTATATATGTATATATGTATATATGTATATATGTATATATGTATATATGTATATATGTATATATGTATATATGTATATATGTATATATGTATATATGTATATATGTATATATGTATATATGTATATATGTATATATGTATATATGTATATATGTATATATGTATATATGTATATATGTATATATGTATATATGTATATATGTATATATGTATATATGTATATATGTATATATGTATATATGTATATATGTATATATGTATATATGTATATATGTATATATGTATATATGTATATATGTATATATGTATATATGTATATATGTATATATGTATATATGTATATATGTATATATGTATATATGTATATATGTATATATGTATATATGTATATATGTATATATGTATATATGTATATATGTATATATGTATATATGTATATATGTATATATGTATATATGTATATATGTATATATGTATATATGTATATATGTATATATGTATATATGTATATATGTATATATGTATATATGTATATATGTATATATGTATATATGTATGTGTCATTCCAGACGATAACTGTCCGTAGAATTGTGCTAGAAACTTCAAACAAATTTTAAAATGTTAAGGACACAAAACGAAAGTTCAAGTTCGTTGGCCAGCATGATCGGATTGCATCTTCGGGTTGAAATTTTCAAAAATGTAGTCAAAAATTTCAAAATAGCCTGTTTTTCGCGATTTGTTGTGCGAAATAATTTTTTCAGTATACTAACATGTGGTATAATCGGAATCAGCGTAAAATTTCCTATAAGAATATGTATCAAGTTTTCAAAAATTTCAAAGTTGAAAAACCAGTCAAAAATCGAAATAATGCCGTTCGCTGGTTGTAAAAATCGGTAATATTCTTCAAAAATTCGCTCATGGGGTCATGCTGCATGACTGGACTTTTTTCCCTTATCAAGTTTTTATCCGTTTACACACATTGTTCGCAAACACAGAAGCAATAAGGTAACCAAAAAAAGGTGAAAATTCATGAAGAAAAGATCCGATGTTTATAATAAAATTAAATGAAAATGTACCTTGTGGTGAAATTATAGAAATTGTAAATTTGAAAAAAAATATGCCAGTTTTGCTTTTCAATACTTGGTATTACCTCCTCTAGCTCGGATGACGGCTTGGAGCCTTCGACCCATGCTTCCAATCAAGTTTTGGTTGATAGTTGGTAAGGGAAGAAACAAGGGGACAAACGAAGAAATGGATGGTGGTGCGCTAATTTTGAGCACGAGTGTATATATATATATATACACTTATAAAACAATGTTTCATGCAAATATTAGCGACTTTTACAACTAGCGAACCGCATTATTTCGATTTTTGACTGATTTTTCAACTTTGAAATTTTTGAAAACTAGATACATATTCTTATAGGAAATTTTACGCTCATTCCAAATATACCACATGTTTGTATGCTGAAAAAATTATTTCGCACAACAAATCGCACAAAATAGGCTATTTTGAATTTTTTGACTACATTTTTGAAAATTTCAACCCGAAGATTTAATCCGATCATGCTGGCCAACGAACTTGAACTTTCGTTTTGTGTCCTTAACATTTTAAAATTTGTTTGAAGTTTCTAGCACAATTCTACGGACAGTTATCGTCTGGAATGACACATACATACATACATATATACATACATACATACATTAAAAATTGCGTTAAACTTCAGAATATGATTCAGAATAGCCTGAAACGGATTTCTGGATAAAAATTTTTCAAAAATTCACATCCTACAAATTTTGAGGCGAGAGCAATAGCTTAATTTTCTTCAAAAATTCGCCAAAACTGAACGAACTGAGCCAAAAACAAGGGAAAAACTGCAAAATCTGACAGGTGCCCCCGCACCTTCAGTTCTGATAACTGTACAGTTTTTTGCTCATATATGTCCTCGTGAAAACTGCATAGTTAAAAACAGAGCGTGTGCAGGTCACTTTAAAGTTAATGCCAATAGGGCTCTTTACGTTTCATTAGCCTGGAGGAGTTATAAGATTTGGTGACCTTGACGGTCTCCTTCAGCTGCCCTTTCAATTCCTACAGCTTGGCGTTATAAAATCTCGCTCGGAAACGTAAATTAGAAGAGCGAAATATTCAATTTTGTAAATCAGGGATGTTCGCGGCCTATCCGGTGAACACCTGCCACAGGGCATTTCGTATTCTTTTCCCGCCTTTAGGAGGTTTAGACCGGTGCCGTCAGAAAGCACGGTTTGAGGGTCCTGCCGTCTCGTTGGGAATCCCTGATATCCCATCAGACTCAACGTTTTACCTGTCACAGCAATCTCACGCGGGGGAGGCAACGCCTGGAAGTGACGGGATAAAATATAACTTTAGCTACTGCTGCGAGCCTGCGCCTCTCTTCCCTCGCCCATTAAAAAGCCACATCTAGAGCAGAGCCCTGCAGGTGTGGAAAATGTGGTTTACCTCTCACTATCTCTCTCTTTGAGAATATAAACCATGTCGTGTGACACCTTATACTAAACGTGTACTTATTCATTTTGCATGTGCACTTTGAGGTTTTCAATAGTCCTGGATACAAGGCGGAAAATATAATAATTTAAGGAGAGGGTTTGAGATTAAATTTAGAAAATATAGTCCATTCCTAGTAAATGAATCGTCTGCCACTTCGAAAGTGGTGGGATAAAAAATGGCGGCCTCATAAAGATAGCTTAATTTGCCCATCTTAAAGTTTTTTTCTTCTAATAATTCCTAAACCATTCATCCTACAGAAATTTTTATACGTAGCAAAGTTGCAGAGCATAAAAATACAAAGCGATCTGACCTAAAAACTATGAATCATCTCCCAAAATAAGCGAATAGAACAAAGTAAAAAGTTCCAGTCATAGAGCATGATCGTATGAGCGAATTTTCGTTAATTATTGTATTCTATAATGTTAAATTGATTTGAAAAATGAGCTTTTTGAGTAGAAGGAAATTGTTAACTATTAATTTGGATGGCAAAAAACGTATTCTAAATTATATTCTTCTTTTCGAAAATATATTCAGGTCTTGAGATTTTTTTGCAGTTTTAATGGATTTTTTTTTTTTTTTTTAGCAACATTTAATGAAATTTTAGTACATTTTTCTCACATTTTTGTACATATATTGTTTAATGTTCTATTACATACTTAATAAACTTTATTTGAGCAATATCCTGCAAAAACATGTAATTTTAACGATTTTGAGCCATTTTCAGTGATTTTTTCAGCACATTTTTTGAAATTTGATCAATAAATTGAGTTGTGGCCAACGAATTCATCCTTTCGTTTGGAAAGCATGATTTTTTGGCGCAAGAACCGGAGTTTTATCTCAATCCTAAGGAGACTTATCGTCTGGAGTGAGACACACACACATGCGCTTATATATATATATATATATATATATATATATATATATATATATATATATATATATATATATATATAAGTCCCAGACGGGAGGGAGGAGAGGACTGACCCAAAATCAGCTCGATTTTCAATTTTTTTTGTAACTCGTTTATTTTGGGAGACAATTCTAAGTTTTTGGATCGGATTGCTATATATTTTTATGCTCTACAACTTTGCTACGTATCAAAATTTCTGTTGAATAAACGGTTTAGGAATTATTCGAAGAAAAATCTTCAAGCTGGGCAATATAAGCCATCTTTATGAGGTCACTATTTTGTATTCCACCTTTTTCGAGGTGGTAGACAACGATTTATTCACTAAAAATGGACTTAAATATTTTCAAAATTTAATCTCAAACCCTGTCCTTAAATTACTATATTTTCCGCCTTGGCTCCTGGACTACAAGGATGTTTCTCAGAAGTGGATGTAGATGTAGATGTAGATGGAAAACTCTCAGGACGCGGGTTTTGAGCCCCCAGCATGGAAGCCTGTTGGCTTGTTGTACTTTCCTGAGAGTTTTTTGTTAAATCGAAGAGACTCAGCCCCCTGATGAGGGGTGGGAGGCCCTTGATTAATTGTTCGCTCTGAATAGAGCTCATTGGGGTTTGGGCCCCAAATAGTTCAATTCTGCGAAGGGTGAGTGCAGGGCACACGAAGATTATGTGGGATGCCGTTTCGTCTGTCTCCTCACATAGTCTGCACAGGGTTGAGTTTTGTGTGACCCCTATGCGATGTAGGTGAAATCGTAGGGGTGCAAAGCCGGTTATGAGGCCAACCATTGTTTTTAGTTCCCTAAGGTTTTTCGTAAGTAGCCCTTCAGTAATTTTGGTGTTGGGTTCATCCACCATAAGTTTATTGTGGGCGTGTCCTTCAATATTGGACCATCTTTTAGCGGTTTGTTGGTCAACCCACATGTTAACGGTTCTTCTGAAGGTAGTTTTTGGTAAACCGACTGCTGGCTCAGGCCCTACAAATGGGGTTTGGGAGCCCCTCCTCGCGAGCTCGTCAGCATTTTCGTTACCAATAATGCCTCTGTGCCCCGGCACCCTCTCCAGGCGAACCCGGTTGTGTTTGGCTAGGTTTTTGAGGGTTTGCATGCAACACCATACCACTCGGGACGAGATGGTTGGAGCCATTAGTGCTTTTATCGACACTTGACTGTCAGAAAGGATGCGGACCTGGGCTTTTTTATGCGACCTCCTAAGACTCTCCGCAGCTGCTGCCTCGATTGCCACAATTTCTGCCTGGAATACAGAGGTGTGTTGCCCAAGTGGAAACGAGGTGTTCCACCTGGGTTCGGCCCCATGTATTCCTGCGCCAGTTCCTGCTTCCATGTCTCTCAGAAGTGCTGGAGTCCGATGGGGCTCCGAACATGAGAAGCTCGTGGTAGAGCGCAGCACGTGAATATGGACCTTAGATGTAGGTGTATAGGAAAACTTTCAGGGTGAGATCATTTTGGGCCCCAGGAAGCCTGGTGGCTTACTGTACTTTTCTGAGAGTTTTTCGCGCTTAATCAAAGAGGGATCCAGTGAGCGATGTGAGTCCTTTGATTGATTGTTCGCAACATGGACCTCACTGAATTGCTCTTCTTTTATTGCCTATGACCGCAGACGTAACGGACTCACTGTTTTCCTTTTTTACTCGGTTTGTAGCAAACTTTTCTATAAAATGAAGCTATTAAAATGTTTCCAAAAATTTTAAAATCAAAATTTTCGAACCAGTCTTACCTTTAAAACACATAAAATTGAGTATTAACTAAATAACAAATAAAATTAATTAAATAACAAATAAACTAAAAATTCGTGGGTTAAAGTGTATAACTCGATTACAACCGAGTTGTAATATGTAAGTGTATAATGTTGTATGTATGTAAGTGTATAGTTGTATTAATGTAAGTGTATAACTCGATTACAACTTTAGCTTCGCGAATACGTGTAAAAATACGCGGACCTTTGCAGTTGCTTGCTCTTGACGTTGCTCTTCGCGTTTACAAGGAAAACCCCACGGGAAGAACAAATAATCCCTTTTGAGAATGAGCTCATTTAGGATTCAACGTTCAAATTGATCTGTTATGTGGGCCTACTGAAGGCAGCAGTCCTAGCTCGCCTCCGCTGGATGCTGAAACTCATTTAATAGTCACAAACCAATAATCAAAAAAGGGGTAAGTTTCAGCCGTGACATCCATTTTACGGGGAGAGCCAATCTCACTTTTACGTCATAGCTGATGAACTTTGCTGATTACCAAAATTCCAATTTCCTATCTGAGACTGTGCTCACTATTGTAATATCGCGGCCTATTAATTTACTCGATAAATGGTTTTCATCGGAAGCGATGAGAATGAGTTTTTAATCTGGTTGAAAGCCCCAACAACGGCTGTCATACGCCCATAGAAAACTAGTGATTCGGTTTTAGGTGGTTAAAAGCCGCCCCTACAGAAAACGTTGGCCGAGAAGGATAGATAGGGGAAGGTTGAGCTTGGAGGGGGAGCTAAGGTTTTCCTGGAGTCATTAAATTGATTTATCCTTATACAATATGAATATGATACGAACATTCGCCCATACGACCATGCTGCTGGACTGGAACTTTCTCAGATTTTCCAACGTTCCGGTACATCCAGTCATTTCCATACCAGGTTTGATACCAATCAATACTTTGCCCATTGTTTGCTGTTTATTTTTTTTAACCTGCAGCTCAGTAGATGGGAAAGCTGTTTTATTTAAGTTATTGAGCGCTAGCTACCCATGAATAGTTTTACTAAAAATAAAAACAAGGTACGCAGCGCAATCTCTATTTATATTCTGTGTTCTCAACTCATGCGCTATAAATTCCATTCGGGCCTTTTAGCAAATTTTGGTAAAAAATGAAGAAATTAAGCTCGAAATGGCTCCAAAAATTTTTAAATCAAAATTATTAATTGCTATGCAATTCTTAGGCCGACCCGCCATAATTTTTTATGTAACGTCCGGGACGAAATTAAAGACGATTTTCACGTACAACCGAGTAGTTGATTAGTTGCTATCGTCCGTGACGCGAAGCTCGAGTTCGTGGGTTCGAATCCCAGCCAGGCTTGAAAATTTTTTTATATCCAAATTTTTGTATATCAATTTTTTTCGCATCGTGGGTTCGAATCCCAGCCAGGCCTGAACATTTTTATATATACAAATTTTTTCAGGCTAAGAATTGCATAGCAAATTATCCTCGTTTTCTACGCAGTAGAAAAGAGAAAAGATCCGGTATAGATCAGGGGGGTCCAGGGGGGCGAAGCCCCCCGGCGAGGCGCAAAGCGCCGAGTATATATATATATATATATATATATATATATATATATATATATATATATATATATGTATGTATATATATATATATATATATATATGTGTGTCCATTCAGACGATAACTCTTCTCAGGATTGAGATAAAAATTCCGTTTTTGCGCCAGGAAATCAAGCTTTCCAAACGAAAGGACGAATTCGTCAGCCAATGTTTTTGGAGCACATTAAATTGGTCAAATACCACAGTTTTGTGAGTACTGAAATGTTCTTAAAACTAAACTTTTCGTGGTCCCACTTAAAAGTCGGAGCGAATTATTACACAGTCCCCAATTCGAACGTGGGGCTATAGTGTTCTATACAGATGGCTCCGTCATGAATGGTAGGGCTGGATCGGGTATCTTCGGCCCACGAACGGAGATTTCAGAATCTCTGGGAACAGTCGCCACCCTTTTCCAGGCAGAGATATATGCCATAAGCTCCTGCGCTGACAGACTGGTGAGTCGTCAAGTGAATGGAGCAAAAATCTACATCTTATCAGATAGTCAAGCAGCCATAAAGGCACTAGCTTCTTTCACCATTTCGTCAAAGCTGGTGTGGGAATGCTTGACTAACCTCAAGACCCTTGCCAGGAACAATAAGGTTACCTTGCTGTGGTGCCCAGGGCACCAGGGGGTGGAGGGGAATGAACAAGCTGAAGCTCTTGCTAGGAAGGGTGCTGCTTCTCTCCCTGTGGGCCCAGAACCTTTTCTGGCCACTACGGAGAGCTTTCTCCTCAGAGAGCTCACCAAATGGGAGAGTAAGAAGAGGACTGCCCACTGGCTTCACGTCAAGGGCCTGAGGCAGGCGAAACAATTTATTCACTTCTCTAGGAAGTGAGCTAAGGAGCTGCTCAGCCTGGGGAGAAGGGAGCTGCGTATGGTTGTGGGGCTCTTAACTGGGCACTGCCCACTTAGATACCATCTCCATAAAATGGGCAAATCAGACTCCACTCTCTGCCGCTTCTGTGGGGCGGAAGACGAAAGACGGCGAGTCATGTGGTCTGCCATTGCCCTATGTTGGTAAGAAATCGCTTCTTGAATTGGGGCAGAACCTCCATCGATCCCCAAGACATTAAGATGGGGGAGATTAAGACTCTCCTCGCTTTTGCCAAAACATGGTGGGGAAGGATCGACTTCCCAGCTGTGGCTGGCTTTGGCGATATGGCGCCAAGCCAGACTGGGGCTGCGACCCAGTAACTTACCGAGTGTGGAGCACAGTGCCTGATGGCTGGTAGGAGTGCTGGAACCAGGCAGATAGTGCTTGGTTTGGTAGGGCTGTCGGTATCGGGCAGACTTAGTGTCTGGGATGGGGAGGAGGCACGGCCTCCTTCTCCAGCTACAATAGGCCATTACGGCCTCAGTGGCTTTAAAAAAAAAAAAAAAAAAAATATATATATATATATATATATATATATATATATATATATATAAATTGCTATGCAATTCTTAGGCCGACCCCCAATAATTTTTTTTAAATGTCCACTTTTTTTGTGTAACGTTTTTTGTCCCGAGATGGGAAGCGAGAGGTCGTGGGTTCGAATCCCGGCCAGGCTTGAATTTTTTTTTTTTTTTTCTCGTGAGACGAAGGTTGTGGGTTCAAATCCCAGCCAGGCTTGATTTTTTTTTTTTTTTTTTTTTTTTTTTTTTTTTTTTTTTTCGTGAGACGAAGGTTGTGGGTTCGAATCCAGCCAGGCTTGAACATTTTTTTTTTTTAATTTCTCGTGAGACGAATTGCATAGCAAATTATACTCGTTTCCTACGCAGTAGAAAAGAGAAAAGATCCGGCGAGGCGCGAAGCGCCGAGTATAGATTAGGGGGGTCCAGGGGGGCGAAGCCCCCCTGGCGGGGTCAAGGGGCGGAGCCCCTTGCGAGGCCCGAAGGGCCGAGTATATATATATATATATATATATATATATATATATATATATGTATATATATATATATATATGTATATATATATATATATATATATATATATATATATATATGTTTTGGGGTGAAGGTTTTGAAGAAGATGCCACCAGGTTCTAACGACCGATTTCTCCACCAATCAGAAAAAGCACACAAGTGGGTTTTGAGAGCAAACGTTCCTCCCGGCCTCAACATTAACGATTGAAATTATCTTCACCTTGCGATTGAAATTATCTACATACATCTCCCTGTCAACAAGCCATCCCATCACCTGAACAATCTATAAATTATTTTTTCATTTTCATTTTCAACTTCTAACTTGTGAACAAGATTCATTCGAAATATCAAAAACAACTTTTTCCTTTCTTCGTTTATCTATTAATAATTCAAAACAAATTATATAGTTCAGTAGAACAGTTTATTTAGTTTATCAAGAAGTATATATATATATATACTTCGTTTTAAATATAGAAAGAATTTAACAAACGTATAGAGGAAAGAAAGAATCTAATATTTCGATTCAACAAACAATAACAAACATTAATAAGTTATTGTTTGTTACTGATGATGGCCTAACCGTTGAAATCGATTTAACATTGTCACTATTTATTTTTCGTGGAAATAGACAACGTTTTTCACAAACTTCCGTTTTTTATACATCCCACACCGAGCGAGAGAGAAAACTTCCCCTAGCGAGCGAAGCGAGGAACATCCTGTAAGTATTTCGAATCACCCTTAGTGATCTGCCGTTTCCAATCATCCTACATATCCCACTCAACAGTAAAGACCATCGAATCTCTACAGCCATACCGAGCGAGTGAAGCAAGCAAGAAAACTAGGCTCACATTATATGTATCAAACTTCAGGAATCGTTTTAGAATGTCTCAAAACGGATATCCATGAGACATTTTTGCGAAATGTTCATTTTGAAATGCCATTGCATTAGCTTGATTTTTTACGAATATTCGCTACATGAGAATTTCATTTTGGGGGGTTTTTGCCGCCTGTTTTATTGAGCGTTGTATTTACTCCGAACAATTCTTTCAGTTCATACACGGTGTGCATTCGAGCGGCGTTTGGAGTGCGAACGAAAAATTGTCAACGACGTGCGTTGGACGTCGAGGCGGATATATCATGTGAACACTAGCGCAGAAGGGATGGGGCGAGCGTGACAGCGTTGGGATATAAATTGACGAGAAAGCGAGAGAGAGAAATAGTGTGGAGGTGGTGTGTGTAAGTATGCGAGCCTGCCGGGGTATACCTATTCATATATATGATGTTTGTGTGAGATAAAGAGAGAGATAGAGATAGCATCGCCCCACCGCCTGCCAGCTGAAATCATCATCACATTCGGGAGAATGCGCTCATAACCGCTAACGGCACTTCCCTCCTACATTGATTCCACTGATATTAGTTTGTTCCTTGAGATGATCAAATTAACCAAGCCGAAAAATGGTCTCACTGTATTGTCCTTCTGTTTTGTTCGTCTATCTTCTTGTCACACAACCTCATCTTACACTTGCCTTACGCATTTATCTTTGCTTATCATTTCAATTCTGAAGCTCATTCCAGCTATTTCGCAGTGTTTCAGACTATATACAGGCTCCAGAGTGCCCCACGTTCGGCATCTCGAAACTACAGGGACTCATTTTAGCAAATTCTTGCAGACAATTACGTGATTGCAATGGCTCTAAAAAAAAATTTAAAATACAAATTTTCAAAAACTGCCTACTTAGTCCGCAGCTTTTTTCATTATATATTAATGATCTCGTCGAATACCTGCCCTGTGGAGTTCGAGTTGGAGGATATCAGAACATTGATGTATGCTGATGACATCGTGATCTTGTCCGAATCACCAAATGATCTTCGAAGAAATATTTACGCACTTCAGGAGTATACTGCTAAGTGGGGCTTAACAGTTAACCTAACCAAATCCCGAATCATGGTGTTCCGACGTGGGGGCAGACTCAGTACAGGAGACCGATTTGCATTCAATGGGGCTCCAATCAGGGTTGTGTCTTCATATAGGTACCTGGGTGTCACCCTCACAAGGCTTTCATTTGGTGCTCACTTTGCTGAAAGGGCATTTGCTGCAAAACTTGCCATCAACAGCGTCTACAGAAACCTTTTCTGCCAGCCATTCCTGCCTCGGCTAAATATAAAATCTTTAATGCGGTGATGAGAGCGGTCCTATGTTATGGTGCCCAGGCCGTTGCTTACATTATTTCTAACACCCTTGAGCAGGTGCTTAGGTACTTTGTGAAATTGGTTTTCGGCTTGCCAAGAAATGCCCCCAACTATTTTGTATATTTTGAGTCAGGATCTCATCCAATATTCACATACACACTCTCACTCAGCTGCCGTTAGATAATTAATGCCCCAAGAGGGCAGGTACCCGGGCGGGTGTTGTTGCAAGGGAGATCATAAAGGCTGGGGTTTCTTGGTGCCGAGTAATCTCTGAACTCGCGTTGCAGCACGGATGTCCGTTTCACGGAAATTTGGAGGAAGTAGAGAAGTGGAAGGAGCAGCTGGACCCCTTGGTGGTGGCGGTTGGACGGAAATGGTCTGAGGATATGCGATCTGCCACCCATAATTCTAGGAATCCACTATATCCCTTATTAAGCTTGGATGTTCGACCAGCAAATTTACTGACTGAGGAGGATCACCCTTTTTTGGTACGTCGCTGGGTCCTAAAATTGAGGGGGGCAATGCAGGCGCAACTGCGGACCCTATATCAGATCAGATAGCCCACGAACGACCTGCTCCATGTGCAACTCAGGTACTGATGAGGATATCCTCCATTTCTTTGGAGCATGCTCCGAAATGGGGGAATTTCGAATGCACTATCTTCGAGAACGTGTTCTGGGCTTGGACAGAATGGTTTCCCTTCTGAATGATAGGAGGTATTGGCTGGGGGTGGCTGAATTTGCGTTCCATAGCTGGCGATATAGAAAATATCTAGTAGCGGAGTTTAATTGGTAGAACCCTCCGAAAGTTAAAATTATAGTCATTTGTGTAAATTAATTTTGTTAAATACAATATAATACTATCCTAACGTTAATGAACAATATATAAATTGTAATCTTAAATCAATTAGTACCTAGCAATAAAGGTCAAGTGTCACGACTCACGTCATTCCAGGAGGCGGTCATCAAGACCATTGCCGTAACATGTTTTTTGTTTGTTAAATTTGTTATTCCATAACCATCCATATTTATTTATATGATGTTACAAATGTTGTGATGCATACATAGCTGTACTAATAAACATGATTTCTTCTTCTTCTTCAATGGCTCTAAAAAAAATTTAAAATACAAATTTTCAAAAATTTCCTTCGTGGAAATCCGTTTCGAGGAATAGTAACCAACCGTTTCAGGTTGGGACTTTTCGTCCGACTGCCCCGGGCGTCGCGGACGTCATCAGCTGTCCTCCAACTGGAGGATCAGAATTCGTTCTGATGATTTCGCTTTAAGCTACTCATTGCCTCGCCCCTTGAGTGGAGGAATATATATGTTACCGGCAAAGTATGAAATCCAGGCATTGAATACAATGACTAGTCGTTTTATACAATGCCTGCACTTTTTAGGCAAAGTATGAAGTTCGTCCATTTTTAACTCTCTTTAGAAACAATGGCTAGGCAATGTACACAATGCCTAGGCAGTCTATATAATGCCTACCATTGATTTGGGCAAAGTATAAATACTCATCATTCTGACCTATATGTCCAACAAATCTGAATTTTTACTTAGGGATTGACAACTTGGTGTTATGTATTTTTGAGATGCGAGCTTGCTAGTATCCAGACAACCAAACTATACACATCATTCTGACCTATATTTTCAACAAATCTGAATTTTTACTAAGGGATTGACTACTTGATGTTATGAATTTTTGAGATGCGAGCTAGCGAGCATCCAGTCCACCCAACTATACACATCATTGTGACCTATATCTCCAACAAAGGTGCCCAGACCAGGTAAGAATTGATCAGAAGGACACTTTGCCGAGTGCACGATCAGACATTCTATACAATGCCTAGGTAAAGCATAAAATGAGATTTATTTTACACATTGCCTGCTCCATTCAGGTATTGTATACAACGACCAGGCATTGTACACAATGCCTGTTTTTAAACTTTGCCGGTAACATATATACTATTAGCGAATTTTCGTAGAAAATGAAGCTATTGCAATGACTCCAAACATTTTAAAATCAAATTGCAGCTTTGTTTTAACTTTCGAAATGAAAAAAAATTTTTTTTTTCCTTCAAAATCAAAATTTCCACTCGCTTTTTGCGTTTCATGGCCTCGTGAACAAATTTAGTTTCGTGTCTGTCTGTCCGTCTGTCTGTCCACATTTCCTTACAACAGCCATAACTTTCACAATTTCGATTGGATTTCTAATGAAATTTTCAGTAATAGTGTGGGTTCAGCCCTAGATGGTCCCATATTAGTTCATCATGATTGAATCAGCGGTACGTGGTGCTCTGCAACCAATCTTCGTGGTAAACAACAATCTTATGAGTTTATTCTCTTTTTTACCACCTATTCAGCAACACATGATCACATCCTAGCCTTTTGTTGGCATACTAAACTAGATATAATTTTAATTTCAAAATCAAATTCGAATTTTGAATCCAAATCGATGAAAATCTAGGGGTTGAATAACATTTTTCTCCGACAAACAGGGCCGAATCGAGGTATCAAAGACGCGAACCGGTTGATCCGTCAAGTCGAGTTCGATCGCAGCGTCGCATCCCGTCAGGTCTTCAGTACGGTGGCCCAAGGCTGTTAGAGTAATTTTAATTCATGATCTGATTAGGATCGTATGACTCGGCCTCCTTGCTGGGCCTACATAGTAAACACCAGAGTGCCCTCAACAACACCAAAGGATTTCTTTTTACCACCTTTCGAACCACCTTTTTACCTACCTAGTTGTCCATTTAGACAAGACATTGACCTGGAAGATCCACATAAAGTACCTAGTCACTAAAATAAGACAGCGAATTCGCCAGCTAAAGCCTCTACTACACGACCGCTCTCCTCTTAGTCTGGCAACAAAGCGGCTTATTTACTTCTCTCTGATTCGGCCTATCTGGAAGTACTCTTGTGGATTATGGGGATCAGCTGCTGCTAGTCACATAAAGAAAATACAAGTGACTCAAAATCGAATCCTACGTATCATTACTGGAGCACCCTGGTACGTTCGCAATTTGACCCTGCATAATGACCTAAACGTACCTACAGTACAGGAAGTTATTCGGAGCGCATACCAAAAGCTAGATGCCAAAATTTCAGGACACGGAAACATACTAATTGCGAGTATTCCAGAGAACCCACCCCCACCACCAGATAGAAGACGACTCGAGAGAAAGAGGCCACAGGACCACTTAACAGATTGACCTATTTTCATCATTCCGTTAACTTGTTTATGTATATACTTATTACCCCACATATCATATTTGTTAACAATACTTGTTATCAATTTTGTTATCAATACTAACTTTAATTTATCGTTCACTAAATTATCCATCGTTATCATATATATAATAGTGCTGATATAGGACAGCCAGTGGGCTGCACCTTGAGCGTGTAACAAGTGAATTAATCTTGGATTACTATATCAATTTGCTCACAACTGAAATGTCCATATAGACAATAAAGTTCTACACTAAAAAAACGCTGCACATTATTTCACAAAGGTTTATTATTTTTTTCAATTGAGTATGATCGTAGTTTTAGTTGGCTTGCGTACGTCATAAGGCCCGTCCAGACTCCTCGGCGTGTCCCATTTCGAGTTGCCACAACCTATACTTCTATAATTATATACGCATGTTTATATTTCTCGATTTGAGCTCCTATCTATTCAAATAGTTATTGCCTTAATAATATCATTATCTAACCACGTACGAAAAGTCGAGAGGATATGTTATTAAATATGCGTAGGAAAAGCATTGGTATTAACACACAAATATGACCTAGAAAAAAACATATATTCATGCCTCGAAGGAACGCCGTACCCACCACAAGGTGCCGCGGCGCCTCCTCTCACTCCACCCCCCGCTCACCCCCCCTCACCACGCACCGTGACCCCCTGCCAAGCGTGCCAGGCGTGCGTAAGTCTCAAGGCTTTGAAATGACACTTTTTCGCCCGTTTTCGACCCATAGCATCTATGCGAGTAAAGCGATCGGGATGGTTAAACGTTAGGACCAACTAGACCCCAAATGGAGTCTATGTGCGAAAGGACGGGTTTTTTAAGTCAATTCTTAGGCCTTTTATGGCCCGGACGGCGGACGGCGGACGGCGAACGGCGGACGGCGAACGGCGGACGGCGAACGGCGGACGGCGGACGGACATTTCAAATTTGGATTCTACGCACCTTGAAACGTAAAGTGACAAAGTTTGAGGGGGGGGGGGGGGGGTTATAAAAATTTTTTGCTATACGACAACATAGGCTTATTATTGGAAATAATAAACCAAAAATGAAATTAAAAAAACCTTTCGAACGAACAAATCATTCCGTGCATAGCCCTTTAACAAGATTTCAGCGGACGGCTTGCAAACTACAATTTAACATCGATAATTTCTTAATTTGTAATTGGGATTAAAATCCCATAATTTATAACTGAATAAATTTAAAAACGCTGCAAATTATTTCACAAAGGTTTATTATTTTTTCAATTGAGTATGATCGTAGTTTTAGTTGGCTAGCGTACGTCATAAGGCCCGTCCAGACTCCTCGGCGTGTCCTACTTCGAGTTGCCACAACCTATACTTCTATAATTATATATGCATGTTTACATTTCTCGATTTGAGCTCCTATCTATTCAAATAGTTATTGCCTTAATAATATCATTATCTAAGTAAGTACGAAAAGTCGAGAGGCTATGTTATTAAATATGCGTAGGAAAAGCTTTGGTATTAACACACAAAAACGCTGCAAATTATTTCACAAAGGTTTATTATTTTTTCAATTGAGTATGATCGTAGTTTTAGTTGGCTAGTGTACGTCATAAGGCCCGTCCAGACTCCTCGGCGTGACCTATTTCGAGTTGCCACAACCAATAATTCTATAATTATATACGCATGTTTATATTTCTCGATTTGAGCTTCTATCTATTCAAATAGTTATTGCCCTAATAATATCATTATCTAAGTACGTACGAAAAGTCGAGAGGATATGTTATTAAATATGCGTAGGAAAAGCTTTGGAATTAACACACAAATATGACTCTGAAAAACACATATATTCATGCCTTGAAGGAACGCCGTACCCACCACAAGGTGCCGCGTCGCCGGCGCCTCCTCTCACTCCACCCCCCGCTCACCCCCCTCACCACCCACCGTAACCCCCTGCCCAGCGTGCCAGGCGTGCGCGCGTCTAAAAAGACACGTTTTTGTCTGTTTTTGGCCCATAGCATCTATGCGAGTAAAGCGATCGGGATGGTTAAACGTTAGGACCAACTAGACCCCAAATGGAGTCTATGTGCGAAAGAACGGGTTTTTTAAGTCAATTCTTAGGCCTTTTATGGCCCGGTCGGCGGACGGCGGACGGCGGACGGCGAACGGCGAACGGCGAACGGCGGACGGCGGACGGACATTTCAAATTTGGATTCTACGCACCTTGAAACGTAAAGTGACAAAGTTTGAGGGGGGGTTATAAAAATTTTTTGCTACACGATCACATAGGCTTATTATTGGAAATAATAAACCAAAATTACCTTGAAAGAAACATATTCATGCCTCGAACGAACGCCGGCGCCGTACCCACCACAAGCCGCGGCGCCGGCGCCTCCTCTCAATCCATCCCCCCGCTCACCCCCCTCTCCACCCACCGTGACCCCCTGCCAAGCGTGCCAGGCGTGCGCGCGTCGAAAAATACACTTTTTTGCCCGTTTTTGGCCCATAGCATCTATGCGAGTAAAGCGATCGGGATGATTAAACGTTAGGACCAACTAGACCCCAAATGGAGTCTATGTGCGAAAGAACGGGTTTTTTAAGTCAATTCTTAGGCCTTTTATGGCCCGGACGGCGGACGGCGGACGGCGGACGGCGAACGGCGAACGGCGGACGGCGGACGGACATTTCAAATTTGGATTCTACGCACCTTGAAACGTAAAGTGACAAAGTTTGAGGGGGGGTTATAAAAATTTTTTGCTACACGATCACATAGGCTTATTATTGGAAATAATAAACCAAAAGTCTGTCATGTCGGGAGTATTACTACACCCTTCCTTGCTGCTCCCTTGTATCCGTAACATGAATGCACCTATACATGTAAATAATCATAAAATATTTCAGTGCTGGTACCTATGGAATAGTTGTATGGGGATCTACTCCGAGGTCTAACCTGAGACATTTGCAGGTTGCTCGAAACGCAGTAATTAAAATTATTTTGAATAAACCTAGGATTTATGCAACTAGCGCGTTTCCAATGAATTCAAAGTGTTTAAAGTGCGACAGATTTTTCTATTGTTTTCATTAAATTTAGTTTATAAGACTGAAATCGACGCAGTAGTTGTGTGATGGTTAATACCAGGTATCATAGCTGCATAAGGCTTCCGAAATTTAATACTGAAATGCTAAGGACGAACTCTTATTATTGTAGTATTATTTGATCTTGATAATTTTTCTAGCGTCTCCCAATTTGAAAAATTTATCTTGTGTAAAACCTTAATTACTGTTTCCTTTAGTGCTATTATGTTGTGTTGATTTATCTGGATCAATATTTCTTTTTCATTTTTCATGTGAGTTTTTTTTGTGGCGTGATTAATTTGAATATGGTCAGTACAGTTCATCTTTCTTATTTATTCATTTTTTTTTTTTAATTCTTTGTTTTCTGTTTTATTACTTCTATGTGTAATATTAAGTGAAGTATTTGGACACGGCATTGGGCTCCACCGTTATTCACAAGTTTTTAAATCTATAAAGCGGTATGCGCAAATGTTGCGGAAATTATGTTTTGGAAATTGTATTTACTTTTACGTAAGCTGGAGTTCTTTTACCACTGCTTTTTGCATATTCTTCATTCAAGTTTTGTATCTTTGCATTAATGCGCCAATAAAGAACTTTATCAAGGATCTAGGTAGCCCCCCAGAGGTGCAATGGGGTCCTAAATCCTCAAAAAAGAGGTAGAGGAGAATGACAGTATCCCGTCAGCGAGATACCCACTCCTACTAATAGCATTAATGAGCTATGTTCGGAATAGATTGGATTTCCAGGACCTGGATCACCCATCCAACGCCAAACTCAGCCTCTTAAGAACACGAGCAGTGGCGTGCGACGCCCGTTGTTTTCCAACGGAGTGACAGCAGCGCTTTCTCTGGGATTCTGACGGGAACTCTGTCACACTCCCCCACTTAAAGACATACTTGATTGAAGAGCAATAATTTTAACCAGATGGAATAGTTTACTGGCTGAGAACTGATGCTCTCTGATATATAGCTGTATTGGGGATTGAGGATAAAAAAAGAAAAATTAAAACAGGATGGATTGTCAATGAATCTTCATTTGAAGTATTCATTAGGTAATTAACCCCCAATCAAAGATTGGAACAATCGGGAATAAACGGTGGCTCAACTATGGAGACTTATACCTTAAGGAAAATAAAATAGATATAAATTAATATGCCCACATTGGGGACTTAAATTGGGAACTAAGCCCTGGAAATTGGGAACAATTCCCTTGAATAATTGGGAACCATGCCCGGGTATAAAGAATAATAATAAAAATGACAAAGGCCAGGTATACCATAGGTATGATATTGAAAATATTAGAGAGGAATAAAAGAGAAATTATAAGTCAAAGACCAATGAAATTATTTATATAAAAAAGGGTGATAATGGGAATTCCTTTTGGAACCCCGGGCCATGTTTCTTCTGAAACATTAACGTCCCAAAAATAGTGGATTGGATTACTAGGCGTTAGCCATCCATAATCCTAACCACGCTCTGCTACCATATCAAGGATCTAGGTAGCCCCCCGGAGGTGCAATGGGGTCCTAAATCCTCAAAAAAGATGTAGAGGAAAATGACAGTATCCCGTCAGATAGATACCCACTCCTACTAATAGCATTAATGAGCTATGTTCGGAGTAGATTTGATGTTCAGGACCTGGATCACCCATACAACGCCAAACTCAGCCTCTCAAGAACACGAGAAAGGCGTGCGACCCCCGTTGTTTTCCAACGGAGCGACGGCAGCGCTTTCTCTGGGATTCTGACGGGAACTCTGTCACAACTTGAACTAGAAAAATTAAAAAGCGGGAGTATGATTACGTCAGTTACGTACTAGTGAATTATTCATTTGGGATCAATGAAACTGATAGTTGAGCATTTACTCCATAACTCGCACATCCCCTGAAAACTGCATCAAAATCGGATGAAAACTGTGAAAATGAAGCTTGTTGTAAGGATTTTACATTCGCGCATGCGCCGCAGGTATTAATGGCACAATAATGTTGAAATTGATATCGAATAATCGAATTGTCTTTTACCAGCTATCCTTTAAATTTAAGCGAGATCGGACGACTAGGGCATGTGAAAATAATGCTTGGTGGAATTTCCGTTTGCGCATGCACAGAGGTAAATTAGGTACAATGAAATTGATAGGAGACCAACTAAAGCCTAACCAGCACATTCAGAATGGTATAAAACGTAAAATTCAAATGAAAGTTTCGATTTTGGAATTAACAAACTTTTTCATCTCCCGAAAGTGAAAAAATTGCTTCCGCTGTTGTATAGGTAAACTCGGAATCTTAATAATGAAATATCGCACATTTATTCAATTATTCGAACATTGTTCTGAAATATTAGCTGCGAAATCTTAGCAACTTCGGTATTTTCTGGAGCGAAGTAAAAAAAAAAAAAAAAAAAAAGTAATCAGTCATGCAGCATGATTAATAGAGCGAATTTTCAAAGAAAAGTTGTGGATAACATTAAATTAGGCACTTAAATTCTAATCATTGTGGCCAACCATGTTCTGAATTAAACTCAGGGGACAGCCGAGTGACGAGATCGCAAAGAAAATGTCAAGATACGCAGCCGAACTCGAAAAATTGGTCAATTATGTGTACTTTTCACATATTTTTCTCACTTATTATGAATCTTAGGGATCTGGGAGTGGTCGCAATCGACTCAGCACTGAAAAATACTACGACAGTAACATCCCACATGCCCTTTTGTGGAAAAAAATCGATTTTTCAGCATTTTTTGGGGCCATTAAATTGTAAATTTGAGCCTGAACTTCTGGAGCGATCGGGCTGGCTAACGAGCTTGACCTGTCTTTTACCAAGACGAATTTTTCTGCGTTACATCGAATTTTTACGCCATTTTTAAAGGGAGTATCGTCTGGAAATGCATCATATATATATATATATATATATATATATATATATACGACGTTAAAATCTAGGATTGTTTTCTTTAAAGTATGAAACGGATTTGCAGGGGGGTCCCCACCCTTCAAACCCACTTTTAAAATTTGAAAGCCATATTATTAGCTAATTTTTTCATTGAAAATTCACTTATTAGGTTGAACTTCAAGCGATGAAATGAAAGCTCCCCGCTCTGCTTCGGAATGTTTGCTAAATGTGCCGAGGACATTGGTGGACTAATGTTTCCACCTTTGAACGCAGGCCAAAATCAAATTCAGAACTCGACACAATAGCGGCAGCTTTCACACTTGGCGATCTACACACGTATACTGGCAACGATAAACAAAGCAGACCCCCCCCCCACGATCCCACGTTGATTCACCTGCTCCTAGACGCCTCGATCATCGCCTTCCGTAAACATGGAAATAAACCAGCTCGCTATTGTGACTCCCCACGACCATCTTCCACCGGGTCCACCGAGTCTTTCCACCAGACCATCGTGAACTAGAGAGTCAGGGCGTTCCGAATGACATCGTATTTTAGCGAAGGCTACATATTTTGATTCCGAGACCTCGCAGTTTTTTAGGACGTCCCTCTGAAGCTATGTCTTATAGGCAAGGCTTCGTTATCAAGACGGACGTCTACTGGAATTGATCCAGGGGTGTGGGGGACAACCTAAGTATGAGAAGAACAAGAAAAAAAATTATAAATTCTTACCTATTAATATTGAAAAAACTAAATCAACATATGGCGTTATACGTCAAAATCGGTCATTTAAGAAACGAGAAATTGATGTTTGATGTAATTTACGTTTGCGCATACGCAGAGTGAAGCATTGATTTGAGAACAATTAAATTGATAAGGCACCATCCTACGGCTTAACCCTCAAATTCCCTGAGTTTGTGCGCATTGCGTACGTTTCGTGAGTACACAAAGGCAAAAAAAAAAGAATATATATTTATATATGAGAGAGAGAGAGAGAGAGAGAGAGAGAGAGAGAGAGAGAGAGAGAGAGAGAGAGAGAGAGAGAGAGAGAGAGAGAGAGAGAGAGAGAGAGAGAGAGAGAGAGAGAGAGAGAGAGAGAGAGAGAGAGAGAGAGAGACAGAGAGAGAGAGAGAGAGAGAGAGAGAGAGAGAGAGAGAGAGAGAGAGAGAGAGAATTGAATTGAATAGCGCTTTATTCACAAATCTCGCAAGATTTGGTCGTGCACGACCATTCTTACATCTAACGAGATAAATATAAACTTAACATAAAAACAGAAATCTACGTCTTGGTAAAACTCTAAAAGTAAAAACATATTCGTGCCAACTGCGCCACACTATAATTAAGGAGGGAAAGAACAAAAGAAGTCTTATTTCTCGATGAATACAATATCAATGATAACTACAAGGGCGGTTCAAAAAAAAAAAAAAAAAGTTCTGGGATTTCTGGTCCCCATTGTGTTTTTGCTTCCTCGGTATGTCAGGATGACCCTCCTAAATTTTTAGCAAAAAATATTAATCCTAACCACTTTACCTGGGTCAATTTTTGCCAGTTATCGACCGCTATCGTAAACCAACCTCTAAATTGGTGCCGACGTGATGATTTGAAGGACGGGTTTCAATTTTTTTGGGTCAATTTATGGGTTTTCGCATGCGCTGAACACGATGAACTTTTTTATTTTACGCTCCGTCCACTAGTTATCCAGTAAACTGGCAGAGGGCACTATTTGAAGATAAGTAAAAATCGAAAGTTTCACCGAAAATGCTGTCGCCTGGTTAAGAATTGTACTAGAAATATGCTATTATGGTCGGATAATATGCTTTGGCATGTTCTGAACATGATCCCGTTTTTTACTATACTTTTCCGCCGGTGATTGCTTCGTTTATCGGCCATAAACCTCAAATTAACTGTAGGGTAATAAACAAATTCACCCTAATTTCACCGGAAATTATGTCGCGTCGATAATTTAAGGTCCTAAAATACCTTGTGCCAATAAAATTGGATATTTTCCAGGATACTCGGTACAAAGCCGTTGGTAATTTGGCAAGGACTCGAACCGGCATTATACTTATTCGCCAAATATAGCGGCAAAATGGAGGAAATAGCTAAAAGTTTCCCATTTTTCTGTAAAATTCCTTAGTTTCATCGGTTTTCCGGGGTCGAATTCATAGTTCTGAATTTTCTGAACTGTGATTGGGTCGTTAAATAAAAAATGATGTACCTAATATAATTGAAAAAAATTTAATATAATTTCAGTTTCACTTGCTCGAGGGACAATCTGTAATTTGGTCTATAAGCAGAAAGAGAATCCATGATCGTGGAACATAAAACAAAACATTTTAACGAGAATAACATATAATAAAAATATACAAAAATAATAATTAACCTCGATAAAATATTGAAACATTAAAAAAAAGTATTTCAAACAGTCTTCAAAGTTTCAACTATATCCCGTTTACGGCAAGTTTTAGGGAATTTTTACTTCTGGTGTTGTACAGATATCAATAAGGCTTGATAGTCAGGCTGACTATCATCCAATCACAGTTCAGACAATTCAGAACTACGAATTTGACCCCGAAAAACCGATGGAAACTAAGGAATTTTACAGAAAATGGGAAAAGTTTAGCTATTTTCTCCATTTTGCCGCTATATTTGGCGAATAAGTACAATGCCGGTTCGAGTCCTTGCCAAATTACCAACGGCTTTGTACCGAGTATCCTGGAAAATACCCAATTTTATCGGCACAAGGTATTTCGGGACCTTAAATTATAGACGCGACATAATTTCCGGTGAAATTAGGGTGAATTTGTCTATTACCCTACAGTTAATAGAGAGTTTTTGTATTTCTCGTATTGATATTTCTCGTAAACACGAAAACAAGCTGTTAGAGCGAGCAAGATGAATGCTAACCTTTTTGCATCGATTTTTCGTAGCGTTTTCGTAAGCCCGAAAGAAAGAGAACTCCTATAGAGACGTTAATGTGACTCTTGTAGTGAATCACTGCTCAAAACTCAATTTTCACTGTAGACAATTTCCAAAATATAAGATGAAGTAAGAAACCACGATCACTTACCTCGACATCATATAAAAAACCATTCAGCCGTGAAGAACACAAATCTTTAAAACGTGTAAAATGACCGTTCTGGTTGAGGTGCGGGGAAAACACGAAAGAAAGACGAATACAAAGGTTAAACCAACAAAAATATATACGGCACGGGGAAAATTCAGGCGATTTTGTCGGGTGTTTGTGTGTGCCCATGCCAACTGCATGATAGTTGCTAAGTTATTCTGGAGTGTTATCCTAAAGAAAGGTCAAGTTTTCGTCTCGTAATGTTGATTCCGAAAAAGCTGAGCACGAGTAAAGCTGACTCTTCCCGTTCCGAAAAGCGTTTCCACGTTACGAAAACCTCTTCTCGTTTCGGAAAGGCCATTTTCGTATACGAGAAAATGAATACGAGAAGTACAAAAACTCTCTATTTTGAGGTTTATGGCCGATAAACGAAGCAATCACCGGCGGAAAAGTATAGTAAAAAACGGGATCATGTTCAGAACATGCCAAAGCATATTATCCGACCATAATAGCATATTTCTAGTACAATTCTTAACCAGGCGACAGCATTTTCGGTGAAACTTTCGATTTTTACTTATCTTCAAATAGTGCCCTCTGCCAGTTTACTGGATAACTAGTGGACGGAGCGTAAAATAAATAAGTTCATCGTGTTCAGCGCATGCGAAAACCCATAAATTGACCCAAATAAATTGAAATCCGTCCTTCAAATCATCACGTCGGCACCAATTTAGAGGTTGGTTTACGATAGCGGTCGATAACTGGCAAAAATCGATCCAGGTAAAGTGGTTAGGATTAATATTTTTTGCTAAAAATTTAGGAAGGTCATCCTGACATACCGAGAAAGCAAAAACACAATGGGGACCAGAAATCCCAGAACTTTTTTTTTTTCTGAACCACCCTACTACTACACTATAACTACTTTATGCATTCGACCTCTAAATCAGATTCACTATGCAAACAGGAAAGTATGTACATGAATACTATTTTCTTTCTTTATCAATTAATAATATTTTTAATTTCTCTTTAAAGGTTTTATACGCTTTATATGATTTTATGTCATTTGGTAAGCCGTTGTAGAGGGTAATGCTTTGAATTAAAAATGAGTTGTGATAAGCCGTAGTACGGCAACTTGGCATCCGAAAACTCATTTCCCTATTTCTAGTGCTTGAATCGTGTATCGCGGAGAATCTGTGATATCTTTCAACCAAATACACTGGCTTTTGCTTTGAAATTACCTTATACATCGTCGTCAAAATAGTAAATTGCAAATACTCATTTAGTTTCATCATTTTCAACTTGCCAAATTTATCATGTATTCGATCGTCATAATTGAGATTTAAGATGAACCTAATTCCTTCATTTAATTGCCTCTGCAACTTCAGACCTGACTCAGAGTTCAGATCACACATCACAGGTAAACTATATAACAAATGCGGTATCACCAATGCTTGATATAATTTCTTCTTAATATCCGAGACTTTGTACTTCAAAAGTTTCTTAAACGAGTATAAGTATGAATGGAACTTACTAACAATAACATTGGTCTGCTTAACCCACGATAAGTTACTCTGTATTATTACACCCAAACATTTCACGCTATCCGTATAGCTCAAGGTTACTCCATTTATATATAATTGCGGAACCTGGTCAATCAATACACCCGATAATAAACGTGAGTGTCCCATTATCATCCCTGAACATTTATTAGGATTTATCACTAACCCATGTCTTTTAAACCATACAAAAAGATTTTGAAGATCAACGTTAACTCTATCAATATTTACATCCAGTTCCTGCTTATTAGATCTTATATACAAATTCACATCGTCTGCATACACACTTCGCTGACAGAATTGAATTGCGTTTGACATTTCATTTACATACAGCGCAAACAGCAGTCCAGACAAAGTGGACCCCTGAGGAGTGCCTCTATTCACAACATTCCAAGAAGACAATGTACCCTTATACGTACGTACACATTGTTTTCTTAAAGTTAAATATGAACAAAACCATTTCACTGATTGATCACAAAAACCGATAGAACGCAAGATCGCTAACACTACAGAGTGATCTAGACTATTAAATGCATGACTCAAATCAATACTTGCAAAAACCGTAAGTTCACTTCGATCCATACCCTCTCTAACATCATCAGTAATTTTAATCAGCGCGGTCTGCGTACTGTGCCCCTTACGGTATCCTGATTGGTACTCATCTAAAATTTTCTGATCCTCTATATACGACATCATTTTAGCATAGATCACTTTATCGAAGATCTTGGCAAACACACAAATCAGACTAATTGGTCGAAAACATGAGAAATCAGCAGGCGGTGATTTTTTAACCAAAGGTAAAACATAAGCTTCCTTCCATTTTTGAGGATATATTCCACTCTGAATAGAAAAATTAAAAATATGACAAAGCACATCAAGAACCCCATCCATAACAAGCTTTACTAATATATTCGAAATGTCATCAGGCCCCATCGCACGTGACGAAATTCCCTTGATTGCTGCCACAACTTCGTCCGGTTTGACCTCAGAAAACTCAAACCGCTTACCATATTGGCCAGCCTTTTGTCCATAATAACTTATAAGACCAGGGTCCACCGGCTCATCAGTGCCTAATGAACAAAAGTACTGATTAAGACCATCTAGATCAACACATGGATCATCCTGATTCTTACTTCCTTTAGAATTTCCAAATCCTTGATCCCTTGCTAATTTCCACCATTCCTTAGGACTAGTTACAGCACCATACCTATCCTTTAATTGCTTGTAAGTGGCATTCCTAACCATATTCATAACCTTATTCCGCTTTCTATTGTAATTGGATTTATTGTAAGGTGTTCCCGATCGTTTGCGTATTCTGTCTAGGCGATTTCTTTCTTTCATATGCTTAATTATTTCCGGCGAACGCCATGGTGCCGGCTTCTTGGTAACACGTACTTGCTTCAATGGAAAGTGCTTGTCCATCAACTCTAACATGAAATCTGTTAACAATTGTACTTTACTGTCAATATCATCACGTTATAAATAACAGCAACATCAAACCTACTTACGTCTTTTTCTATTTCTTTCATATCAACGTTTTTAAAATCTCGGACCCTGATTACTTTATGAATTTTTTTTCTGTAGAATAATGGTAGGCAACAAAATATTGTGTCGTGCGAAGACATACCTGTTGACGGAAACTGCCCAAATTTATGAATCTTAGCGTCTTTTCTCGTGATGATCAGGTCAAGGAAGGAATGCACTTCATTCCGATGAAAAGTAGCCTGCAACGGAAGGATTTGAAGATTGAAATTCTGCACTAACGGTATCAATTGCCGCTTATACTGATCATCTTTCTTAGGATCGACATTAACATTAAAATCTCCCAGCAACAACACATTATCGTACATAGTCACGAAACTTTGATATTCAGCAAAATACTCATTCAAACCAATGGCTTTCGGTGGGCGATACACAACACTGATCAGTATTTTCCCAAACTTATTCGATACTTGCGCAAATATATATTCAACCGATTTCGTGTAATTTCCATTTGACTGTTTTAAAACTTTACACTGCCAGCTACTATGAACGTATAACAAAGAAAGAGAGAGAGAGAGAGAGAGAGAGAGAGAGAGAGAGAGAGAGAGAGAGAGAGAGAGAGAGAGAGAGAGAGAGAGAGAGAGAGAGAGAGAGAGAGAGAGAGAGAGAGAGAGAGAGAGAGAGAGAGAGAGAGAGAGAGAGAGAGAGAGAGAGAGAGAGAGAGAGATTTGCACAAAAATGAGCTTAAATATCGATTGAAAAAAGACTAAAACTGGCTAAAAAAAAATTTTAAGGGACATCCTTAAAGCGGATTCAACGATTGGAGCCCGGCCTATTTGTCTCAAATCTATTTCAATAGGACGCCCCTCTGAAGCTAGGTAATATTAGGAAGGCTTCGCATATTATAAGAGGGACGCCCTATTGACATTGATGACCGTGACGCATTTTTATGGGTTGTATTCGTGTAACCGCCAACAGACGAATACGATTACACGAATTCGAATATAACCACAGTTGACTCAGAATCAACGAATAGTTATCGCGATTACAATCGTATTCGTATTCGACGATAAGATTATGCCCAACACTGCTCTGAGCAATGGATCAACATCTAGATGTAAACATAATCAATGGGGCTTACGATAATATTACCCTGCATAGGTAATGAAGTTACAACACCTTCCCCTCAAACCGAGTCAAGTGAACTTAACGATTTTTACAAATTGAGTCTTAGCGGAGGTATTATTTGACGTCCGTATCGTCTTCTAGCTTCCTCTTGGCCAGGTCCTATAGGACGAGACACAGGAGTAAAAGTTTTGGACGGTGATCGTGAGTGACAGGAGTCTGTGAATTCTTCATTTGGGATGTAATTCGTCTCAGTAGAAGAGTTTCTCCGTCTCTCTTAATCCAGTAGGCTTTTCGTATATAACCCAGTCATGATCCAGTATCTCTCTTAATCCAGAAGTATCTTATGATTTATTGATGAAACTTTATCTTTCGGAGCAATGGATCAACACCTAGATGGTATACATAACTAATGGGGTTTACAATAATATTATAATATTACCTCCATAGGTAATGAAGTTACAATAAGTTCGTGGTTTCCAATTTAGCTTTACTGGTTCCTTTCCTCTTCATATGATGGACAGTGAAGAAGTTTATGAGACGTCTTCGGCGACATCCTCATAGAAATTACATCCTGGAGACTCGGACTGATTTATAGGATATCGACTGATTGATCTGGCCTTGTCCACAATGCACCCTGATCAGCCAAACTACATCGCTACGAGGAACTTAAATCAATTGTCATTTTGGTCTTTTATGTACACGTTCCATAATCTGATAATGGTAGGTACCCTAATCCAGAGAACAACCCCGGCCTGTTCCTTTCCCAGATGTGTTGCATGCCATCGAACTGCATGCGACTCATGAATGGCAGCTCTGATACCCTTTCATCTGTTATGTAGACTATAATAATCTAGGAAGAAACAGTGTGTGCAAGTTATGGTTTTCAGTACGCAATTTACCAAGAAGCACAGAGGTTTCAACAATTATCAACGTTGTTGTCACTATTCTCAACATCCAATAGATTGAGAGATATCTTTAACATACCAATTTGATTGTGAGCAATCAGTGTCATTCAGCCTTAATATCAATCTCTATTATAAGCTATAAAATTTCTACGATGGCAATAGCTTGATTGGTTTATTATTTCCAATAATAAGCCTATGTGATCGTGTAGCAAAAAATTTTTATAACCCCCCCTCAAACTTTGTCACTTTACGTTTCAAGGTACGTAGAATCCAAATTTGAAATGTCCGTCCGCCGTCCGCCGTTCGCCGTCCGCCGTCCGCCGTTCGCCGTTCGCCGTCCGGGCCATAAAAGGCCTAAGAATTGACTTAAAAAACCCGTTCTTTCGCACATAGACTCCATTTGGGGTCTAGTTGGTCCTAACGTTTAACCATCCCGATCGCTTTACTCGCATAGATGCTATGGGCCAAAAACGGGCGAAAAAGTGTGTTTTTCTACGCACGCACGCCTGGCACGCTTGGCAGGGGGTCACGGTGGGTGGTGAGGGGGGGAGAGCGGGCGGTGGAGTGAGAGGAGGCGCCGGCGCCGCGGCACCTTGTGGTGGGTACGGCGCCGGCGTTCCTTCTAGGCATGAATATATGTTTTTTTCAAGGTCATATTTGTGAGTTAATACCAAAGCTTTTCCTACGCATATTTAATAACATATCCTCTCGACTTTTCGTACGTACTTAGATAATGATATTATTAAGGCAATAACTATTTGAATAGATAGGAGCTCAAATCGAGAAATATAAACATGCGTAGGTATATAATTATAGAAGTATAGGTTGTGGCAACTCGAAATAGGACACGCCGAGGAGTCTGGACGGGCCTTATGACGTACGCTAGCCAACTAAAACTATGATCATACTCAATTGAAAAAATAATAAACCTTTGTGAAATAATTTGCAGCGTTTTACAACTAGCGAACGGCATTATTTCGATTTTTGACTGATTTTTCAACTTTTTTTTTTTTTTCGATTTTCGCTGGAGAAGACATCTTAAAACCTAGAGAATACCAATATCTTAATAAGGCCATTGCCAAATTTACGTCTATTTATTTCGTTACTCTTACAGATAACACCAGAAATTACTGAAAGAATTTTATTGGTTAATGTATATGTTATCAAGGTCTAAGAATACAACCAAAATAGGTACATGTTGTGTATCAAGCACCTATGATGTAACAAGATGAAGATGAAACTTTTTCACCATCGCCATCTTCTTCCTTGTGTTGCTAATTTATAAATTTCCCAACACTTTAATGTACATCTATTTTAAAGTTTTACTTACTTTCTCAAAAGTTGTATAGATACAAAAACACTTACGCAGTTTGCGTAAGCATCACCAACTTCTCGAATATGTCAGCAGGAGCTCAGGGCGGAGCCCGTCGTTTCATTCGTCCCTTGATGTCCTAGAGAGGCTCCCTATTAAATTTCGTTGTAATCAAACAGACGACATAACGTTTAGCACACTCAGCTGATCAGGATGGAGCCTGTAAAGTCATTCGTCTCTTGTTGTCCTTTGGTTATTTCTCTTCGTCTTTTGGTTATTTTTTTATCCACTTTGGGGGCTAAACAGTGGTCATCACTGTACCCCTCATATTTTTCCCCCTCCGAGTTGCCAGTGGAGTCCATGATGGCGCTCCTTTTTAATCAAGGATGGCAACATGGCTCCCCTTAGAATCGTGCCACTTCCAGTGTCCCTTTAGACACCTTGTTCAATGCCGCTAATGACCCTTCTGCAAAAAAAAAAAAAAAAAAAAAAAAATTTAGACAAAAAGAGACTGAACTGGCTTCATAGCAAGGCGCACTGTGATCCAGAATGTCTAGGAAACTTCCAAAACCTCCTAACGTACTCCTAAAGGTTTGTGGGTTGTCGTTCTCCGTCTAATATTGGACGCTGTACCCATTGGTGGTATGGAAGGAAAATGGGTGTTCAAATGTTTTCGAGGAGAGCGCATGTTTTATAGGCACGTTCGGTTTCGTTTCCCATGAGATTATTGACGCTGAATCAATTGAGATATATAACAGAGCGATGCAATCATACCCATGAGTGTATTGGATGAAAAATTGCTGTATCAGAGATTTTCATCTTTGATTATAGCATACCTATAGATGTGAGGTATAGCGTGTAGCAATTTTGTATCCAATTTGTGTCCTAAAGTTGCTCGAAACGAATCCGTAAGCAGAGCTAAAACACTCGACTGAAAAAATGGAATTTTTCTGGGAAAAAGATTAGGTAAATTATAAAAATAGAGACATGTTTTAGATATAAATATTTGTAAGTACAAATAGTAGATAGTATATAGCAGAGCTGAGAGTAGTGAACTAAAAATTAAGTTAAACTAAATCTCGAACTAGAAACTAATTAGTTTTTAGTTTCTCCATTTCGGCCAAAACTAAATTGGTTTTTAGTTGAAATTTTGAAACCAACTTTCGAACTAAATTGGTTGTTCAGAAAATTTTCGTAGAAAATGAAGGTATTGGAATGGCTCCATATTTAATTTTATCAATTAAAATTCGTTTGACACTTTTTCACACACACACACACACACACACGATAGTAAAATTTTGCTTATTATATATATATATATATATATATATATATATATATATATATATATATATATATATATATTCATAATTATTTATTCATGTATAAATAAATAAATAAAATTATGTAGGTTTAATATTTTATATGTATATATATATATATATATATATATATATATATATATATATATAAATATATATATATATATATATATATATATATATATATATATATATATATATATGTATATATATATATATATATATTTTTTTTTTTTTGGAGCCATTGTGATAGCTTCATTTACTACGAAAATTCGCTAAAACTCCAAACAAGTTGAAAATTCAAAATCTCTTCTTGAATCGCAGAATATCATTTGGAATGAGTTGTTTGCCATCAATTTGGTAGTTAACAGTTTCTTTTCCCTCAAAGTCCTTAATTGTCAAAACAATGTAACATACTATAGTAACAACATGCACAAACAATGTAACATACTAAAATTCGCTCATACGATCATTCTGCCTGACTGGAACTTTCGTTCGCACACACACGCACAAACACACACACGCACATGCAAATATATATATATATATACACATGTGCCATTCCAGACGATAACTCTCGTTAGTATTGAGATGAAATTTCCGTTCTTGCTCCAAAAAATCAAGCTTTCCTAACGAAAGGATGAGTTCGTCAGCCTTCACTTTTTGAGTACAATAATTGGTCAAATTTCAAAAATGTCCTAAAAAAATCACTAAAAATGGCTAAAAACGGCCAAAAATTGTTAAATTTATATTTTTTGGTAGAATTTTAGCTATAAACGTTGTCAACGACGGTCTAGAACATTATAAAATTTACGCACAAAATTATACAGAAAAATGTACTCAAATTTCATTAATATTTGCTGAAAAATCTATGAAAACTCCCTAAAAACCTTTAAAATTTTAAATCGTCATTGAATTGCAGAATATATTTTGAACGAGTTTTGTCGCCATAAAATTGGTACTTAGTTAACTATTTGTTTGCACGCAAACCGCTCAAATATATATCAGCATATATCACTGTGTTTAAAAAATTTAAAATGCTTTAAGCACCTAGACTGTCCCCATCACAGGAAAAATTTATAAGAATGAGAAGGGAGAAGACGAAGTTGGTAGGTTCAGATATGATTTCCAGTAAATAAAATTCAGTCAGAAACTTCTTAGTTCATTTCTATTTGAACGCGCCTCACAAGTCCAAAGCTAACGACGGCTGCGCTAAACTTCGTGGCGTACACTTAGGCGAATATTTCAATTTCTCCATATCCATATTATTTATTTGTTTACTATAAGGGGTGCATATACAGAAGGAATGCTGGAAATGATGCAATGTTAAAGAAGTAGGAATAACATGCGATATCGAGAGTGAGAGATGAAACTTCTGCTCATGCGCTAACCGTAACACTTTGTAACAAGCATAATTCACAGTTTTCATCGGATTACGGTGACATTTTCGAAAATCGTATCTGTTGGAGTCAACATACAATTCCATTAAAATTCCATTTTCCCCTGATCAAGGATACCTATTGATAATCACCAATACAACCTATTTCCACAGGTTCTACAGCTTTTGTTTGTGCATAACAATTAATGAAATAACATGTTCTTTGTACCTTATAATAATACATTTCAGTGTTCCATGCAATCAGTGGTGAATTTAAGGGGATAGACTATGATATCTGTCCATCTGGCAAGATGGAGACTCCAAGTATTCTCAATGTATAGCATTTCCAAATCAAATTCAACCTTTTCCATACCAGATTCGACCTTTCCCCAGTTATTTGGGAATGTTGCAAATATCAATAAGCATTAAACGTTATTTATCTTTATGCTATTATAGAAGTACACAGCAGGTAATTAATCAGGTAGGAACTGTGAAATCATTTAACCAGTAGAAATGACATTCTATACTGAAAGGCTCGTGAGCAGGAGTATTGATCTTGTAGTAGCGAAAGATCTATTTGTACGTGAATTATTCATATCAAACGGTCACGCATGAAAACAGTGGTACTTGGAAAATGGTCACAATATATTGACCCCCCACATTTTTTTGGTGGTATGTGCTTAGTTCTTTATGGCAGTTCAGTCACCGTAATTTTGTAGCACAAATTGAGAGCTTTTCAAAAAGTTCAGAACGATTTTCAAGGGGCGTAAACTTATTGAGTTATTTTTAGTCAGCTAAGGGGAGTTTGCGGTGATAGGGAAAGAATTAGGGTACCTACCTAACTACCAACGAGTACGTCTACGTACTCAGAGTACGTCCACCTGTTCATAATACGTCTAGCTACCTACACACACCATACCTCCCTACCGACGAGCCTTTCGAAATAGGATGACCTTACTAATGATTACACAGTACCTACCTGCTTAATTAGGTAGCTATTGTGTTCTAATAGTATAAACACGAATTAATAAGTTTTAATGCCTATTGATATTTGCGCCATTCCTTAATAGTTAGGGAAAGGTTGAATAAGGTTAGGAAAAACGTTGAATTTGACTTGGAAATGCTACAAAACTACGATCGAGATGGAGCATCGTGTGCGGAAATATGAACAACAAGATGTGCATTGAATGACAATTTCATCGTTATTAGTTTCTCTCTCTCTCTCTCTCTCTCTTTCTCTCTATCTATCTCTCTATCCCTCTCTCTCTTTATTGGCATCGTATAAGTAATACATTCAGCCTTAAAGTACGTAGTGTGCGGAAATATAATACTTTACCTATACGAAAAACGCTGCAAATTATTTCACAAAGGTTTATTATTTTTTCAATTGAGTATGATCGTAGTTTTAGTTGGCTTGCGTTCGTCATAAGGCCCGTCCAGACTCCTCGGCGTGTCCCATTTCGAGTTGCCACAACCTTTACTTCTATAATTATATACGCATGTTTATATTTCTCGATTTGAGCTCGTATCTATTCAAATAGTTATTGCCTTAATAATATCATTATCTAACCACGTACGAAAAGTCGAGAGGATATGTTATTAAATATGCGTAGGAAAAGCATTGGTATTAACACACAAATATGACCTAGAAAAAAACATATATTCATGCCTCGAAGGAACGCCGTACCCACCACAAGGTGCCGCGGCGCCTCCTCTCACTCCACCCCCCGCTCACCCCCCCCCCTCACCACCCACCGTGACCCCCTGCCAAGCGTGCCAGGCGTGCGTGCGTGCGTAAGTCTAACAAAGCCTTGAAATGACACTTTTTCGCCCGTTTTTGTCCCATAGCATCTATGCGAGTAAAGCGATCGGGATGGTTAAACGTTAGGACCTACTAGACCCCAAATGGAGTCTATGTGCGAAAGGACGGGTTTTTTAAGTCAATTCTTAGGCCTTTTATGGTCCGGACGGTGGACGGCGAACGGCGGACGGCGGACGTCGGACGGACATTTCAAATTTGGATTCTACGCACCTTGAAACGTAAAGTGACAAAGTTTGAGGGGGGGTTATAAAAATTTTTTGCTATACGATCACATTGGCTTATTATTGGAAATAATAAACCAAAAACTAGTCTGACAAAATGTAGGTCACAATAATTGTTACATGGCATTATTACACATTAACGTTGATCTTCTCGATAAAACTATATAATTGTTTATAAATTATTATTGTTCCCATTGCTATAAGAGAGTCCAAATAGATGAGAGAGAGATAATATCTTTTGAGGTGGTTAACAACTGCGATAGCAGGACCTAACGATTCTGTAAGTATGCCGGACAACCCAGAACTATATATGTTCCAGTGTATGTTCTTCGGGGCAGTTTGGGCAAGTACTACGGTTGACCACTCCCATCCTTTCCAGATAAACCTGACAAATCCCATGTCCCGATCTAAGGCGTGTAATTCTAGTAGAAATTTCTTGAGTGAGGTTCCGTAACATTTTGGAACCATCTAAGTTTGGAAAGGGCTCGATAGAGATCCTTGTATTTGTGTCTTGCAGGGTACTCTAAGTGCTCTTCTCTCCATTCTTTAATTGACTTAGCCATAAACTCCTGGTATTGGTCGGTAAATGGGAACACCGGAGGACAAAGCAACTATTGAGGTAACTCCGCCCCTAATTTCGCTTCCTTATCTGCCATTTCATTTCCTGAAATCCCACCGTGGCCTCGAACCCATATCAGTCTTACTATTTTATAATGGTTGCTTAAATATGACATTACATTATGTCAGCCTCGATACGGTTAAGATGAGAAGATGGCATTACATGAGCTAATTTATTTACTACACTTTGCGAGTCTAACAGAATAATTGGTTCATAGCCGGATGGCTCAAGCTCAACCCAATACTGAGCCTTCATGATCGCTAAAGTATCCGCCAAAGACATTGTAATACCCTCTCGTAGCGCTAGTGTTGCATTGCAAATTAAACGGTCTGTAGTGGGCCATATTGGGGTCAACATCGTTTATTTATGTGCAATGAAGATTGTATTATTGTAAAAGATTCACAGCATCACAAGTTAGTATTTTCTGTTCCATCTTTATATTTAATTGTAATGTATTGTAAAACTGTAATTGGAAATTGTTGAGTGAAATCGACAGAAATGTATGAAATTGTATTTTGTATTGACATTGTATTGTACTGTATTGTATTATTGAATATTGTATTGTATTGTCTTTATATTTTATTGAAATTGTATTGACAGAATTGTATGAAATTGTATGTATACTGCAAATAAAATTATAACATGGAAAGTGCCATGAAGTATTCATTTATTCAATTGTTAAGCTTTTCTGATCATACTCCTTGTCCCATCCATATGAACCCATGGTTTTTGTAATACTGTGTCTTATGTACAAGATATTGTCTTAATATTCAAATGCAGAGCGATTCTTCTGTTACTTTGGAAGAATGGTTCTGAGATGATTGCTTTTCAATAATGGAAGGATCTTTCAGTTCAAAATACCTAACTAACTTATGCCCTAACTATTATAAATACGGTATGAAAAGTACAATATCGCCACTACGCAAAACTACATGAAATCACATTGGAAAGTAATGCATGCATTACAAGGACGTCTCTAAGAATGGATTTTATATTATTTTGGTGAGAGTTAAAATAAGAGAAAAAAATAAAAATATAATGACTTCTCGAACCCCCCCAATTAACTCCCTCCACCGAGAGCAAATTCAAATAATAAAACTTCCAGTATGAAATCAGAAGCTCCTGACATATTTTTATAACCAAGACCGAATTCGTAATCGAATTTAAAAAATGATCTCGAAAATCTGAGTTGAATAGTAAAAACGTAATGATTTATTACTATTTCCTCCTCCATTCTTCCTCTTCCATAATGAAATTTGGAACTCCTAATATACCTTCCAAAACTAGACATACCTAATTCTTAGTTGAACAAAAAAGAATCACGAAATCTGACGATATTAAAACATCATGATATATTACTGTTACCCCCTCCATTCACCCCTTTTCGTAATGAACTTCATGATATACGATCCGAAACTAGATCAAATTCATAGTTGAACAAAAAAAGAATCACGAAAACCGAACGAGAATTGTGGCCTGGGCAGCGTCGTCAACATTTTTTGTCTCACACACACTCACATCCACCTATGATTTTTTTCACGGATCCGGTCTTAGAATGGTCTGAAATGGATTTGTATGCGGTTACCTTTTTTCTCATGCTTAGGTTGTTCATTACCCCCCTGGATCAATTTCAATAGGCGTCCCTCTTATTAACGAAGACCCGTCAGCCTGTAAGACATAGTTTCAGAGGGACGTCCTAAAAATTAGAACTGGAAAGCTTATTGTAATATAATAATAATTATTATACAAATCTAAAACCATGTAAAACTTAACTCATTTGCAGAAATATGAGAGTAATTTATTGTTTTCTTCATCAACAAGATCAGATAACTGAAAATCTGATCGTACCTTTTATTATGGAACCAATTAATTTTAATTAACGTTAGGTCTAAATGTAATGTGCAAAAATCCTATAAATACCAGATTGTACAGAATCGTTGCTTATTCCGATTGAGTTCATTAGCATTCTGACTAAATAAGTTTGTAAATCGTCATAGTTGGTCAGATATTCCAAAGACAAGCAGCTCTCACAGCTTGTGTTTCTGTTGAAAATTTTGTATAAAATTCATTTACAAACTGTGTTGTCATCATAATAATTGACGTTTTTAATGAATTTAGACTAGTTTTCCTCAAGATAATACAAAATACGTTCTCTACGAACACTTATTCACAACTCTCTACATAGTAGCATAAACTAGCTAGCCTTACAATTCAAAAAGGGCGCGTGAAGTTGACCCCAATATGTCCGCCAATGCTATGTTCAATTTGCATTGAGCGACCACCTAGACCCCACACACAGTTGTAGGGTCTCCGCAGAGAAGATGGATGTATAGTTCCAGAGTCTGAAATACCGAGAGAGGCTATTGGTTGAATTTAAAAAAAGCACATCCAACACGGTCTTATAACACTAATCCATCTGCGTATCTGTAGGTACCATTTGGAATTTCTTTTGACCAGGTTGTGAAACTGTCTCACATTAGGGGTATATTCCTCTTGATCCAAAATGTTTCTGTAAGTGTCTGGGGATCTCCCGCTAATTTTGTTACTGAGACAGAACATTCCACGCATGTGATTTGAACACCAAAGGTAAATTAATCCTATTTGCTGATGACATATGCCTAATAAATTATAATAAAAATTGGGTAGATGCTTAAGCGATACCAAAGAAGACTTGAAAATTGTTAACCAATGGCGAGGCGCGAAGCGCCGAGTATAATATAGGTATGTACATCTTGATCGTTGATCATGTTGAAGTTCCCGAATGAGATTCTCCTGACCGAAGGCGAATTTTGATGTTGCCTTAACAACTACCTGCCCTTCCAAGTTCCCTTCCTTCCTATGTACTATTACATGTATTTCTACTGAAAAAATTATACCACAGATAAAATTGTTGCTAATTTGATACTTCTTCCATCATGAAAGAATTAATTACAATTTAGGTAATCTATTACTAGGGCTTAATTATGAATATTTGGAGTAGTGTAGTCACGTTATTGTGACTTTAGAATCTTTTCGTTCAACCGTACAACGATTCTCTATTCGTCCAATACGACTCAGTGGTTAGCTTCTGGTTTGCTTGCTCTAGAAAAACCTCTATTTGCACAACGACTCAGCTGAACGACTCAGATGGAAAACTGCAAAAACTCCCTATTGACTTCCTTATGTGCACGGGAAGTTTTCCTACTACAGCAAGGATAACTTTGATTGGCGTTGATCGTGAAAAATCCAACACTATACGAAGAGTCGAATACTGTAGACGATCTAGTCTGTTCAGCTTTGTTTTCGAAGCAGCTGTCTAAAAAATATACCCAAAATCCATAACACTGCGAACTGTACTGTTATAAAACATTAAGGCTATCTGTGGGTACGCTCCCCATCTGGTCGACGTAAATGATCTCATAATGTTGAGGTATCTTTCAACTTTAGTGGTTGCCTAATCAATGTGTTTATTTCAGTTTAAATATTGGTATAATTGTATTCCCAAAAACGTCACTTGCTTGGATCATGGAAAGATCATACCTCCTAAAGTGAGATTGTCTGCCATAGGGAGAGTCCTTCTTCGGGTAAACGAACACTCAGTGGATTTAGAAAGAGAAATGGATAAACCAAGCTTTTGATAGAAATTGTGCGTTATTAGTTGTCTAGTTATTCGTTATTAGTTATCTATAGCTAATCACAATCATTTCAGCTATTTTGGCCACGTAGTTGAACTTCGATATGGAGATTTCGAAAAGATGGGACTGGGCGGCTTGCAATGGTGTTCTTAGCAGACACGAATTCTCAAGGCCACGTGACACATAACTGATGAATTCGCCAATTTGCACTGACGAGCCGTATGCTATATTACTTTTAGTTTCCTGCACGGGTTGTCGGTATTTGTTCATCTTCTGTGTTGCATTGAAATTTAAGGATGAAAATAATAATTTGCCTCCTCTAGGAAATAGAGGGAGGCTTTCAAAAATTATTCAGTTTTGTTTAATTGATATCGAAACGAGAAAGCTCAAGGAGGACCCTTATTATTCGTCAATCCGAGAGCACGACAATGTAAAGTAGAATCCGAAACCAGATTTCTCACTGTTCTACAACTTTTACTATGTCACTTCCGAGATATTCTGATGATGATTTTAAACCAACCATCCAAGGCACATCAACTCAAACCATGGAAAACAGTTGGATCTTGAGAATTTAATATATTTTATATGTTTACTTCATCAACCTTAATGTTTAACGTATAGAACGCCAATGCGATCTAGCGATTTTGATTGGAAGGTTATGGAAGAACTTCAAGGTCAAAGATGAGCGGGTATCGGCGCGCTCACTATTCAAAGCTCATGACGACGACGCACAGTGTTCTTTCTCCTCCAATCTAGCTGGACAAAAGCTTTGAAAAAAAAAAAAAAAAAAATAGTTTTCTCTTTATAAACCTAATATTGGAGTCTCTCCATAGATAGCTGACAAGATGAGAAACGAAGGAGAAAGAGCTCAGAAGTCGCAGAATTATTCATATCATGCACTGATAAAGATAAAACCCCACTCATATTCTGGCTAAAGCCGATCATATTACCATGTTCACTCAACAGGAAGGAATTCACCGGCAGCTGCGTCTCAGATCATTTAAATATTTTCCAAGGTAAGTTCTATATTATACGAGTGCTCAGCAACAGCTAGATTTTGGTTCTATGGTATTTTTAAAATTTGCGATATTTTGGAAGTACATTACTTTTTCAAGAGTTAAGTTTCTAAAGAGCTATTGTTATTGTAGTGTAAATTTTGAGATCGACCTCGATCCTCCCAAATCTTTTCACCATGTTAAATTTGGGTTATTTCTGGGTGAAATTGGACAAGACACAGCAACAAGAAGTTGCAGGTTTAGGAGATATAGCGTTTTGAAATCGAATTATGCCACATAATTTTCGAATTTCGGTTTTTTTTTTGACGTAATGGAAGGTGCTGAAGTACGAGGATAAAAATTTATGTACGTTGTAATGATATTGCTACGAAAACTAGAAAATAACATTGTAATATAGCATTAAGTTATAAACCCAATGTAATAGGAATCATATAATACTAATTTTACCGATCATACAAAGTTCAGTTTTATTACCAAGTTCATACTCATTTTTTAACTGACTGTTACATTGAAGTTCCTAGTTATTTTCCAATTTTCAACTATCTCAAGTTCCTTTTTTATCTTCAAATAAATTGAAACTTCCTACAATTTATTCTTCACATGTGTATATCATTTTTATTGTATTCTAGAGAGCGAGAACAACCTTTCTTGTAAAAAAGGCATAATTTTAAGTGGGTAGGTATTTATTGTTTATTTACAATTGTTTAAACGAGTAAAAACTTTGCGTTCTGTTTTTGAAAAACTCATTTCAATTACCTACCAATCATCCAGGAATTCTTTCAATCACATTTAGGCTTACAAGTTGTATTACCCAAGAAGGCCTTAAATAATATCAATGTTTGAGAACTTTTTACAGAAAAATCGTTATTTTATTGCTTTCTGAAGCATCTTTGAGATCTGAGTATGGTTTCAATCGACTCAGCGTGAAAAGACACAGGGAAACTGATCCCCCCTGCCTATAAAGTTGAAACGTCAATTTTAATCACTGACAAGAAAACAGGAGGTTCATTAGAACACCTGGCATTCCGGCGATCAAAACTTAGTAATCAAAACACATAGCTTTAGCGACAGAGCGCATTTTTCAAATTTAATTTGAGTTTTGTTCAGATAGATTGGCAAAAAAAGGTCCAGTCATGCAGCATGATCGTATGATCGTACTATATTCTGTTAGATTATTTTGACAATTAAGGACTTGGAGGGAAAACAAATTGTTAACTACCACTTTTATGGCAAAAAAACTCGTTCAATAATATTCTGCGATTCAAAAAGAGATTTTGGATTTTTAACTTTTTTGCAGTTTTTATAGATTTTTTAGCACATTTTAATGAAATATAAATAAATTTTTCAGCATAATTTTGTACATAAGTTTTTAATGTTCTATTTTATGGTCAATCAACTTTATTTGAGCAATATTCTGCTAAAAAATATAAATTTAACGATTTTTAGCCGTTTTTTTTCTTTTTTTAGTGATTTTTCCAGAACTTTTTTTGTTAAAATTTGACCAATTTGATGTGCTCAAAAAATGTTAGCCAATGAAGTCGTCCTTTCGTGTGGAAAGCTTGATTTTTTGGCTCAAGAAGGGAATTTTCATCTCAATCCTAAGGTGAGTTATCGTCTAGAAGGACACACACACACACACACACACACACTCACACACACACACATACACAGACACACACACACACACACACACACACACACACACACACACACACACACACATATATATATATACGCATATATATATATATATATATATATATATATATATATATATATATATATAAGTTACGTCGGGTGCCGAGAGAAAAGAGTTTTGAAAAATCACTTTCTTTATTTGGAACCACTACTAATATTTGCTAAAAACACTGTGCGACGGCTATTCTAAACACCGTGGGGTACACTTAGTCAAATGTTTCAATTTTTTGCTATCCGTTTAATTTATATATAATAAGGACAAGCCCCATATAACCGAAATACAATAAAATAATACAAATATATGGAGGTGAGAAAAAGAAAATTTTCCCATGAAGGCATGGACGAAAGCACTGAATGGAGAGTAGGTAGGAATGATATTATAGAAGGAGGTTCTCGGGAATAGTTCACAAAATAAGCCAAACTTCATTCAACTCAACAGCATTCTTCGCGTTATCGTAACTGGCTGGTGAAAAATGGCTATATCAGGGCAAACATCGTAAGCGAGGTTCACAATTCTAGGCACTCTGCCACAGAATTCTCGAGCCTACGACACAGATAGTTGTTCGGAGAAAAAGGTATCTCAAACATGTGCCTTGAGCGAAATCCAGAATGGAGGCTATTAAGTTTCGATGTTTGGGTGTACGAATTGATCAGGGATTGAAATGGGATCCTTATGTGAGATTATGATTTTTGAACTTACACGTTTTTGAGATGAGAAGTGGCTGAACCGTTTAAGAGATTCATCAATTTCCCCTTTTCAAAGAAGGTTACTATTTGTGCAATTTTTGAAGATCGAGCTAAAACTTCAACTTTTTCTTCTACTTCATTATAGAATAAAACGTTATTTTTACCGGTTAGCTGAGTTTTGCATTTTTAGTTATGCCCCTACACATTTGAAACACCGTGTATGCTGGTAGTAGTCATAGGCTTATGAAAAGACGCGAAGAACGTAGTTTAGACAGCTTTATATTACGGAAACCTTACCTGGTGAGCATGTCATATTCACCTGGCGTCAGGGAGAGATCGCAGGCACTTGGAGCGTTAAGGGTTAAGTTTGATTAGGATAGTCATAATAGTTTTTTGTCAATCTTTTACCACGATCTCATCGTTATCAAATTTTATGTTCTCTATATTTCAAAGACGCGTAATAACCAAACAGAGCAAGAATTCCCTCATTACCGTTTGAAGGTTGAACCAGTAAACCATTTATTTCTAAATTTTCCGAAAAATCATCGCTTTGAGAATAAAACATTGAAAGTGGTTCTTGGATCTGGTAATTGAAGTTGTGTACACATCTATATAGAAACACCAGTAGAAGAGGAGGTACGAAATTGTATTTGTGGTGGTTTCGACTTATCAAAGTACTATTGAGTTCCCTTTGTTCTAAGCCCATGGAGGGATATATGGATCACCTGCAGAATGTACGATTCAATTCCACATACCTAATTGATGATATTTGCTGTGAGTTCTTTTTTTGCATTTTTATTGGATTTGCAATATTTCATTCGGCCGCTACAGTTAAGCCATGGGCTGCACGGAACTTTTTGGTTGGTAAATGTCACTTCTGTTTCTTGGGGGGATGGCGGGGGATATTTTCATCTCCATCCAGGCATCACCGGTTTATTCGAAAAATTAGATATTCTGCCACCATGACTGGTTCTCGTATACCACTCCCTGATTCATATCCACGATATCAAAGTCATCCCACCACACTGCATCGTCCATCAAGCCTGTCGAGGAACCTGTGAGAGTAATCACATTTTAGTTCCTCGTATTTCTTCTTTTTACTCTTGACAATTCTCATTGCATGTATTCTCATTACGCCTCTCCCTGGCAGCACAGTCAACTAAACGTTTAAAAAATACGTATACAGGGTGGCTCTCTCTCTCTCTCTCTCAGAATTTAATAATTATTACAATGTCAAAAATACTCTTCTTAAATAATAATATGCGATAAAAACGAATTTGAGGGTTTAATCGATGTTTTAGATTTTTTTATCTACTTGTCTTTAGCACATTTTAATTAAATTTAAGTAATTTTGAGCACAATCCTGTGCAATAATTTCTTAATGTTGTATTTCATTTTTATAATCGTATTCCAAGCAATATTTTGTTGAGAATTAAATCATTAACAAATTTTGGCAGTCTTTTGCCATTTATAGTGATTTTTTTAAGCACATTTCCGGCGATGGATGGATTTATTCTGTTCAGAAAACGTTGACCATCACATCTCATCCGTTCTTTTGAAATGCATGACTTTTTGGCTGAAAAATGCATTTGTCAAATTGCGTTCCTGTAACGGCGTAGAAGGTCTACTACACATTCAAGACGTTCCAGTCTTGCGGGCTTAGCCTCACCACATCATCAAGGTAGTCCAGAGCAGACGTCAAGGTTGTAAAACTCCAGCTTAGCTATGAGAAGAGATCAATCACTCACAACAAACGCCTTCGACAAATGAAAGAGTAGGGCTCCCTCCACATCCCCATCATCTATTGAATTCAAGCATGAAGTCACAAGTTCCGTAACAGCCTGGGTTGTACATCATCCTTTCCGAAATCCAAACTGAGAGTTAGAGAGGATATGATGTTTTTCAAAATGCTCAATCAGCTGATCATACAGAAGTAACTCCATTACTTTTAACAAATACTTTTAACAAACAAATTTTTCTCTTAAGTGAAGGTAGGCTCATACTGTAAAACATCTATTTTCCAGGCTTTTTTCCAAGCTGCACATGAAACGCTTGTGTTGTTAGTGGAGTTACTTTGGAAGTCAGCAGGAGGAGATGACGAAGTTCAATCTCTCCTTGAGTTTCTTCTTTAGAATCAGCAGCTAGAAGAATCTAAGGATGCGCTGACACTTCTAGATTTTCTCGTATGGTAAATTTTAGAGTGGCACTAAGTTTGGGATTTTCCTCCAACCTCATTTTCTTCCAGCGATGAAAGAGCTGCTCATGGAGTTTGAGTAGCGAACGCCATACGAGAAAGAGGCTTACCTGGGTTGGACTTGGTTTTTTTTTTTTTTTTTTTGACTTATAGAAGTCAAAATGACTACACTTTACATATGAACATGCATCGTAGGGTCAAGATGAATCCACCATATCTTTGGCGATAGAATGGTAGAGACAATTTGATGTATGGGGCTTGCGTATTTACCTGATTGCATCACAGATAGAACTCCAAGAGGGTCGGTGGCTAGCGCATCACTGAGTGCACACTCTAGGGAAAGCGGCTGACGGCAGAGCGGTCCCGAACGCTGTGAAAGTAATTTTTCCCTTTTTACAAAATGTACGAGCGGTCCCGCGGCAGCATGGCATGTGCGGTCCCATCTACACTTCGTTTCAGTTTATTGATGTGTCATCAGTTACATTAACGTATACTTACATAATTCTTACAAATTAATTTTCATAACGATGGAAAACTGATTACCGTAATGTTGTTTTACGCTGGAGACGTGCGTTGGCTAGGTCAAGGACTGGATTGTGAATTTGAATAATAAATATGAGAGGGGTGGGTGAGATGTCACTGGCAAAATTTGTTTGGCCATATCCGTCTTACTCACAGACACCTGCTAGATCCAGTAGCTCATGATGTTGTGAGTGGGAGATGTGGGGGTGATTTGTCTATTCTCCACTTTTTGGAGGACTGCCCAGCCCTCATGTACCTCAGGGTTCAGCATTCACTTCCTCAGTGGGTAGATGTTTTGTCCGGACCAGAGATGGTCCAGTCCCTGTTGGTGTACCTGAAAGCCACTGAGCTTTACACCGAACTGTGATACTCTGATCTGTTTCATATTAATTTAATCATGTGAATCTAGTCATAACTTTATTTAACTAAGATGTAAAGTATTTATCATTTTATATTTACCAATAGTAATTATTTATTTATTTGTAAGGATCATCTAGTCGTAGTTTAGTTTTTATTGCGGGGTATTTTTATCTGTTGTAGGGGTTACAAAGAGAACATCGCTGTATCCCTTGAGGAAGATTGCGGTGATGCCTCGCTTTGCGGGTTATTATTACATAAGATTATTAAGATAGCAATATTACATAAATTCGTACGAGTATTATATAATTATTTCTATAACTACCCATGTGGCTAAGCTACTCATACTCAAAATAGTGAAATTACTATGTGCTTTGTTTTCTTTTCATAAGAATCCACTTACAATTTCCAGTCATGCAGGATAACCGTAGTAGCGAATTTTTGTTCATTATCATATTATACATATAGTATAGTGTTCGATAAAGAATGTCTATTTAAAGTTAAATGTAAAAAAGAGCAATGATGGAACAGTGGAAAACAGATATATATGTAAGTTGAAATGAAAGGAATGGAAAGTTTGAAAGGAACTCACCAGCCGGTTAATCGCAGTCGATGTACGGGGCCCCGTTTGTCTCCGTCGTTTGCAGGAAGATCATTCACTCGCGAATTGACGTAATACACGAGTGGGGGTAATGATGTACAATGACAGGAATACTGGTTTTATGGAAGGATGAGTTTTATGCGCTGAAAATAGCAGGAGGGTGTTGTGGGCAAGAGGAAAGCCGACGGCAAACTGAACTGATCTGATGAAAGGTGGGAGTAGAAGCAGATGGATAGGACGACATGTTAGGACATACTACCTATCTTCCACCACTTCCCAACATATAGCAATGTCTATGTAGGGTGTCCCACGGAATGGTTACATCCCTCTTCATTTCCCCTGAACTCAGCGGAATTCTATAATATATGCAAAAATATGGGATGACAATGGGAACGGGACCCATACAACTGACCCTGCATCACATGGGACCGCTTGTACAACTGGGGCTGTATTCTATGGAACCACTCGTACATCTAGGCCTGGAATTCCTAGCATACTCCAGGAGTACGTTGACCGCGTCTCTCTATGGTGTCGCAGATGGATGACGGCACGAGTGGTCCCACACGCCGGGAAAGTGATTTTTTCCTTTTTCCAAAATGTATGAGCGGTTCGAAACGCGTTGAAAGTGATAGTTTCTTGATTAAGAAACGTACGAGCGGTCCCGCGGCCGGAGTTCAGGATCTGTCTCTATTAATTCCTAGAAACTTAATTTTCATAATGATGGAAATCTGATTTTCGTAATGATGTTTTTATGCTGGAGATGTGCGTTGGCTTGGCAAGTAGCTCAAGCCCCATTTTTTGACGCTTTGATTGGGTACCAAGCGGACGTGAACATTGAAATTGAAACCAGAATAAATAGCTGGATTGTGAATTTGAATATTGAATATAAGAGGAGTGAGATGCCACTTGCAGAATGTATTCACATTTTATCAGTAAAATACCACAGCCACCAACTATGTAATTTCATGAAACAATTTGAAGAAAGTTATTTTAATAATTTGATAGTGTATAATTATATCTGTGACAAAGTTCTAACCAGAACTAATGATTTAATAATCCCATAATTAGTACAAATAATAGTATTACACAATTTTATACGAGTACTATGTCTATAATTACTCATGTGACAAAGTCAGATTTAAAACTTTGTAAAGTTACTATGTGTCTAGTTTTCATTTCATGGAGAATTACTTTTGGGGAGGTGCTCATGTTACTAGTTCCAGTCATGCAGCATTACGTATTAGCGAATTTTCGTACATTATCGTACAAGTATGGAAATGGTTAGCTTTTAAGATTTTATGGTAAAACAAAAACTTTTTCCAATTACTACTTTGCTCTTCAGACAAATATTTTGGATTTCAAGCAGTATTTGCATTTTTTGTGCATTGTTCAGCATAACTTTGTGCACGAATGTATTAATGTTGATGATCATAGGTTGTTGGTAAACTAATTTTTAGCCTTTTTTGTAATTTGTTCAGCACTTTTTTGATAATGATTGATAGTGGGAACGGGACCGCTTGTACAACTGGGGCTGCACTCTATGGAACCACTCGTACATCTAGGGCTGGTGCAAAACGGGACCGGTCGTAAATGTACGGCTGCTCTTCCGGGACCCCTCGTACATCTAGGGCTGTTCCATCCGGGGCCGCTCATGTACACTGTTTTGACCATAGGATCGCTCGTACAAACACCCTCCTTGCACTACATAAAGTGAAGCATGGAGCCACTGACTCCACGATTGTATTTTAGGGTTAACGACTTTCACTTTAGAGCTAAACAGAGCAAGAAAAACACGAGGTTAAAATTTGTGCTAGTGTTCTCCGAATATCTATCTTGTAATGTGGTACACGAATAAGGCTAAAGGGGACGACAGTTGTGTGAGAGAGAGGGAAGATACAAATAGATAATCTTGATTATCTCCACACCAGTCAATCAATTTTCAAATCTAAATATATATTTGAGTTTGTCTCATCCTAGGCTATCGAGCGAACATAAAAAACTTTCCAAAAAAAATTTTTGTTGTTGAAATTTTGACTTATAATTTTAATTGCTAATTTAATTTTTTTTTTTTTTATTAAAAAAATCGCTAATATCCCGTGTTGGGAAACAATTCAAGTGTATGATGGCATAGGCATGAAATTTTGATTCTGAAAATTAGTGGCCGCATGTGAGGATTGGGAGCGAAAAACGTGGTTCCAGGAAGACGAGTGTATTTGAGGGGCGAGTGCCTTGGCGACGCCCAGCAACTGATCTCATCCGCGCGCGCGTACGAACCCGCTTACCGAGCCGTCTCTCGAATTTTGTACTTACTGCTTCTTCTACTTTTATCAAAATATACTTTATCAAAGTGTTAGGTCGGGTTTTATTTTCATTTGTTATAGGAACGTCCATGATAATAATTAGTTTGTATAGTTGGAACCTTTGTATTCGTGTGAAAACAACTGGAGGAGTTTGACGCACTGAACGTATTATTCATTAGGTAGGTATCTACCAACCTCGCACCTACCTACCTACAATCAGAGATGAGCAAACACATATCAGAAAATAAAAATATGTATTTATCCTTTATTTTTTATTATTTATAGTTGAATTTCTTTGTAGGTACCTATATGAATAAATTTTTATTCATATTTTGGATACGAATATTCAAAATGCATACTCGAAACTATGAATATAGGAATTGTGTTCAAATAATATGAATATTTCAGTACTTATAGAAGGGCATATTATTATTAAATTATTTTTGAATATAAAATAATAATATTCACGTATTCAATCAATATTAATATCTCGATAGGTACCTATTCAAATTTATATTCATCATTCAATTTCACAAAACGTAATTTTTGTCTACTTGCTTCACTATTACAAAGATGAGTGAGGGAGCAAAATTGCATTCTAGTTATTTTTGGTGCTTACCACATAAGTGAAGGGAGTAGATCTCAAAATTCAACGTAGAATACCGAGAATTTGAGTAAACTTGCCTTTATTGGAATATCGCCTATTAGGCATCATAAATAGAATGGAAAGAAAAACGAACCAAAAACACACACGAATCTGGGCGCTAACAAAAATTTAGTTTTTAAATTTTTTTGTATTTGGTTCAAAAATAATATTTTGAACATTTTTTTCCTGGAAAACGCTAACATCCCATATTTTTACATATCTCAACTACCTAAGTACTAGAATTATCCTCATAAATAATTGTAGTGGGAATCAGACCTAGAGTAAGAATGAAGGTGTAAAAACGCAGTGCAAAATTGATGGTGACAGTGTCCTCTAGAAACTGCAATAATGATTGTTGCTAGGCGTTGCTATGCGTTTGCCGGACTCGTCGGTTACGAGGGGTGTTTGCTACCACTGCAGAAAGGCGTGGAGCGGGGGGTTTCGCATTCGGGTTTATTTAGCTTCTTGATTTCTTGTTTACATTTTTTACCCGCAGACCAACGCTCGCTTCTTGCCTATCGCAGTTAGGTACCGACGCTCAGATTCGTTTGTGATTTTGGTTCGTTTTTCTTTCCATTCTATTTATGATGATGAATGAGTAATTGATGATAGTCAATGATGAATTATGTTATGATTTATTGTTTGAATTATGTGAATTATTTATTGTTGAATTTGTAAATGATATTCATAATATTTACCTGTTATTATGCAATATTTTACCTGAAAGCAGAATTTCGATGTATTTTGAAATGTAGTCCATTTACCTATCTTGTAAAACAGATAATCACTCAAATTCAAGGATCTTTATGGTGAATTTCATCACCTTATTTTGAAAATACAAACATTAAAAAAAAAAAAAAAAAAAAAAAAAAAAAAAAAAAAAAAAAAACGGGTTTCAAGTCTGGATTTGGCAGATTTGTGAAATAATATTTGTACTTTCGGATATGTGTTTGCTCAACTCTGATTGTAGTTAGGAAGGTACGAGGTTGGTAGATACTACCTAATGAATATTACGGTTCAGTGCGTCAAACTCTTCCAGTTGTTTTCACATGAATACAAAGGTTCCAACTATACAAACTAATTATTACCATGGACGTTCCTATAACAAATGAAAATAAAAACTCACCTAACACTTTGATAAAGTATACTTTGATAAAAGTGGAAGAAGCAGTAAAGTACAAAAAAATGTTCGAGAGACGGCTCGGTAAGCGGGTTCGTACGCGCGCGCGGATGAGGTCAGTTGCTGGGTGTCGGCGTCGCCAAGGCACGCACCCCTCAAATACACTCTATTTTTCCTGGAACCACGTTTTTCGCTCCCAATTCTCACATGCGGTCACTAATTTTCATAATCAAAATTTCATGCCTATGCCAGCATACACTTGAATTGTTTCCAAACACGGGATATTAGCGATTTTTTTTATTAAAAAAAATTAAATTAACTATTAAAATTTCAAGTCAAAATTTCAACAACAAAAATTTTTTTTTACACAATGTTATATGATCGCTCGATAGGTTTACTCGTCCTGATAATGATTCTGAAGCCAGATTTTAAAAAATGTGTACTCTAGTGGATATTTGCCCATTTTTGTTATCTGAGAATCTCACTAAACACCCGTCCCCTTTAGCCACATTCAACAGCTCTAAATAGTTGTTGCTTCCGAATCTACCTGCAGGTAGCGGAAGCATTGTTTCCACTTTCGAGAGATGAAAATGTTTCTACTAAATAAAAAACACACACGCATTATGAATAATTATGAACAACTTTGGTTCGGTGTTTGTTAGTATTGTGTGTGTGTGTGTGTGTGTGTGTGTGTGTGTGTGTGTGTGTGTGTGTGTGTGTGGTTGTGTGTGCGTGTGGGTGCGTGTCTCTCTCTCTCTCTCTCTCTCTCTCTCTCTCTCTCTCTCTCTCTCTCTCTATCTATCTCTCTCTCTCTGTGTTTGTGTGTATGTGTGTGTTTGTTTGCATCACCCACGATTACTTCCGATCTTAATGCAATTTACTGGGAATGTGCGGAGTAAGTTGTAGGTAGTCTCAGTTTCATTTCCCAGAAATTAAGGAGTTCACTCAACACTTAGCACGAGTTCTCCCCTCGCCAGACTCACTCAATTTCTCGCACGCATCGATAACAACATATACCCGCAAACCACTTCACTTTGCCCATTCACTCGCTTTTGCCCATATTAGCCACTTAAATGGAAAGAATAATGTGTTAAATATTCATGGATGAGAAATGTAAGGAACGGCAGGGGGTTGGTTAGTCCATGAACCCGCTTTGCACCCTTTGACAGAAATTCTACGTGTAGTGCGTGAAAACCCGTTAAAAACCGCGGGCTCCAGACTCGCGGCTTAAGTGGGTTGTTTGCGCTCAGAATGATTCATCGGCTTGGAGAAAGGGACCTCGGGAACACAGGTAGGCAGGCAAGTCCGCCATTATCATTTCAACGACCGCTGATCCGCTGGAAACTCCGTTGGGAATAATTAATAATGCTCTCCCCCCTCGAGTTGTAATTGAGCGAAAAAGCAGTAGGCAGAATAATAAGACGGATGACCCTTGGATAACCCGCGTCCCCTGTTATGATGAAGTTGCCGAGCTGGCTCGGCTTGTCTACATGCAGAGTTGGGCGTAATCGTAATTATAATTATGACTACGACCACAGTCACAGGGTTTCACAGTTGTGGTTACAATTACGATGACGATTACATTTATGATTACGATTACGATTACATTAGTAATCACAGTTTTTCTGTGATTATATTCCTAATCACCACTTTTTTTGTGATTACGACTGTAATCACGAGTATTTAATGTAGTGATGGCGTTTACAACCGATGTTTCCTATAAATAAGCAAGTTACGGCAGATTTTTCTCTGTAATTACAGTCATAACCATGATATTTCCTGTGATTACAGCCGTGATTTTAGTTTTAGCGAATTTCTGTGGAAAATTAAGCTATTAGAATGGATCAAAAAATTGTGAAATCAAAATTTTTGAAAAATTTCTTGATTGAAATCCGTTTTGAGAAATTCTGAAACTAATCCTAGAGTTTAATGCTTTTCATTTATATTTATGTGGCATTCCAAACGATAACTCTCCGTATGATTGAGATGCGAATTACGTTCTTGCGCCGAAAAATCAAGCTTTCCAAACCAAAGGATGATTTCGTTAGCCAGCACTTTTTGGGCACATTAAATTGATTGAAATTCAAAAAATGTACTAATAAAATCACTAAAAATGGCGATAAACGGTTAAATTTATATTTTTGATAGAGTATTGCTAAAATACAGTTTAATAACTATAAAATAAAACATCCAAAAATTTAAGTACACAATCATGCTGAAAAATGTTCTTACAATTTATTAAAATTTGCTAAAAAATCGAAAAAACTGTAAAAAAGCCAAAAATTCAAAACTTACATTTGAACAGGAGATTATTATTTAGAATACGTTTTCTGCCCTTAAAATTAATCTCTAATAATTTCCTAGCACTCAAAAAGTTCAAATTTCAAGACAATTTAACATTATACAATAGGTACGATAATTTACGAAAATTCGCTCATACGATCATGCTGCATGACTGGAACTTTTTCAATGATCAATGCCGTAATCTTTTTTTTTCCTGTGAATACAATTGTTTGTGATTACGATTGTATTCACAGGAAAAACTAAGAAAACGGGAGTAACCACAGAAAAAATCTAAGATTATTTATAGCTGTAATCGCAGAAAAAGTGTGATTATGACTGTAATTACACGGAAATTTTTACGGGGACGTGCTTATTTATAGAGACCGGCGAAAATCACATCAAAAACTTGGGATTACAATGGTAATTGCAAAAAAAGGTGTGATTTCGTATATAATTACAAAAAACTGAGATTACTAATGTAATCATAATTGTAATCATATCTTCAGGTCCTTTGATTAATATCGTAATTTTAATCACGACTCTAAAACCCTATGACTGACAACTCTTGTCTAAATGCGAGAACGCGTCTTCAGCAGAAAAAATTCCAACTCCACCCGGTACATTAGCAGTTTTTTCTTTTCCCTTTATTATCGATCTTATTGTAGAAAATGTTTCATAGAAAATTTTATTTTTCGTAGAAAATCAAGCTATTGCAATGGCTCCAACAATTTCAAAACAAAAATGTTTGTTAATTTTCTTCAACGAAATCCGTTTTGAGGCTGAATCCTAGAGCTTCCGCCTCTATTTATATATATATATATATATATATATATATATATATATATATATATATATATATATATATATATATATATATATATATATATATATATATATGGGTCATTTCACGCGAACGGCCAAACTTTTTTTTTCGATATTTTTTAAAAGTCCTGATTTTCTAGTATATTGTACCCATTGGTAATACAAGCTAGGAGCCAAATTTTCAGACCCCTTCTTCGCCCAGCCTTTTCTCTACAACTGTCCGAAGTTTAGGGGTGTGCGCCAAACACTAACTTTTGTTTTAATTGCTCAACCGTTATTGTGCCCAAAAAAATAAGTAAGGTGGCCAATTCTTATGGTAAATCGTCTGCTCTTTCTGGTAGTCATGTCAAAATTTACAAAAAACTTAAGCTTCCTCATGAAAACTCAAAATAACAACTTCTTTTTCACATTTCATCAATTTGGCATTTTTTGAAAAAAAATTTTTTGATCTTAAATCATACCTACTAGTATGTAGAATACGAGGTTAGGAGGACGTAATGGGCCGACAAACGGTTTGTCGCCAGTGGTACTTAATGTACGGCCTGAACTCCCAAAAAAACGTAAGCTTCCCCATGAAAACTCCACATTTCATCAATTTCGCATTTTTTGAAAAAAAATATTTTGATCCTAAATCATACCTACTAGTATGTAGAATACGAGGTTAAGAGGACGTAATGGGCCGACAAACGGTTTGTCGCCAGTGGTACTTAATGTACGGCCTGAACTCCCAAAAAAACGTAAGCTTCCCCATGAAAACTCCACATTTCATCAATTTCGCATTTTTTGAAAAAAAAAATTTTTGATCTTAAATCATACCTATTAGTATGTAGAATACGAGGTTAGAAGGACGTAATGGGCCGACAAACGGTTTGTCGCCAGTGGTACTTAATGTACGGCCTGAACTCCCAAAAAAACGTAAGCTTCCTCATGAAAACTCCACATTTCATCAATTTCGCATTTTTTGAAAAAAAAAATTTTGATCCTAAATCATACCTACTAGTATGCAGAATACGAGGTTAAGAGGACGTAATGGGCCGACAAACGGTTTGTCGCCAGTGGTACTTAATGTACGGCCTGTACTCCCAAAAAACGTAAGCTTCCCAATGAAAACTCAAAATAAAACCTCTTTTTCACATTTCATCAATTTGGCATTTTTTGAAAAAAAATTTTTTGATCTTAAATCATACCTACTAGTATGTAGAATACGAGGTTAGGAGGACGTAATGGGCCGACAAACGGTTTGTCGCCAGTGGTACTTAATGTACGGCCTGTACTCCCAAAAAACGTAAGCTTCCTCACGAAAACTCAAAATAAAAACTTCTTTTTCACATTCATCAATTTCGCATTTTATGAAAAAAAAATATATATATATATATATTGATCTTAAATGATACCTATCAGTATGTAGAATACGATGTTAAGAGGACGTAATGGGCCGACAAACGGTTTGTCGCCAGTGGTACTTAATGTACGGCCTGTACTCCCAAAAAACGTAAGCTTCCTCACGAAAACTCAAAATAAAAACTTCTTTTTCACATTCATCAATTTCGCATTTTATGAAAAAAAAATATATATATATATATATTGATCTTAAATGATACCTATCAGTATGTAGAATACGATGTTAAGAGGACGTAATGGGCCGACAAACGGTTTGTCGCCAGTGGTACTTAATGTACGGCCTGTACTCCCAAAAAACGTAAGCTCCCCCATGAAAACTCAAAATAAAAATTTCTTTTTCACATTTCATCAATTTCGCATTTTTTGATCTTAAATCATACCTACCAGTATGTAGAATACGAAGTTAAGAGGACGTAATGGGCCGACAAACGGTTTGTCGAAAGAAGTACTTAATGTACGGCCTGTACTCCCAAAAAACGTAAGCTTCCTCACGAAAACTCAAAATAAAAACTTTTTTTTCACATTCATCAATTTCGCATTTTTTGAAAAAAAAAAAAAATATATATATATATATATATTTTGATCTTAAATGATACCTATCAGTATGTAGAATACGAGGTTAAGAGGACGTAGTGGTCCCAACAAACCGTTTGACGCCAGCAGTACAAAATGTACGGCCTGTACTGCCTAAATAAAATAAAAATTGAGTTTTCATTATAAAGTCCCGAGTTTATCAAATTTGCTTAGAACTAACTTAATATTTGACGGCACATCAGATAGGTGCAAATTTTATTATGAAAATTCAATTTTTCTTTTATTTTGGTAGTACAGGCCGTACATTAAGTACCGCTGGCGTCAAACCGTTTGCCGGTCCATTACGTCCTCTTAACCTCGTATTCTACATACTGATAGGTATGATTTAAGATCGGAAAATTTTTATCCAAAAAATGCGAAATTGATGAAATGTGGAGTTTTCATGGGGAAGCTTACGTTTTTTTGGGAGTTCAGGCCGTACATTAAGTACCACTGGCGACAAACCGTTTGTCGGCCCATTACGTCCTCCTAACCTCGTATTCTACATACTAGTAGGTATGATTTAAGATCAAAAAAATTTTTTTCAAAAAATGCGAAATTGATGAAATGTGGAGTTTTTATGGGGAAGCTTACGTTTTTTTGGGAGTTCAGGCCGTACATTAAGTACCACTGGCGACAAACCGTTTGTCGGCCCATTACGTCCTCTTTACCTCGTATTCTACATACTAGTAGGTATGATTTAGGATCAAAATATTTTTTTTTCAAAAAATGCAAAATTGATGAAATGTGGAGTTTTTATGGGGAAGCTTACGTTTTTTTGGGAGTTCAGGCCGTACATTAAGTACCACTGGCGACAAACCGTTTGTCGGCCCATTACGTCCTCCTAACCTCGTATTCTACATACTAGTAGGTATGATTTAAGATCAAAAAATTTTTTTTCAAAAAATGCCAAATTGATGAAATGTGAAAAAGAGGTTTTATTTTGAGTTTTCATTGGGAAGCTTACGTTTTTTGGGAGTACAGGCCGTACATTAAGTACCACTGGCGACAAACCGTTTGTCGGCCCATTACGTCCTCTTAACCTCGTATTCTGCATACTAGTAGGTATGATTTAGGATCAAAAACTTTTTTTTTTCAAAAAATGCGAAATGGATGAAATGTGGAGTTTTCATGGGGAAGCTTACGTTTTTTTGGGAGTTCAGGCCGTACATTAAGTACCACTGGCGACAAACCGTTTGTCGGCCCATTACGTCCTCTTAACCTCGTATTCTACATAGTACCTAGTAGGTATGATTTAGGATCAAAATATTTTTTTTTTTTCAAAAAATGCGAAATTGATGAAATGTGGAGTTTTTATGGGGAAGCTTACGTTTTTTTGGGAGTTCAGGCCGTACATTAAGTACCACTGGCGACAAACCGTTTGTCGGCCCATTACGTCCTCCTAACCTCGTATTCTACATACTAGTAGGTATGATTTAAGATCAAAAAATTTTTTTTCAAAAAATGCCAAATTGATGAAATGTGAAAAAGAAGTTTTTATTTTGAGTTTTCATGAGGAAGCTTAAGTTTTTTGTAAATTTAGACATGACTACCAGAAAGAGCAGACGATTTACCATAAGAATTGGCCACCTTACTTATTTTTTTGAGCACAATAACGGTTCAGCAATTAAAACAAAAGTTAGTGTTTGGCGCACAGCCCTAAACTTCGGACAGTTGTAGAGAAAAGGCTGGGTGAAGAAAAGGTCTGAAAATTTGGCTCTTAGCTTGTATTACCAAAGGGTACAGCATACTAGAAAATCAGGACTTTTAAAAAATATCGAAAAAAAAAGTTTGGCCGTTCGCGTGAAATGACCCATATATATATATATATATATATATATATATATATATATATATATATATATATATATATATATATATACTCTTCATTGAGAGATAAAACAAGAGGATTAAAGATGGACTTACGTCAGACGTTTCGCGAGGATGCTTTATCAGTGACAAACACCACAAACAATTGGTCGATTAATATATAAATCACAAATTTTTGAAAAAACAAAAACTTACACCACAAACAATTTTTTATATTTCGGCTTTAGTTGCCTTTTTCAAAATATATATACCTATATATATATATATATATATATATATATATATATATATATATATATATATATATATATATCAACGCCATTCTTACAATTAGTGTACTTTTTCAACTTGTAGAGCAAATAATCAATGAGATTCTCTCATTTATTTTTCGTCGATCAGCAAGCAATTTCAACTCTAAATTGTATAATCGGTTTGTCGGTAAACATATCAACACTCGTTACCCTTGGAAAAAAAGATTTAAAAACATTTTTCAAAAATATTTGTTGTACCACTTTGATAGAATCAATATACATGTACTACGAGTATATTGAAAGCAAGCAATTGAAACAAGCTCAAGGCAACTTCTAACCAAAGCAATGTAAAGTTTTAACGTATTTTTATTACGGAATAACCATGTAGTCCTCGTCAAACTCCAAGCTGCCGATGAACACCAAATACCATGGAGTGATAGTGGTTTGACAAATTCAGCCCACTGTCATAAACTACGCCCAAATTCCGCACGATGCAAGAAGAAGAAGAATTTTATTGGCACTTGTTACATAAGCCTCATGGGCTCTCTTAGTCGTGAAATGAAGAATTATCTTATTAAATACATACATTCTTGGGCCTCAAACTAAAAGACTGCACTATGAAAATGAAAAATACAAAAAAATTGAATTATAAATGAATGGCAATATAAAGAAACTTCTCTGAAAAAAACGCATAAAGAAAAAATGAAATAAATAAATAATAATTAAAAAAATAATAATAATAAATTCAACTGGGCGGGTGTGGGGATTCCTAATACTATGTGATGCCATAGTGCTGCTCAATAAGACTCCGAAAGGTGGACAGCTCTGCAGCAGACCTACAAATCAGGGGTACCTAGGGAATCCCATACTCTTGAGCCCGAGATCCCCAGAGAATGACCCATAGAATTGGACATGTGGGCCGCACCGAGCGCCAAAAGGTAACAAAGCCTTCAAGGTACTCGGTCGGGGCTGGGTGTGTCCCCATGCAACAGCTTGAAAATAAATACACACTGAAATGATTCCTCAAAGAACATCCTAGAACCTCAGCATATGGCGATACATGTTCAAAGCGACTCACATTGTATGCATACCTTGCGATTGAATTCCATGCTACTTGTAGCCGGTGAAACTGAGTAGCATTAAGACTGGTAGAAAAAATTTCCGAGCAATAATCAATGAATGGAATTATCAGAGATTTAGCAAGGATTAGTTTAAGAGATGGTGGTGTGCTACACTTTCTATGCGCCTGCCCACATATATCACCCTCATATTCCACGATTCCTAAATACTTGAACTGAGCTACTTTTTCAACTTTTTCACAAGGACACATATCCTGGTTGTTACATATTACATATTCTGCTTCTTGGGCCTTCATATTATTTGCCGTTTTTCCTTTCGGTATCTCCCCACAACATTTCAACAACAATCCGGTCAGTTCTGGCACATTTTATTTATTTTATTTTATTAATTGTTTGTATCACTTTTTACGGGATAGTTGAGCTAAGCGACCACTTCGGAATCACTGAATGTTTAAAATCCCCGACGGTGACTCGCCGACTAGACAAACAATAATTCAGTGTCAAGAGAGCGGCGGCGCCTTTTTTACCTCGAAGGTCTCAAGGGTCCCTTGCGCGTTAATTATTATTTTTGTCTCCTCCTCAAAAGTATCGGATCCGTCTTTTTCCGACGTCAAGTGCCGTCTATTATGCTGACAACTTGAAAACGTATCGCGCCGTCAATTCTGAAGATGAGGCGTAAGTGTTACGAAATATCTCATACGTCCTAATATCTCGGTTTCTCGTCGACTTCTCTCGACTGCACCTTCAACTGGCCCTCTTGTGGTAACCATTGTGTTATTTATGAGATTTTTATTTTTTCCTTCGTTTTTCCTATGCAATGGCTGGCCATACGTATGCAGATATACAGGCTACACACCACCGGCCAGGGTTCGATTGTTCGATTCTACAACTAATTTCTGATCAAAGGTGTCTTAGCAATTTTTTGGTTTATTATTTCCAATAATAAGCCTATGTGATCGTATAGCAAAACATTTTTATAACCCCCCCTCAAGCTTTGTCACTTTACGTTTCAAGGTGCGTAGAATCCAAATTTGCAATATCCGTCCGCCGTTCGCCGTCCGCCGTCCGGGCCATAAAAGGCCTAAGAATTGACTTAAAAACCCCGTTCTTTCGCACATAGACTCCATTTGGGGTCTAGTTGGTCCTAACGTTTAACCATCCCGATCGCTTTACTCTCATAGATGCTATGGGCCAAAAACAGGCGAAAAAGTGTCTTTTTCGGGGCTTTGAGTGTTAGACTAACGTGTTAAAACTCCAACCTGCTCAACCACAACTGCGTAAGCTAATATTCCACGGTTAGGATAACAATGGGCAGTAGGACTTCGCAACAGAACACTTTAGGACCAGATCATGCACGACCACAACTGCACGACCTAATAATTATTATTCTCACGTTAAGACAAAATTTACTCATCTCAAAATGCACAACTTTCAAATGAATGTTGATGGGAAAATATGAGTAATATGATAGTGTAAGCGCAATAGGGCGGTGAACCTCCGGTTGTGAGGTAACGAGACCTAGGGAGTACCTCCAGGGTGGCGTGGAAAACTTCCTACACTTGTATTGCTTTCGAATTTCATGTTCCTTCGAGGAATCAATATACTTTTTTTCGAGGTCATATTTGTGTGTTAATACCAATGCTATGCGTACGCATATTTAATAAAAAATCCTCTCGACTTTTCGTACGTACTTAGATAATGGTAGTATTAACGCAATGATTATTTGAATAGATAGGAGCTCAAATCGAGAAATATAAACATACGTATATAATTATAGAAATATAGGTTGTGGCAACTCGAAATAGGACACTCCGAGGAGTCTGGACGGGCCTTATGACGTACGCAAGCCAACTAAAACTATGATCATACTCAATTGAAAAAATAATAAACCTTTGTGAAATAATTTGCAGCGTTTTTGTTTGTTTTTTTTTTTTCTGCAAAAAACCGAGTTTTTTCCTACTAAAAAACCGAGTTTTTTCCTGCTAAAAAACTGAGTTTTTTCCATCAAACTTTTTTTGTTGTGTTTTCGACCTTATGACACTAAAACGACCATAACTCCCTTAATTTTGTGAGTAAAATCAAATCTGCGGAAACCGTTGGAATGAGCATTACATTTCCTAACTCGCTAAAATTGCCAAATCAAAATTTTTGGCTTGGAATCAATGGGGGATACACCAACGTAAATAGTAAAATAGGTCAATTTTCGAAAATCTTTGGTTTTTTCAACGATCATAGGTCTTAGTAATTAGACACGTGAAGTATTGAAAATAAATCTAAAAACTCCGCAAAAATCTCAGCCTTCCAACGATGTAGTCAATTTTACTTTTACTCTGCTAATTAGGAGAGAAAAGAGAGTTTTAATGTAGAAAAACATTGTTTTTTCAATGAAATCGAGGGTCCTCTTGAAAAATTACCTTCTATGAAAATACGAGTTCGGTGTGGATTTCTACGTATTGATATACGCTGAATCGAATGGTAACACTTGCATATCTCTCCAACCCAGTTACGATCGAGTTTTACACTTCAGCTAACTAGTTTCACCCCTAAAAACACACAATATTTATCATACCTAATTAACTCAAATTTGTGAGTTGAAGCGTAAAATTCTGTTATAACGGGGTTTGGGAGATCCAGTGTAAAAAAATACGTAGAAACCGACCCCAAACTCGTATCATAGTAAGCCATTTTTCAAGAAAACCCTCGATTTCATCGAAAAAACAATGTTTTCGCCTCCAACCTAGGCAAGACATGCTTGACTCCATTTCTCGTCGCATGGTTACTCCCCTACACTTTGCCCAACTTGTACACTCAGAAATCCTACCAATTTACAAAGAACTATGTGCATTCGTTGAAAAAATTAATGTAAAAATTTAAGTTGTATTTAGAAGTTGATTTTACTATTTCGAAAAAGGATGTTAATCAAATATGTAGTATGTATTTTTTCATTTTTTGTCATTTAATTTATATGCAATAAAATGCTTCATGGCTATGGCAAAAAACAATGTTTTTCGTAATTAAAACATACTTGTCTCCCCTAATTAGCAAAGTAAAAGTAAAATTGACTACACCGCTGCAAAGCTGAGATTCTGGCACAGTTCTTAGGTTTACCTGAAAACATTCACGAGTATAATTACTGGGACCTATGAGAGTTGAAAAAACCAGATTTTCGAAAATTGACATAGTTCACTTTTTAGGTTGATTTATACCTCGTTCAATCCAAGCGTAAAATTTTATATTGCTTCAGCAAGATAGGATATTTAATGCTCTATCCAATAGTTTCCTCAGATTTGATTTTACTCACAAAATTATGGGAGTTATGGCCGTTTTAGGGCCGGTTTATCAATTATCTACTTTAACTGCAGGATAGCGCTATACTCCAGATAAAGAATGTGAGTCGTTCATCAATGCCGAATTAGCTAGCGAATAAAATTATCTCTCAGATAAATTATGTCTGGCAGATAGCGCCGTTAGCATCTTCATTGGTGTCCGTAGGCGACAAGGGCGATTTACACATGGAGCTCCCAGAGAGTTGAGTAAGAGCTACATGGATTGACTATTGAAAAAACCGGGTCTGTCGTTATTCCCACTTCAGTGTCCATCATATTATCAAGCTCGGCAAATAAGAAACCACCACATTTTTGCCGTTTGCTATTTGCCTATATGCTTCATTTCTAGAGATTCATATACGAATGCGATATTGCAAACCGAATCATTGTGAATGAATTATTGTGATCAGTAAGTTGTGGATCTAATTTCATCTTCGATCTGTGTTATAATGCAAAGAACGGTATCTTTATCTAACCGTAACCACAATAAAAATACGCACTCGTCTCATTTTAGTAGGTGCGGGGTCTTACTATATACGGTATTTTTCCAATCTTCGCCGTTGCTGCTATTTGAAGACGAATCCTCAAATATATCTGTTGAAAGGTACAAGAATGAAGACAATCAAACTTGAAATTCAAATAAGAGTTTTGTAAATAAATAAACTTGTTAGAGGTTAGAAAGCTCACGATATCTTATTGACCTTCAGTTATAATTGTTATCCAGCCGTCCAGGGACCGGATAAATTAAAACGCCAGATAGGGTTTAACTAGGGATGGATAAACACCCCCTACTGTGTTATCTGGCGGATAACGCTACCCCTCAGATAAATCCACCTTATCCTTTGGATAAATGTGATTGATAAACCGGCCCTTAGTGTCATAAGGTTGAAAACACGAAAACAATTTTAAATAGATCAAACTCGGTTTTTTAGCGGAGTAAAAATAAAAAATAAATAAAAATTGCTACGAGACACTTTCGACCATAAATTAGTTGTAGAATCGAACCCTGGCCGGTGGTGCGACCTTAAAGTGTACACATTGTATAGGACAGATTTGGCTATTTGGAGCGATATCGGAGTGAACGATTTGAACGTTAGCGGGCGACAAGTGATGAGAAATGAGTCATGATCTGCTGCAGAACAAGATCTGTTACAGATGAGGTCAGCGGTACCCCCCTAACCTACCTATTCCTCAAAAGAGAAGTCTAGGAAACAAAAATCCGCCGGTTTATACTGCGTCAGTAATTAACGCGGGTGGAGGGTTTGACTTCAAATTTAATTAATTGGTGTTTAGATTCACAAGGATGGGCTGTGGTGACACTTGGGAGCTGTCACAAATTGTCTCTAGTTACGTACAGGTGCAGGAATCCTGTTTCTTCAATTTCGGAGTGACCTTTACTGCGAAGGAATACATTTCCAATCAAATCCTCAATTCAGTCATTCACCTGTTAATTTGCTTCCGAGTCCGCAAGGCAGCCGAACCTTTGTTCTCACTTTCGAAATGAACAAAATTGTTGTACTCCAAAATCAAAATTTCCAATCGCATTTTGCGTTTCATGGCCTCTTGAAAAAATTTGCTTTCGTGTCAGTCTGTCCGTCCGTCTGTCTGACCGTCTGTCCGTCTACATTTCCTTGCCACAGCCACAACTTCCACAATTTCGTTTGCATTTTGATGACTTTTTCAGGAATAGAGTGGGTTTAGCTCTAGAGGTCCCCTATATATATATATATATATATATATATATATATATATATATATATATATATATATATATACTTTGTTTTAAATATAGAAAGAATTTCACAAATATATAGAGGAAAGAAAGAAACTGATATTACGATTTTGGTCTTTGTCAAAGAAATGAGAGAAATGAAAGTAATTCTTGATATCTTGGAAATTGCGTGTGTGTCAGCGTCCATATTACTTATCAACAAAATTGTGATAAGTTTTCTGGATTTGATGGCTAATCTTTGAGATTGAGACCTGGAGGGAGATTAGCGCCAAGTACCCACCTAAAAGCTCTCTCGAATTGTTGTAGTTGCCGGTCATTTGCATGTTTCGGCATCTTCTTCAGAACGTGCACCCCATAGCACTCGTCAAAAGATGCCCCATGAGTTTCTGCATGCATCTTGACTGGAAGAGGACGTGGTTGGTTTATTGATGCCCTATGGTTGTTCATACGTAGATTCAACGTTGTGCCTTTTCCAACATAGAAAGCTTGTCCTCCATCCGAACACTTTTTGCATACCAGTTGGTACACACACATGGGCGATTGGCACTCTGCTGTTCCCCGACATCTGTATGTGTGGTTGGTGTTTGCAGAGGTGAAGTTAGGGTCCTCTATCACCAAATTGCACAACTTACACCTTGCACGTCCACATGGGTGTAAACCGGCTTGCTGTGTCTGTGGGGGGTGTGATCGAGGATGTCGATGGGAAAGTATTGAAGTAAACTAAAAACGTAAGTGAGTCTAGGGGTGAGTATTCCAATTTTTATAAACAATGGTTTACTATGGCTCCGATATCCAGTTCTAAATATAAGACTCAATACCGACTTTATTGCCACCTCAACTGACCTAAATGTAGTTTGATAAGCCCCACCCCACAGAGGAATACAATAAGTTAGAATAGAGTAAATATATATGCATGAAAAGTCACTTTTAGGGCAGGTAAGGGAAGACATTTATTCAGGAAAAGAAAAAGTGAAAGAAGATCTTCTGATTGAGTTGCTAACATGTAGGATATGGTTTTTCCATTTCAAATATTTATCAACCAAAACACCCGAATAACGTTGATATTAGTTTCATCATGATTGAATCAGCGGTGCGCTCGGGGCATGCGCGAGCGCTTGTCTGTCTATATTTCCTTGCAACAATCATAAATTAAATAATTTCGATTGGATGTCAATGAAATTTTCAAGAATAGTGTGGGTTCAGCCTTAAATAGTCCCCTATTAGTTTCATCATGATTGAATCAACGGTACACTCTGCGCATGCGTGAACGTAATTTTCTTGTGATAGCCATAAGTCCGTCAATGTTGAACAGATTTTAGGCAGGTTTTCAGGGATGATGCGGGGAAGGTCCCTAGAGGTCCATCACGACATTCATCATGATTGAATCAGCGGTACGCGATCAACCAATCTTCGTGATAAACAACAATCTTTTGAATTTATTACCTTTTTTATCACCTAATCAGCAACACATGATCACATCCTAACCTTTTCGGCTGAATATGCGGATTCCGTCAATGTTGAAGAGATCTTGGTCAGATTTTCAGGGATGTTGCAGGGGAAATCCCTTCAGGTCCCTTACGACATTTATCATGATTGAATCAGCGGTATGCTGTGCGCATGCGCGAGCGTTTGTCTGTCTATATGTCCTGACCACAGCCATGACATCCAATTGGATTTCAATGAAATTTTCAGGAATAGTGAGGGTTTAGCCCTAGTTAGTCCCTTTTTAGTTTCACCATGATTGAATCAGTGGTACGGTGTGTGCATGCGCGAACGTTTTCCTTTCTATATTTGCTTGTCACAGCCATAACCTCGACAATTTTGATCTGATGTCAATGAAATTTTCAGGAATAGTGTGGATTTAGCCCTAGATGGTCCCCAATCAGTTTCATCATGATTGAATTAGCGATACGTTCAGCCCATGCATGAACGTAATTTTCTTGTACAGTCATAAGTCCGTCAATTTTGAACAGATTTTAGTCAGGTTTTCTGGTTTTTGGTTGCCCAGCACTCTAACGCCATGATCATGGTTATTGTATTATTTTCATTTTTATTATATATTATTATATAATTATTATTATAACATTATATATTTTATATATATATATATATATATTTTATTTTATATATATATATATATATATATATTAAATATATTATTATTGTATTGTATTATTATTATATTATTAGCCGGTCATTTCTGAAAATTTAATGGTGACATGGTGTGAAGGCCACGAGAAAGCTTCTGTGCCATGTCCTTGGCAATGTATTTTATTTTATTTTTAAAATGTGGCTCAGAAAGTTCTCTTATTTTTTCAGGAAGATGGTTAGAAAGCATTATTCTGACTTGATTGTGGTTGATCCTCATAGATGTAGCAAGAAGAACTGGGGGAGGGCATAAATTTCCACAACATCTGGTTGGGTAACTATGAATATTTCTCCAAGGCTGGCATAGTCAAAATACCAACCCATATTAGCCATAGTTCTAACTGCTCTCTTCTGTGTTAAGAACCATCTTTTGCTGTACGCTGAATTACCCCACAGTAAAATACAATATGAGAGACGACTCTGGAAACAGACAAAGTTAGCACAGCGCAAGACATGAGGGTAAACAGACCCAACCAATCTGCACAGCACGAAGTTACTGGTCGCCAGCACTTTAGAGAGGTGCTGAATGTACGTCATAGGGATGGGGCGTTCCAACCGGAACCGCTTCGCGGAACACGTTCCACCCTCGGTACGGAATGGGACGGGAATGGTCTTCTAGAAATAATCTGTTCCGGCTGGAACGGTTTAAGATGGCTCCAGGAAAAAAAAAAATGCTTCTATTTTAGGTTGTTTACTGTTTATGGATGATGTAAGAAATGTTTCTTGTAGTTTGCCAAACTAAAAGAAATCATAATAAAAACGAAGTCATTGAGTAGAGGAATAACTAAACTCAAACCCCCGCTCACCCGCTCCCTTTCGTTCTGCCGTTCTCAGTTCTCATATTTTTCGTCATCCGCGATCTCTTCATTCATCACGGTATAACAATAATTATTTTTTCTTTGTTTGCTAGTTTTCTTTCTAATAAGTGTGCATAATTATGAATGTGTTAAATTCGTTTTGAGTGGATCGGCGGAATTCGTATAGTTCCCTGGAACCAGTTTGAAACTGAACTGTGGTTTTCTCAGGGGGTGAACGTCGGAACTGTGGAACCCTTATTCGAAACCGTTCCCGTGAGACAACTGAAACCCATGGAACGGTTCCGGATTTTTATGGGAACGACCTATCTCTAGTGCGTCACTTGAAGCTATTCCTCCAGTTGTGATCCGGTCCACCTCCGCTTTGCGGGTGTCCAGTGGTGCGTATAGGTGCCTCTTCCTTGTCGAATAGTTGTTTATTTTCCCCCTTTACATCCATTTATTAACCTCTGCTTACTTCAACCATTCTACTCTTCTTATTTCTCATTTTCATCTCCTCCTTCCCCTTCCTCTTTACGTTTTTCTTTTCGTTCTTCATAATCTTACTTTTAATCTTTTATGCTTGTTGAGCTCTTTTTCGAACCAATTTATATGTTTTTTATTCGTTTGTTTTTTAAAATCATGTTGTATTGCTTTTACGTCCCTCAGGCACTATTTAAATTATTGCAGTTTATATACGTATTTGGCAATGGTTTGTATGCGAGATAGGACCCATATATGTCCTATGTACCAATAAAAGATTATTTATCAAGACAAAGCAACCTGCCTTGACGGTATTGAAACGTATAAACGAATAATATATCAAGAGTAAGGTTGAGCTGTAACACTTGGTATGTGGAGCCTGAGAGTATTATCGACTCCTGAACTAATAAATAGGATTGTGTGGCGTCGGGTCGGGTGTCCCCAGCAGGGACTCCCAACTCCAGCCCCGCAAATAAGGTGAGCCAAGGAAAGTCGTTGCTTCCTTTTAAGGGATTTATCGATCCTTTATAGCCCCAACTGCTCCGGAGGTAGGTATTATACCTACCCTACCCTATCCTCTGCTCTACCCTCCCCTGTCCTATACCCTACCCAAACCTAACCTACTCTACCCTTCCCTAACTTGACCTACTCTAGTTTCGACCAATTGCTTTCGTCTTCCCCGAAGTTGAGCTTTGTCCCCAAAAACAATGAAGGTCCACCTAACCGACTCAATGAGGTAATTTATTAATGCGATCTTCGCCTTCAAAGGGGTCTCTGGGTCCGAAACGCTTGAAGCCTTTCAGATACCTTTGAAGCTCTTCGAGATCAGCGACGACCCTTTTGTTTTCAATCCGGTCTGGAACTGCTCACCCGATCTGGGAAATCTGCCAAGATGTTGTGACGCCCAACTTCCCTCATTCACGCTGAAGAACTAATAATATCATACCTTATTATTACCTTTGTTTTGAAACAATAAACCTATTACAATCGTGAGTATTTCGCACATTTCATAATAATAATAATCTGTTTTATTATTTTATTTTATTATTACTAATTCATTAATGATTAATTTTCTAATAATTATTTGACGCATAGGACAATAGTGTCCCACCTCTCATGTCAAAAATTTTACCTACATAAGGCGATGATGAAAAAATAAAAATAAAATAAATATAAATAAAATTAAAATAAATAGATAAAATAAATGAATAAATAAAATAATGTATTTTTTATAACCCTGAAGGCATACCAATCTTCTTTATACCAACTGCATTTGTGGGCCTGCAAATCGTTTTCCCTAATATCAGCGGGAAAGGCTGTTTGGAACAGTACATGTCCCACGTCCTCAAAATAATTTTCGCTGTCATCAACGAATGGGGTTTTGATGGGCAGACACTTATCTTATCAAGCACAATTTTTTAGTGGAGCCCTCATTGATTATGTTCCTCTTCCTCCTCGATGAAAGCTTTCAGTTTTTGCTCTTTTTTCTATGCCTTTTGGAACGCCTTTTTAGCAAGAAGGTAAGATGCTCTGAATACGCATTGAACACTGGGCATTGCACTCGTTTCTCGTTGGTAGCGCCTTCCTTTACCATTTGCTTGAGCCTTCAATACGCTTACCTCTTCTTCCACCATGGGCATTGCAGATTGTGGGGAGTCTGCTTAGGCAGTCTACCCACTCCGCTACTCAGAATTGTGGCAATGGTGGCTACCTTTGCATCAATTTCTTCCTCTGTAGTTGCGGAACAGGTGTTCAGAGGATTCTGGCTAAGGGGGAAGAGGTAGAGAGACCATTGCCCACTGCAGAATGGTCTCACCTTGCAAACGTTGTAGAAATGGAGGAACCTTTAGGGGAAGATGTGAATCCGGGTATGAGATTTTGACTGACGGAAGCGATATGGGTGTTGGAAGAGTTGAGTGTGCCTTTGTTGTCTACTCTGTTTCGAGGGCATTTACCATCAAAAGTTTAAGTTGGGATGATTATGCTCAAATAACCAGGGTGAAGCTCAGAAAGGCTTTGCCTCTATGTCAGGCAATGCCTCTATAGACTGTGGGCACAAGAAATTGTCGGTCAGCTGATAGTCAGCTGACCTTAGCAATAACTGCGGACTGCATTAATTATTTACCATTGATCCAGGAGATAAGGTCCTGGGTTTGTTAGTTGAAGGCAGATCTTTTTTAGGTGGCTGGCAGATTGAATTCAGGTGGACCCGAGCACATGTGGGGACTGAAGGATGTTAGCAGGCAGATCAACAAGCAAAAGGAAGCTGCATTAAGGCAGGACCTCCGAGTGGCTTACTCTCTGGTCCCAAACTCAAAAGCTTCACTAGACCAGTGGTCCTGAAGGCTGGAGGAATGGGTGCTGATATGATAGGCAAACACTAATGGAGCATATACGGAGAAGTTTCCCCCCACTATTACTGATCAAATTCGATTTAACCTGCCCCAACATCGCTTCCATCTTCGACAGGCCCCGCAATGATGTTCCTGTTCAGGTGCCACTCAAATTTGGAGTCACCTGGTGTTTGGCTGCCGGTTGCTCGACCAGGCGTGGCTCAGTGTTGATTGTAGCCGAAGTTTGTTCTGCACAGTGAACCGTGGCCCGTGCCGATCGGTGTTTTTGTGAAATATACCCATCTGTATTGACTGTAATAATATAATGCAAGGTGCGAGCTCACCTCTCAAAAAAAGTTCCAGTCGTGCAGCATGATCGAATGAGCGAATTTTCGTAAACTACCGTACTACATTACGTTACATTGTTTTGTAAATTAAGGACATTGAGGGAAAAGAAATCGTTAACTACCAATTTTATGGTGAAAAACTCGTTTGGAATAATATCCTGCGATTCAAAAAGCGATATTGGATTTTTAACTGTTTTGCAGTTTTTATCGAATTTTTAGAACATATTAGTGAAATTTAAGTACATTTTTCAGCATAATATTGCGCATAATTTTTTTAATGTTCTATTTTATAGTTAATACACTTTATTTGAGTAATATTCTGCAAAAAAAAATATATATATATATATATATATATATATATATATCTATAAAAGAGGATGTATGTATGTATGTATGTTGCCTATAGACTCCGAAACCGCTCGACAGATTGTAATGAAACTTTCAGGTATTATTAGGCATGATTCAAGGATTGTTCCTGTAAAGTTTGGTGCAAATCCGTTCAAAGGGCTCTGACCCAGAGGGCATAAAAGGGTGCAGTGTCAGGTTTTAGAAATTTATTTAACTACCCAAGCCAAGACCGAAGGCAGAGTGAGGCCGAGGGTGAGGCCAAAGGATGAGGAGGAGGATGAGGGAGGATGATGAGGAGGAGGATGAGGGAGGAGGAGGAGGAGGAGGGAGGAGGAGGAGGAGGAGGGAGGAGGATGAGGGAGGAGGAGGAGGGAGGAGGATGAGGGAGGGGAGGAGGGAGGAGGATGAGGGGGAGGGAGGAGGAGGAGGAGGGAGGAGGAGGAGGAGAAGGGAGAAGGAGGATACTATTGAACGTCTGCATAAAATGACAACGAATCCAGGGTCATTGTAGACACCAAAGGCAGAAACCAAAGGCTAAGCTTCCGTCCATCAAATCACCTCTTAATAACAGTTTAAAATTACGATCAATAAACAAATTTAATTTGGGCGCAGCAACGCTCGCGGGGGGAACGCTAGTATATATATAGTAGTGGTGGAACTGTTGAGGTTCGATCAATGAAACAAGTGTTTGCCAACGTTTCAGAGAAATGAAACGTTGGCAAACACTTGTTTCATTGATCGAACCTCAACAATTCCACCACTACTTTAATACTCTACGATCAACATACTTCAAATTATATATATATATATATATATATATATATATATATATATATATATATATATATATATATATATATATATATATATACACATTATTAGCCGTTTTTGGATATTTTAATTGATTTTTTCAGGACTTTTTTTTTTTTAATTTGACCAATTTAATGTGGTCAAACAATGCTGGCCATCGAACTCGTCCTTTCGTTTTGGCGAAAAAATGGATCTCAGTCCTAAGGAGAGATAAATAAATTCAGGAACTGTCTAAGAACAAAACCACTTACACCATGGGTGAACAGAAGATCTCGGTATATTTTCCAGAAGTTTTTACAAACGGTACTTAACTACAATAATAAATTTTTTCGGGAAAAAACAGGAAGAACCAAACACGACCAAATTGGCTGGCTACAAACAGGTACAACAAAAGTCGAGTAGATGTTGATGAAGTCAATTTAAACATCCTCCCACCTTGCAATACAATTGGTATTGCAACACGTTAAAAATCCAGATGTTGATGAAGTCAATTTAAACATCCTCCCACCTTGCAACACAATTGGTATTGCAACACGTTACAAATCCAGAAGCTTTGGCTTCTTCACAATTCGCCCACTCCGAGTCGCGATCGGTGGCAGCTCAGGAGAATCTTGCGGAGCAGGGTCTTTTTTCTCTTCCACTTTCACACACACACACACACACACACACATTTTTTTTTTTTTTTTTTTTTTTTTTTTTTTTTTTTAGAAATCTCCCCTCAAAGACGGAGGGGGCACGCCATTAAGAAAAAGAAACGAAAAAACTAAATTAAAAAGTGGGGAGGACACCCAAGTTTACCCGACGCCGGCCCTAGGGATTAGGGAAGTTGAGGAAGATGGAGGAGGGAGAGAGGGATGAAAGGAAGTGCCCCTATAAAATGACCACCAATTAAGGTAAGAGCCCCGAAGGACGCGGGTGGTGATACCACGGAGCACTCCTGCCGAGATGCCCAACTCGAGAAGCTCCGTGGCACTTTTCCCGCACCACACCCCGCGCCATGACACGGTCACGGCAATGATCTTGATGTTATTAGGCGCCACTCCCTTTAGCTCAGATATCGCTTGTCGCAGGTCGTTCCTATCATATTTACTTATTTTAGCCCTCCAAGTCTGCTCCATGTCCACGCTGCCACTGACAACTTGGACATCCAGGATTATGGCAGACCCATCGGGCTTGATGGCAACGATATCTGGCTTCTTGCCCCGGTCACTCGGCATATGGTACAGTCTCTCTTTCTCTCCACATCCCAGCCGCTGGATGACAAAGCACCTGCTGTCTGCTTGGCAACCGCATCATGACGCAGAATACGGCCACCATGAGTTCGTGGACACTGCTGCATCACATGATACAGATTCTCATTTTTACCCCGACAGGCACGGCAAAGGGTATCTACTGTCCCACGACTACCTCTAGGACACCTCACCACAGTGGCTAATGTTGCCACGCGGACGGCATGAAAATGTCGGTAGTCGCACCCCCCCAATGCCCTCTGAAGCCCATTCAACCCACTGGGAGGAAATGGGGGATTCAGAGCACTCTTCTTTACCATCCACTGAATCATGCAGAGCAGCAGCAAACTCAGCAGATGAGCTGGGTTTTGGAGCAGTTGGAGTTGCTCGATCGCACCACAACAGCTGCTGTCTGACAAAATCAAGGTCAGCAGCAGTGCGGGCGACCTCCCAGCTAGAGCCCCTTAGGGCAAGCAGGCGCTGGCGGCGTAAAGATGGGATAGCGGCTGAGAGAGAGACAATGCCGAGCCCACCGGCCTTGACCGGTGCATGGATATAGGCACTTGGGACAACAGGTGGAAAGCCTACCCAAGAGCGCACAGCAGAGCGTACTTCACGGTCTAACTCAAGCAGCCTCCCCGCAGTGAGCCTGCCAAAGACTAGCCCATAGGTTAGCTTTGGCAGTAAGTACGTGCGAAGGAGGCGCAGCTTCTGCTGTGGCTTCAGTGGAGCCTTGGTGCACACACACACACACACACACACACACACACACACACACACACACACACACACACACACACACACACACACACACACACATTTATTGAACATCCTCAGGGCTATAAGGTACAGAGGTACAAACTACCTACGTATATACATTTATTTTCGAACTTAACGTTTTAACTATATATTTTACTGCTAGAACTTATTTATTTAAGGTAAAAAATGAAGTGAAAATAATATATATATATATATATAAACCGTTTATTCATTTGACCAACCCTCAAAAATCAATACAAGAATTTATAAATATATATATATATATATATATATATATATATATATATATATATATATATATATATATATATATATATATATATATATATATATATATATGAAAAAGCGTTAAACTTTAGGATTTGTTTCAGAATACCTCAAAACCAGTGTGGGTGTAAAGCGTCGTTTTTAGCTCTAAGAAATTTGTCTGAAGCAGTTCAAAGGGGTTGTGATTGAATTCACAGGAGACATCCCTTCCATAGGTTCAAATACTATCCACTGCGTATATAAAGCAAGACGTTGCGTTAAAAAACTGTTATTGGGAGAAAACCGTGTTTTTTGTCCTTGTTTTTGGGTATTTGGGAAACTCTTCCAAGGTGGAATTGAATTTTCTTTCAAGATCCACACAATCAGTTCAGTAATTCTGCTCTCATTCCGACAGCACCTTCAACTTGTACTATATATATACCTACCTAATATTAAAGCGGGATAATGTAAAATGTCAAAAATAAGGGGTATTTTTCTGTTATACAACCGCAAAACAATTTCCTATAGAAATAGAACGATAGTTGTTTTTCTGAAATTGATGAAAGTATCCGTAAAATGAAAACTTGTTAAAAAAAGGTCCTTTTCCATTAATTCACTAGGTAGGTACCATTCATTCATTCTGACCTGTATGTCCAACTAATTTGTATTTTTACTAAGGGATTGACTACTTGATGTGATGTATTTTGTAGATGCGAGTTTGGTAGCATCCAGACCACCAAACTATACACAGCATTCTGATCTATTTTACCACAGTGGACGTAAAAATGATTGGGGAGCAGAACATATATCAAGCGTTTCCGTTTCTATAGAAAATTGTTCCGCGGTTATATAACAGAAAAGACCGTATGCGTCGTATAACGAAAAATACCCAAAATAAGAAAACTGGTGACGCTCTGTACCTTCGTCAAATTATTCGTTCACCCGTTTACCGATTGCAGATGTGAATGATACCAGTGCTGCCATCGCGGGGGATTTATCCCCACCTGGGGGATTTTTAAGGGTTCTCAGAGCCCTATGGGGATGAAGTGCGGGAGAGGATTTCTGAGCTTCACTGACAATCCTTGATTTCTATTATTTTTTTACTGCCTCACATATGAATCAAAGGTGAATTTCACCATAAATACAAATGAAAAAATGATCCCTCCACTAGATCGTTCTCAGAACAACGACAAATGACACGCACGGACAGTTTCAGGCACGAACGCCAGTTAGCCAAACCAAATTAGACGAGAGCTAGTTAAGATGTAGGAAAGGGAAGGAGTTTGAACCCCAAGAAAAATTATTTCATCCAAAATTTTGGAGGAAAAGTTAATGGATCTTTCTACATTATGTACTGTGGGTGTAGTTGCATTTTTCGTATTTTACTTACTCGCCATACTTGTTGGTTTACATTTTTTTTGGGGATCCATGTTATGTTGATGTTAACCTATTCAAATTTATTACTCGTGTGAAAGTTACCCATCAAGTTTTTCTTTTATTGACAACATGATTCACCATAAGTAGCTGCCTACTGTTGGTAATGGAATTTATCTTTTTATTGTGTTGTAATAATCAGCTCTTTAATTTCTATCAGATTGATTTCCTTGTTATATGACCTTTTATTACCTACTTAATAATTCAATTAGTGATTAATATTGTGTCCAAAATTGCTATTGACGGCACCTTAAATTAGGGGGATTTTCTGGTTCTTCCTGGGGATGTTTTCGTGAATTTGGGGAGATTTTTTGCTGAAACGGGTTGGCAGCACTGGATGATGCACAACTTATTAATTTTGTTGGTTATTTTATTATGTTTTTCAGAAGGTTTGAATTAGTTTGAGAATGCTGTAAACAGCTAGGAGTCAATAACTTGAGAGATTAGTTCTGAGAAAGGTAGGGTGAATTGGCCAGTGTTTGACACCTTAAGAGAAATTTTGTCTTTGACAAGCAACTAAGTAAGCGATGTTTTTCCGTTTGTTCAAACTTGAAGCTTACATCTACTGCTGCATCAGGATGTCCTCTAACGGCTCAGTATTGGAAAAATCACTAATTCAAGCCAGAAAACATTATAAATAAATAAATAAATATATATATATATATATATATATATATATATATATATATATATATATATATATATTTTTTTTTTTTTAGCGAATTTTTGAAGAAAATTAAGCTATTGCTCTCGCCTCAAAATTTGTAGAATGTGAATTTTTGAAAAAAAATGTATGCAGAAATCCGTTTCAGGCTATTCTGAATCATATTCTGAAGTTTAACGCATTGTTTAATGTATGTATGCATGTATGTATGTGTCATTCCAGACGATAACTGTCCGTAGAATTGTGCTAGAAACTTCAAACAAATTTTAAAAAGTTAAGAACACAAAATGAAAGTTCAAGTTCGTTGACCAGCATGATCGGATTACATCTTCGGGTTGAAATTTTCAAAAATGTCGAAAAAAATTTCAAAATAGCCTGTTTTTTTGCGATTTTTTGTGCGAAATAATTTTTTCAGCATACTAACACGCGGTATATTCGGAATCAGCGTAAAATTTCCTATAAGAATATGTATCAAGTTTTCAAAAATTTCAAAGTTGAAATATCAGTCAAAAATCGAAATATTCCGTTCGCTAGTTGTAAAAATCGGTAAAAATATCGAAGATTTCTTCAAAAATTCGCTCATTGGGTCATGCTGCATGACTGGACTTTTTACCTTGCACATACTATTTATTTTTTTTTTTTATCATGGTTTTGACCCAGCCAAATTTCTGGTTGCACTTTTGATAGACACCCCATGATTGACACAGCAGTTCTTCTACAATAAATGAAATGATTCCGTGTATCAAAAAACATTTATTTCAACATTCTATTAATAAATTGAGCATTCGGACTTAGTTTTATTAATCTAAATATAAAATTAATATGAGTATTCATGAAGACAAAGTTGAAAATATCACAAAATAGGTAGGTACTAGGTTTTCTCAATACCATAAGTACAGTACGTTTTTAATGGTAAATGGTTTCTGTTTTGGGTCCACTTCTTTTTTCACTGTATGTTAATGACTTATCAAAATGCCTTCAATTTTCCATCCATCACCAGTATGCGTATGATACCCAAATATATCATAAATGTCCTATAGATAAGCTCCATGAAGGTATACAACAGGTAAATCCAAGACATTGAAAATATTTCTGCCTATTCAGTCGCAAATGGTTTAAGTAAGGTTAAATCCTGCAAAATCCCAAGCTAATATATTTTCCCGGAATAAGTTGAGATTGACAACTCTTCCAAATATATCCCTAAATTCTATCCTAATTCGTTATAGCCACACTGTAAAAAATTTGAGAGTTCTTTTGCAGTATGACTTATCAAGGTCTGCTCACATTGATTTAATTTGCCAGAGAGCATATGGAGCATTGCATTTCCTGTGTAAACTTTCATTCTTTACTCCGAAATATTTAAAATCCCGACTTGTGAAGTCACTGGTCCTGCCATTGCTAACGTATGGTGAAATTCTGTTTACTCTGTCAATGGATGCGGCCTGTCGACTTAAGCTTCAGGTTGTACTTAATAATTTATTGTACCCGGTATGTTTGCATTTTGAAGCCTAGGGAGCCACATCTCACAAGCATTAGCATTGTATAGTGTACAACAGGATAGGCTTGTTGTGGATATTGTACGAAAACCACAGGTCTAGCGTGGATGTTATGGATTCATAACGGATTATTATTGTTTATATTAATTTCATATCGATGACCTCGTTTATTTTGTACTAGCCGCTCCGGCTCGCTACGCTCGCCTCCACGTCCAGCCGGGGGGCAAGCCCCCCGGACCCCCCATTCAATTGCTCGCTTCACTCGCAAAGTGTGGCATGTAGGGAATATTGCTCGCTTCGCTCGCAAAGTGTGGCATGTAGGGAATGTTGCTCGCTTCGCTCGCAAACGATAGATCCCTAAGGGTAGGTTTAACTTCTGTAAGGGATGCTGCTCGCTTCGCTCGCTTGAGGAAGTTATACTGCCCACCCAACTTGGCAAACGTTTTTTTCTGTTGGAAATTCTTACAAACAAATTAAATCTTATGAAACTACGTGGAACCACAAAAAGTTTATTCGGGGATGTTGCTCGCTTTGCTCGCAAGGTATTGCTGTATATTTGTAGGAAAAAATCCGAATTTATTCTGTTGACATGGCTCTCGCTTCGTTCGCAAGGTATACCCTTATATAATGTATACCCTTCAAGACGTAAGTGCGTGTACCTGCTCGCAACCCGTTCCCGTAAGGTGCAAGCCCCGCCTCATCGAACCCCTGACTTCGTAGAGCCTTCTCGCGAACACGGCAAAATTAATTTCTGATGTTAAACGCTTCTTCTCGCTTCCGCTCGCGATTTGACCGACTTAACGTCACTTTTTTCGATATCCGATTTCGGATTCAGATTCGGCGGGATCAAAGCTGTATTTCGCCTGCAAAAACCGTTCCGAAAAACGTACCTTTACGGGGTATATTTTAATGTGAAAAAACGTAGTTTTTCGTCAGACTTTTCGACAAAACACGGTCCGTACTCTCGCATTTTTTTGACGCATTTCCCGATACTTTTTCCGCGATCCGATTGCGCCGTCGTCTTCCTCGTTCAAAAACCTACGAAACCGGTATTTTTCCGGAATTGTCAACGGCCGTTTAGAGGGGTAGGGGAAGCGGGGAAGTCCAAAAAGCGCACATTAATTCTTACTTCGACCCCCCTCCCGCCCTACGGCCCATGGTTCGGGTGGGATTAAACAATTTTAAATTCGCTCGCTCCCACTTTTGGAAAATCTCAAGAAGATCCCCCCACTCGTACACTCCCCCCACTCAGCCGTTTGGCCGTGCATAGACACGACAGACAGACAGACAGACGGAGTTTCATTCTTATTAATAACTAGCCGCTCCGGCTCGCTACGCTCGCCTCCACGTCCAGCCGGGGGGCAAGCCCCCCCTACCCCCCCTTAAATTGCTCGCTTCGCTCGCAAAATGTGGCATGTAGGGAATTTTGCTCGCTTCGCTCGCAAAGTGTGGCATGTAGGGAATGTTGCTCGCTTTGCTCGCAAATGGTAGATCCCTAAGGGTAGGTTTAACGTGTGTAGGGGATGTTGCTCGCTTCGCTCGCAAACGGTAGATCTCTAAGGGTAGGTTTAACTTCTGTAGGGGATGCTGCTCGCTTGAGGAAGTTATACTGTTCACCCAACTTGGCAGACGTTTTTTTCAGTTGGGAATTCTTACAAACAAATTAAATCTTGTAAAACTACGTGGAACCACGAAAAGTTTAGTGTGGTATGTAGGGAATGTTGCTCGCTTCGCTCGCAAAGTGTGGCTGTATACATGCGATGTATTACAATTGAAACATGTAGGGGATGTTGCTCGCTTCGCTCGCAAATGGTAGATCCCTAAGGGTAGGTTTTACTTCTGTAGGGGATGCTGCTCGCTTCGCTCACTTGAAGAAGTTAGACTGCCCACCCAACTTGGCAGACGTTTTTTTCTGTTGGAAATTCTTACAAACAAATTAATTCTTATAAAACTACGTGGAACCACGAAAAGTTTATTAGGGAATGTTGTACTGCCCACCCAACTTGGCAGACGTTTTTTTCAGTTGGGAATTCTTACAAACAAATTAAATCTTATAAAACTACGTGGAACCACGAAAAGTTTATTCGGGGATGTTGCTCGTTTTGCTCGCAAAGTATACCTGTATACGTGTAGGACAAAGTCCGTATTTATTATTTGAAATGGCTCTCGCTTCGCTCGCCTCGCAACATTGTGACATCGAACCCTTCACGTCAATTCTTGAGCCTTCTCTCGTCCACGGCACAATAATTTAAATCGCTTTGCTCGCTTCCGCTCGCAATTTGACCGACTGCCCGTCACTTTTTTCGATATCCGATTTCGGATTCAGATTCGGCGGACCCAAAGCTGTATTTCGCCCGCGAAAACCGTTCCGAAAAACGTACCTTTATGGGGTATATTTTAATCGGAAAAAACCAAGTTTTTCGGCGGACTTTTCGAGAAAACGGGTCCGTACTCTCGCATTTTTTTGACGCATTTCCCGATACTTTTTTCGCGATCCGATCGCGCCGTCGTCTTCCTCGTAGGAAAACCTACGAAACCCGTATTTTTCCGGAATTGTCAACGGCCGTTTAGAGAAGTAGGGGAAGCGGGGAAGTCCAAAAAGCGCACATTAACCGGAACTTCGACCCCCCTCCCGCCCTACGGCCCATGGTTCGGCTGGGATTAGAAAATTTTAAATTCGCTTATACACCCTATCGGAAAATCCCAAGAAGATCCCCCCACTCGTAGATCCGGCCCACTCAGCCGTTTGGCCGTGCATAGACACGACAGACAGACAGACAGACAGACAGACAGACAGACGGAGTTTCATTCTTATAAATAACTAGCAGCTCCGGCTCGCTACGCTCGCCTCCACGTCCAGCCGGGGGGCAAGCCCCCCGGACCCCCCATTAAGTTGCTCGCTTCGCTCGCAACGTGTGGCATGTAGGGAATATTGCTCGCTTCGCTCGCAAAGTCTGGCATGTAGGATATGTTGCTCGCTTCGCTCGCAAAGTCTGGCATGTAGAACATGTTGCTTGCTTCGCTCGCAAAGTATGGCATTTAGGGGATGTTGCTCGGTTCGCTCGCAAACGGTAGATCTCTAAGGGTAGGTTTAACTTCTGTAGGGGATGCTGCTTGCTTCGCTCGCAAACGGTAGATCTCTAAGGGTAGGCTTAACTTCTGTAGGGGATGCTGCTCGCTTCGCTCGCTTGAGGAAGTTATACTGCCCACCCAACTTGGCAGACGTTTTTTTCAGTTGGGAATTATTACAAACAAATTAAATCTTATAAAACTACGTGGAACCACGAAAAGTTTATTCGGGGATGTTGCTTGCTTCGCTCGCAAGGTATACCTGTATATGTGTAGGACAAAGTCCGTATTTATTATTTGAAATGGCTCTCGCTTCGCTCGCAAGGTAGGTACCTATGTAGGCATACCTGCTCGCCTCGCAATGTTGTGACATCGAACCCTTCACGTCAATTCTTGAGCCTTCTCTCGTCCACGGCAGAATCATTTTAATCGCTTTGCTCGCTTCTGCTCGCAATTTGACCGAGTTCTCGTCACTTTTTTCGATATCCGATTTCGGATTCAGATTCGGCGGACCCAAAGCTGTATTTCGCCCGCGAAAACCGTTCCGCAAAACGTACCTTTATGGGGTATATTTTAATCGGAAAAAACCAAGTTTTTCGGCGGACTTTTCGAGAAAACGGGTCCGTACTCTCGCATTTTTTTGACGCATTTCCCGATACTTTTTTCGCGATCCGATCGCGCCGTCGTCTTCCTCGTTCAAAAACCTACGAAACCGGTATTTTTCCGGAATTGTCGACGGCCGTTTAGAGGGGTAGAGGATGCGGGGAAGTCCAAAAAGCGCACATTAATTCTTACTTCGACCCCCCTCCCGCCCTACGGCCCATGGTTCGGCTGGGATTAGAAAATTTTAAATTTGCTCGCTCCCCCTATCGGAAAATCCCAAGAAGATCCCCCCACTCGTAGACTCCCCCCACTCAGCCGTTCGGCCGTGCATAGACACGACAAACAAACAAACAAACAGACAAACGGAGTTTCATTCTTATTAATAGTATAGATAGATAGAGATAGAGATAGATGTACTTCATTAAGCTGTAATGCCCTGTTAACTAGATTAGGAAGAAGATATTTGACTTATTTCTTATCTATTATATATTTTTATAATGATGATGTGTAAGTGGACCTGAACTCTTTGTAATAATCATTGATTTAATACAATAAACATCTTACTACTACTACTACTGCTACATCTCACAACACTCTACTGAGCTGTTGGGATGCAAGTACCTACTTACCATACTTGCAGACCCGTTTTCTTGTTTTGATTTTCAAGATTTTAAGTTCTTTATCTCAACTCCCTTCAATTCCTACCTTTTCACTATTTCATTGAGCACAAATTAGGTTTTTACAAAAAAAAAAAAAAAAAAAAAAAAAAAAAAAAAAAAAAAAAAAAAAAAAAAAAAAAAAAAAAAAAAAAAAAAAAAAACCACTTTTGTTTTCCGGTTTATTATTTCCAATAATAAGGCTATGTGATCGTATGGCAAAAAAAATTTATAACCCCCCCTCAAACTTTGTCACTTTACGTTTCAAGGTTCGTAGAATCCAAATTTGAAATGTCCGTCCGCCGTTCGCCGTTCGCCATCCGGGCCATAAAAGGCCTTAGAATTGACTTAAAAAATCTGTTCTTTCGCACATAGACTCCACTTGGGGTCTAGTTGGTCCTAACTTCTCGCCAGCTCGATCGCTCCACACCCATGGGTGCTATGAGCCAAAAATAGGTGAAAAAGTGTCTTTTTTTTTGTATATTTCAAGTTGTATAGAAATTGGAGATTTATGAGTGAAAAGAAAATGTTAGCTATTAATTTTATGAAAAAAAAAAGTATTCTAAATGATACTCTTCTATTCAAAAAGAGATTTTGGATTTTAGGCTATTTTCTGCAATTTTATAGATTTTTTAAAACAAAATTTAATGAAGTTCAAGTTTTTAGCATAATTTCGTACATAAATTGTTGAATGTTCTATTTCATAGTTGATAAACTTTATTTGACCAATCTTATGCTAAAAAATATCAATTTAACAATTCTTAGCCATTTTCACTGATTTTGTCAGCACATTTTTTGAAATTTGACCGATTGGATGATATAAATATACAGTATAGGTAACACTTGTATGTGTTGGAAAGATGACTTGGTAATAAATTGTTTTGTTTATCAACTATATTAAAAAGCGTAAAATTGTGAGATTCCGCTGCTGTAATGGATTGAACCCATTTGTGAGGTCCGAAGCTCCGAGTTCCGGTACTAAATATACTATAAGCGGCGTTTAATAATTATGGACCAGAGGTCTACGTAGAAGGGCTGTCTAATACATAAATAATAAACCTTTGTGTAATAATTTGCAGCGTTTTTGTTTCCTTCTGAAACATTTTTAATTTTATTTTGTAAAACAAAAACTTTTTCTATCGCTGTAATACTTGTACACTATGAGGGACAACCATGTTCTATGTACAATAAAGAATATTATTATTAAACTAGCAGCTTCTCAGTTGCTATGTATTTGTATAAATATAAAAATAAGAACGAATAGAGATCCATATTGACATCACTATCAATCACTGAGGGTAGCATCAGTTTGGGTACTAGTAATTGACATTTGTATTTTCACTTGTTATCTTTGTTTATTTCCGAAAAATGATAACATAAATGCAATCTACACAAAAAACTGATCGAGAAAAACCATGGGGACAATCGAATTTGAAAATGTGGAAGGCATGGGGAAGCAAAATAGAACAGTTTATCCGTTAGCAAAATCACAAGAAACAGCACCAAAGAAAAATCAACACGTGCTTCTGTTGGGTAAACTTCTCCAGACTTCACAAAAACCTGCCTGAAACCTTTGACCGCCTTTGTACTTCACTGAGAAGGTATTTTGTCTCAACATTCAAAAGGATCAAGCCAGTAAAACACTTTCATGCCTTATTATTTGAACTTTGTGGTGTGATGTCAATCACTGGGTCCTTGTCAAAAACTGGTCCCTCCACCCTAATCAGACGAGTTGATTAATACTGGGTTGTTAGGTGCAACTCATGAGGTGAAGTTGTAGGTAAGTAGCTGTTATTAGAATGAGGTAATAATTCTCATATTCATCAAACCATGCTATTCTATATATTCATCCAATGTGAGTTACCAATAGATCATAAGAATAATCGATCGCGGTCAGCCGGTGACCGGGATCTTCAAAAATTGGGGTATAGAATCCCAACCGCGGGATTCTATTGAGAACGTACGTACCTGTTGGAGGAGGCGGGGTCCCGGATGCTGCGAGATTCGCGAAGTGAACCGCTCGGGAACATGGCAGTTGACAAGGAGCAAAACCTTTGGCTTCGTCCCACCTCCGGGAGTCGCAAAAAACATCGAAGGAAGCCCATTATTTCAAGTCTTAATTCCACAGCTAAAACATGGATAGAGACACCCGTTGATATTACTAGGTTACGAATATCTAATTTGCCGATCGAAATGGGGCATGAAATCCGTATCAAAACTCGATGATTGTATAGCAGAACGTTGTTAGAAGATCTGCAGTTTTGCGCAGTAGCCGCTAGAGCGCATAGGTATTCCCTCATTAAAGATTCCACAAAGGTTACAACGTGCTTTTCAGGTCTTCGATGCCGATTCGATCGAGGTGAAGTCAGTAGATGCCGTCCGCAATATAGGCACCTATATTATATGGTGTTACGCTACGGATGGTTGACTTTTGATGATCTGCTGTCTCAGAAGCGGAGGTGGTAATAGCCAACAATCAATCAATCTCATCAATTTTAACGATGTTCCAGTCATACAGAATATAATGTTCCAGTCATGCAGTCATGAGCGAATTTTCGTTAAAAAAAAAAAAAAAAAAAAAAAAAAGATCTATTATAATCACATTTTGCCTCAAAATCAACAATAAACACATAAAAAGATTTTCACCATTTGATTTGAGCTCTACTGGAAGATAAGATTCATAATAAGTTACAATTTTACATTGATTGGGTTACCAACAAAGAGCCCTTGAAGTTTCGGAGGTGGGTGCCAGTTTGGTGGATTTGTGATTCATAATCCAACAAACTGGTTCCCACAATTCTTCGTATTATCATCCAGTAGAGCTCAAATTAAATAGGTAGTGAAAATCTTTTTATGTGTTTATTGTTGGTTTTAATGCAAGATACGGAGGGTTGCCGAAGTGGAAACATATACGGGTGCCAGTTGGACCTAAATATCGTACGGGTGCTACGATGTTGGAATTGAAATCCCTCTGAGGCATTCTGAAACCAATCCTAGATTATAAAGCCTCAGAACGGATTTCAATAAGGAAAATTTAAGAAAATTTTGATTTTACATTTTTTGGGTCCTTAGCAGTAGCTTCATTTTCTGCGAAATTCGCTAAAAATCACAAAAATATTGAACGACATTTTGATGTTTAGGATTTCCCTCAGAGTGGCAGCTATCCACTCGGTTCTTGATATTGTACATAGATATTTTTGTAGCTACCCATGCAATAACTCAAGTGAATCTAAGGATCGATTTAAAATTTTGAATCAAAAAAGCCCCTGAAAATCTTGTTTTTATACCAATTGTTATTTGTGCAACTTAGTAATCGTGCCTATATTACCTTTGAGTAAATATTAACAGCCCAACCCCTAAACTAGTTTTTGGTTTATAATTACGTTATAGTTTCGTAATCTACTATTCTAGGGTTAATGATTTCCCATGCCCATACCCTAGGGTTAGTCATACCCATCTATTTTCCATATTTTTTGCAATTTTACTGCTTTGGAAATCTAAAACATTAATTAAATCAAAGAAAATGTTAACCACTATTTTTATGGCAAAAAAACGTGCCTATTCTAAATAGTAACCTACTATTCAAAACGAGATTTTGGATTTTTAGCTATTTTTGTAGATTTTATTGATTTTATAGCAAATTTTACTGAAATTTAAGTACATTTTTCAGGACAACTTTGTACGTACATTTTTCAATGTTCTATTTTATATTTTATAAACTATTCGAGCAATTTTCTTCTCAAAATTATAAATTTAACAATTTTTAGGCGTTTTTAGCCATTTTTAGTGATTTTATTAGTAAATTTTTTGAAGTTTGACCAATTTAATGTGCTCAAAAAGTGTTGGCTAACGAATTTATCCTCTCTGATGGAGAGCTTGAGTTTTTGGCGCAAGAACGTAATTTTTATCTCAATCTTAAAGAGAGTTATTGTCTGGAATGACACACACCGATACAGACATACACATGATATATATATAATATAATAATAATAAATATATAATATAGATACACAATGTATGTATGTGTGTTATGTATATATATATATATATGCCTCGAAACGGATTTCAATAAAGAACAGTTTCGAAAGTTTTGATTTTAAAAATTTTGGAGCCATTGCAATAGCTTCATTTTTTTATGAAAATTAACTACAATTAAATGAGCCAATCAAAATTGTGAAGTATATTGTCCTAATTTTTCAGCAAAGTCTGTCTGAGACTCATTCGAGGTAGAAGGCATATTTACAATACAGAACATACCCGAACGAATAAACTATTATTCAAAATCTGTCAAAAAATTGACAAACCATCTCCTATTCTTCGGGAAGCTGTAATAGCCTAATCAGTTGTTGCCCCTTGTTCATAAAAATGTAGGCAAAAACATCCACAGGAAACAATCTATCAAATGCATTTTGATTTTCTCCAAATTCCGCCGTGTATTTCGGTCACCTCCCCTACCGTGATTCGTAATCGATCTAAAATTGTAACTGTATTCCGTAGAAATAGACAGCGTTCGACATTAACTCTTGGACGTCATACACATTTTTTATAGAACAGACATAACACTGGGGCCAATTTTGACCACACATGGAAACATTCTTCCAGGATTTCAAAACGGCTTTTAGTTCTGCGGCTGTATTTTGCATTTTAAAACGTTATTATGCAATCCAGAGAATTATTGAATGAAATAAATCAATCGTAATATAACAACGTGAATATCCCTCTGGAAAGTTAGTTGCCAAAGTTACTCTGACAAAAATAGCCAGTCCTACGGTCTCATTTTCGGCCAATTTTGAAAACACCTATAGATGCCTTATTGAATTGTTTCATTTTAGAGTACCTACCATGTATCAGAAGGGGAAAAAATGAACAGAATCAAGCAATTAAGCTAAAAGTTACACGTTGCTTGAAGTTGAAATTTATTGATAACTAGTTGGTTCACCCGTGCGTTGTACAGGTTGACTTGAACATTATCAAATAGCCAGTGACCCAAGTTAAAGTAATTCTGATAGATTCGCCCACTCATATCCCCAGTTGGTTCAGTGACGTTCGAAACGCTTTAAAATCCTCCCCCCTCCCTTCCCAACAGGGTCAGATTTCAAAAATTTGAAAAAGTAGTCTGACTTGAATTATAGATATCCAAACATATTCGACAATCAAATCCCCAGATCGTTCAGAGATGACAAAGATGATGACCCCATCCCCCCCCCCCCCCCTCTACCACTAAAACACCCCCTTCTATGGGTTAGATTTGAAATTTTTCAAATAGCCTGTAATTTAAGTTAGAATACTCAAAACATATTCGTCAACTCAGATCCCCAGTTCGTTCAGTGACGTTCAAAACGTTCTAACATCCTCCCCCCCTCCCATCAAAACTGGTTTAGATTTCCAAAATTTGAAAAAGTAGTCATTGACTTGAATTGGAGTAATCCTAACATACTCGACAATCAAATCCCCAGTTTGTTCAGTGATGACAATGATACCCTATTCCCCCCTCCTCCCCTAAAACACCCTATATGGGGCAGATTTGAAATTTTAAACCTTTTAAACCTTCTCTGGACTTGCACAAATAATTTAAGACCAACATCGCTCGTAACGTGTGGCGTGTAGGGAATATTGCTCGCTTCGCTCGCAAAGTCTGGCATGTAGGATATGTTGCTCCCTTCGCTCGCAAAGTCTGGCATGTAGAAAATGTTGCTCGCTTCGCTCGCAAAATATGGCATTTAGGGGGTGTTGCTCGGTTCGCTCGCAAACGGTAGATCTCTAAGGGTAGGTTTAACTTCTGTAGGGGATGCTGCTCGCTTTGCTCGCAAACGGTAGATCTCTAAGGGTAGGTTTAACTTCTGTAGGGGATGCTGCTCGCTTCGCTCACTTGAGGAAGTTATACTGCCCCCGGACCCCCCATTAAATTGCTCGCTTCGCTCGCAAAATGTGGCGTGTAGGGAATTTTACTCGCTTTGCTCGCAAACGGTAGATCCCTAAGGGTAGGTTTAACTTCTGTAGGGGATGCTGCTCGCTACGCTCGCTTGAGGAAGTTATACTGCCCACCCAACTTGGCAGACGTTTTTTTCTGTTGGAAATTCTTACAAACAAATTAAATCTTATAAAACTACGTGGAACCACGAAAAGTTTATTAGGGGATGTTGCTCGCTTCGCTCGCAAGGTATACCTGTGTATACCTGCTCGCCTCGCAACATTGTGACATCGAACCCCTTGACGTCTTCGTAGAGCCTTCTCGCGTCCGGGGCACATATTACACGCTTCCCTCGCTTCCACTCGCAATTTGACCTACTTCCCGTCACTTTTTTCGAAATCCGATTTCGGATTCAGATTCGGCGGACCCAAAGCTGTATTTCGCCCGCGAAAACCGTTCCGAAAAACGTACCTTTATGGGGTATATTTTAATCGGAAAAAACGTAGTTTTTCGTCGGACTTTTCGAGAAAACACGGTCCGTACTCTCGCATTTTTTTGACGCATTTCCCGATACTTTTTTCGCGATCCGATCGCGCCGTCGTCTTCCTCGTTCAAAAACCTACGAAACCGGTATTTTTCCGGAATTAATTCCGGAACATTAATTCTTACTTCGACCCCCCTCCCGCCCTACGGCCCATGGTTCGGGTGGGATTAGAAAATGTGAAATTCGCTCGCTCCCCCTATCGGAAAATCCCAAGAAGATCCCCCCACTCGTACACTCCCCCCACTCAGCCGTTTGGCCGTGCATAGACACGACAAACAAACAGACAAACAGACGGAGTTTCATTCTTATAAATAACTAGCCGCTCCGGCTCGCTACGCTCGCCTCCACGTCCAGCCGGGGGGCAAGCCCCCCGGACCCCCCATTAAATTGCTCGCTTCGCTTGCAAAATGTGGCATGTAGGGAATGATGCTCGCTTCGCTCGCAATGTGTGGCATGTAGGGAATGTTGTCTCGCTTCGCTCGCAAACGGTAGATCTCTAAGGGTAGGTTTAACTTGTGTAGGGGATGTTGCTCGCTTCGCTCGCAAACGGTAGATCTCTAAGGGTAGGTTTAACTTCTGTAGGGGATGCTGCTCGCTTCGCTCGCTTGAGGAAGTTATACTGCCCACCCAACTTGGCAGACGTTTTTTCAGTTGGGAATTCTTACAAACAAATTAAATCTTATAAAACTACGTGGAACCACGAAAAGTTTATTCGGGGATGTTGCTCGCTTCGCTCGCAAGGTATTGCTGTATATGTGTAGGAAAAAGTCCGTATTTATTCTGTTGAAATGGCTCTCGCTTCGCTCGCAAGGTACCTATGTGTATCTGCTCGCAAATGATAGATCCCTTAGGGTAGGTTTAAAGTCTGAAGGGGATGCTGCTCGCTTCGCTCGCTTGAGGAAGTTATACTGCCCACCCAACTTGGCAGACGTTTTTTTCTGTTGGAAATTCTTACAAACAAATTAAATCTTATAAAACTACGTGGAACCACGAAAAGTACGGGTCCGTACTCTCGCATTTTTTTGACGCATTTCCCGATACTTTTTCCGCGATCCGATCGCGCCGTCGTCTTCCTCGTTCAAAAACCTACGAAACCGGTATTTTTCCGGAATTTTCGACGGCCGCTTAGAGGGGTAGAGGATGCGGGGAAATGGAAAAAGCGCACATTAATTCTTACTTCGACCCCCCTCCCGCCCTACGGCCCATGGTTCGGGTGGGATTAGAAAATGTGAAATTCGCTCGCTCCCCCTATCGGAAAATCCCAAGAAGATCCCCCCATTCGTACACTCCCCCCACTCAGCCGTTTGGCCGTGCATAGACACGACAAACAAACAAACAAACAGACAAACAGACGGAGTTTCATTCTTATAAATAGTATAGATAGATAGAGATATATAGATATAGACTAGCTGGTTCACCCGTACGTTGCACAGGTTGACTTGAATATTATCAAATAGCCTGTGACCCAAGTTAAAGTAATTCTGATGGATTCACCCACTCAGAGCCCCATTTGGTTCAGTGACGTTCGAAACGCTTTAAAATCCCAAACTCCCCTCCCAACTGGGTCAGATTTCAAAAATTTGAAAAAGTAGTCTTTGACTTGAATTAGAGTAATCCAAACATATTCGACAATCAAATCCCCAAATCGTTCAGAGATGACAAAGATGATGACCCCCCCCTTACACTAAAACACCCCCTTCTATGGGTTAGATTTGAAATTTTTCAAGTAGCCTGTGATTTAAGTTAGAATACTCCAAACATATTCGTCAACTCAGATCCCCAGTTCGTTCAATGACGTTCGAATCGCTTCAAATCCCCCTCCATTGTGGGTCAGATTTGAGAAAAGTAGTCTTTGAGTTGAACTGGATTAATCCTAACATACTCGACAATCAAATCCCCAGTTTGTTCAGTTATGACAAAGATACCCCATTCCCCCCTCCTCCCCTAAAACACCCCATGGGGCAGATTTGAAATTTTAAACCTTTACTTTTTTATTCTAAAAATAAAATTAATACGAGCATTTATAAAAACAAAGTTGAAAATATCATCAGATGTTTCATCACAAAATAGGTACGTTTTCTCAATACCGTAGGCACAGTACGTTTCTAATGGTAAACTAGCAGCTTGTGAGTTACTATCTATTTATATAAATCTAAAGAATAAAGAACAAATGTCAAGAACGAATAGAGATCCATATTTACGGCACTGTCAATCACTGAGGGTAGCATCAGTTTGGTGACTAGTGGTTGACATTTGTATTTTCACTTGTTATCTTTGATTGTTTACAAGAAATGATAGTATAAATGCAATATACACAAAAAACTGATTGAGGAAAACTACGAGTACAATCGAATTTGAAAATTTGGAGGACATGGTGAAGTCATAAATAAAGTAATAAAATACGTACTTGCTTCGTTAGCAAAATCACAAGAAACAGCACCAAAGAAATTACAAGACGATTTTATATTGGGTAACCTTCTCCAGATTTCACAACAACCCGCCTGATACCTTTTCTCGCCTTTATTCTACACTGAGAAGTTATTTTGTCTCAAAATTCAAAAGGTTCATGCCCGTAAAACACTTTTATGCCTTATTATTTAAATTTTTTGAGTGAGATGTCAATCACTGGGTCCTCGTCAAACACTGGTGCCTCCACCCTAGTAGGTATTAAAGGAACATGACTGAATTAAAGAAAAACATTTTTCTCTGATAACCTATGATTAGATGAACAGTTGGACCAAGTTTATATTGTGACGTAGTTTAGGCATAGACATTCAAAATTTTAGTAAGCAGAAACTATGTTGGTCGTCCACAGGTGTTACCTCAAAAAGGTGCATGTGCCATGGGCCGATTTGCTTTAGGAACTATAAAACGGTTCCGATGGTATTTCTACCTGCTTTATATCACTGGCCTTGGGACGTAGACCTGTAAAATGAAAAAACACGAGTTTCCTTTTTTTGGCACTTAGACCCTTTTAGCGAATTTTTGAAGAAAATGAAGCTATTATAATGGCTCGGAAATTTTTAAAATCAAACTTTTCGAAAAATGTCTACAATTAAATCCGTTTTGAGGCATTCTAAAACGATTCCTGAAGTTTGCACTTTTGGTTTATTATTTTCAATAATGAGCCTATGTGATCGTATAGCAAAAAATTTTATAACCCCCTCAAACTTTGTCATTTTACGTTTCAAAGTGCGTAGAATACAAATTTGCAATGTCCGTTCGCCGTCCACCGTCCGGGCCATAAAAGGCCTTAGAATTGACTTAAAAAATCCGTTCTTTCGCACACTAGTTGGTCCTAACTTCTCACCAGCTCGATCGCTCCACACCCATGGGTGCTATGAGCCAAAAATAGGTGAAAAAGTGTTTTTTGGTTTATTATTTCCAATAATAAGCCTATGTGATCGTATAGCAAAAAAATTTTATAACCCCCCCTCAAACTTTGTCACTTTACGTTTCAAGGTGCGTGGAATCCAAATTTGAAATGTCCGTCCGACGTCCGCCGTTCGCCGTCCGCCGCACAGTGGGACGAAATGCGATTCTGACTGGACAAAAATATTTTATTGGCTATTCTTATAGGAAATTTCACGCTGATTCCGAATATACCATATGTTCCTATACCTAAAATAGCTCTTTAATGGATGTTTCTTGAAAAAACCTCGAAAAAACACGTTTTTTGAAATATTTTCCCATTTTTCATCCTTAAGATGTACTGGAAACGTTTTTTGCTCAATGGAGACGTTATAGAGAATTAGGTTCCATAGTTTTGCAACCAAAGATAGCAAAGCTTCTTATTCATGCATGAAAATACATCTGCCAAGTGGGTGTGGGTAATAGCTTCCACGTATCCAATACCTACTATGAATAGATATGTTGTAATGTATAAAACATATGTCTATATTCGTATATACCTATGCCTACCTACGTACCTCCTATAAATTTCATAAAAATCGAACCAATAGTTTCGGATTTTCGCGCGTTACAAGGATTTGCGGACACACACAGACAGACACGGAACCAAAAATGTTCAGGAAGGCCCAAACCGTGAAATGCGAGTGGGAATTTTGATTTTGGAGGACTTTTTTTTCATCCCCAAAAAGTGAAAACTATGCTTCCGCTACCTTGGTAGACTTGGAAGCAAAATTCTAGAATAAATTGTACACACTAGCAGTAGATAAGGGAAAAGTAAGATTTATCTAGATTTATAAATATTTTATAAATTTGTAATTTAAATTTATAATTTTAAAATTATCTAAGATTTATTTATCTAATTATACCAGAGTTTTGGCACACTTTCACAACGTTGACGAGGGTATCGTGATTACTTGCAAATATTTGCAGCTGGAATTGGTTTCACGGTGTACCATAATAGTTGTTGAACGCATATATGAAGGAATGGTGAGGTGATGATAGGTTCCTGGGAATCAGCGTAGTGAAAAAGTGGAAAATAGGAGTTGTCAAAAACTTTGAAACATCATAACTCTCTTAATTATTGTTGTTTTTCGAAAAAATTTGTAGTTTATCGCTGCAGAATTTGATGGTTTATAACTTTTCTTCTTTGTGAAAGTCGATTGAATATCAAGTTTCACCTCTAATACGGCAATAAATGGTATTTTCCGGTCTTGGAAAACTTTGAAATTCGATAACTTCCTTATTTTACCAAAAGTTTTACTTTCCTTGGTGATGAATCGGCGCAGAATTTAATTTTCTATAACGTCTCCATTGAGCAAAAAACGTTTCCAGTACATCTTAAGGATGAAGAATGGGAAAATATTTCAAAAAACGTGTTTTTTCGAGGTTTTTTCAAGAAACATCCATTAAAGAGCTGTTTTAGGTATAGGAACATATGGTATATTCGGAATCAGCGTGAAATTTCCTATAAGAATAGCCAATAAAATATTTTTGTCCAGCCAGAATCGCATTTCGTCCCACCGCGCCGTCCGGGCCATAAAAGGCCTTAGAATTGACTTAAAAAATCTGTTCTTTCGCACATAGACTCCACTTGGGGTCTAGTTGGTCCTAACTTCTCGCCAGCTCGATCGCTCCACACCCATGGGTGCTATGAGCCAAAAATAGGTGAAAAAGTGTCTTTTTTTTTAATATTTCAAGTTGTATAGAAATTGGAGATTTATGAGTGAAAAGAAAATGTTAGCTATTAATTTTATGAAAAAAAAGTATTCTAAATGATACTCTTCTATTCAAAAAGAGATTTTGGATTTTAGGCTATTTTTTGCAATTTTATAGATTTTTTAAAACAAAATTTAATGAAGTTCAAGTTTTTAGCATAATTTCGTACATAAATTGTTGAATGTTCTATTTCATAGTTGATAAACTTTATTTGACCAATCTTATGCTAAAAAATATCAATTTAACAATTCTTAGCCATTTTCAGTGATTTTGTCAGCACATTTTTTGAAATTTGACCAATTGGATGATATCAATATACAGTATAGGTAACACTTATATGTGTTGGAAAGATGACTTGGTAATAAATTGTTTTGTTTATCAACTATATTAAAAAGCGTAAAATTGAGAGATTCCGCTGCTGTAATGGATTGAACCCATTTGTGAGGTCCGAAGCTCCGAGTTCCGGTACTAAATCTATATCTATACTATTAATAAGAATGAAACTCCGTCTGTCTGTCTGTTTGTCGTGTCTATGCACGGCCAAACGGCTGAGTGGGCCGGATCTACGAGTGGGGGGATCTTCTTGAGATTTTCCGATAGGGTGTATAAGCGAATTTAAAATTTTCTAATCCCACCCGAACCATGGGCCGTAGGGCGGGAGGGGGGTCGAAGTAATAATTAATGTGCGCTTTTTGGACTTCCCCGCTTCCCCAACCCCTCTAAACGGCCGTCGAAAATTCCGGAAAAATACCGGTTTCGTAGGTTTTGAAACGAGAAAGACGACGGCGCGATCGGATCGCGAAAAAAGTATCGGGAAATGCGTCAAAAAAATGCGAAAGTACGGACCGTGTTTTCTCAAAAAGTCCGACAAAAACTACGTTTTTTCCGATTAAAATATACCCCATAAAGGTACGTTTTTCGGAACGGTTTTCGCGGGCGAAATACAGCTTTGGGTCCGCCGAATCTGAATCCGAAATCGGATATCGAAAAAAGTGACGAGAACTCGGTCGAATTGCCAGCGGAAGCGAGGGGAACCGTTTAATATGACATTTTTAATCGACCCGGGCCGCCCGTTTCACAACGTTGCTTACCAGAAGGGACCCTCACAGGGGGGTTCCCATTTGCACTTCTACGCAATACCTTGCGAGGCGAGCAGGTATACATAGGTACCTACCTTGCGAGCGAAGCGAGAGCCATTTCAACAGAATAAATACGGACTTTGTCCTACACATATACAGGTATACCTTGCGAGCGAAGCGAGCAACATCCCCTAATAAACTTTTCGTGGTTCCACATAGTTTTATAAGATTTAATTTGTTTGTAAGAATTTCCAACAGAAAAAAACGTCTGCCAAGTTGGGTGGGCAGTATAACTTCCTCAAGGATATACAGGTATACCTTGCGAGCGAAGCGAGCAACATCCCCTAATAAACTTTTCGTGGTTCCACGTAGTTTTATAAGATTTAATTTGTTTGTAAGAATTTCCTACAGAAAAAAACGTCTGCCAAGTTGGGTGGGCAGTATAACTTCCTCAAGCGAGCGGAGCGAGCAACATCCCCTACAGAAGTTAAAACTACCCTTAGAGATCTACCGTTTGCGAGCGAAGCGAGCAACATCCCCTACACGTTGCAATTGTAATACATCGCATGTATACAGCCACACTTTGCGAGCGAAGCGAGCAACATTCCCCACATGCCACACTTTGCGAGGGAAGCGAGCAACATTCCCTACATGCCACACTTTGCGAGCGAAGCGAGCAATATTCCCTACATGCCACACTTTGCGAGCGAAGCGAGCAATTTAATGGGGGGTCCGGGGGGCTTGCCCCCGGCTGGACGTGGAGGCGAGCGTAGCGAGCCGGAGCGGCTAGTATACTATAAGCGGCGTTTAATAATTATGGACCAGAGATCTACGTAGAAGGGCTGTCTAATACATAAATAATAAACCTTTGTGTAATAATTTGCAGCGTTTTTCGAGGTTTGAGTGTTAGATTGACGTACGCGCGCATGCCTGGAAGGTGGGAGAGAGAGGGAGGGCGAGGCGGAGGGAGTGGGAGGGAAGGGAGGGCGAGGAAGTGTGGGGGAGGCGGAGGGAAGAGATGGACGGGTGGGGAGGGGTGAGGGATGGAGGGGTGAGGGAGTGAGAGGGAAGGGAGGGAAGGGATGGCGAGGGAGTGTTGGGGGAGGCGGAGGGAGTGAGAGGGAAGGGTGGGGAGGGGAGAGGGAAGGGAGGGGAGGGGAAAGGGAAGTGAGGGGATGGAGGGTGTGAGAAGGGAGGGGAGGGGTGGGAGAAGGGATGGCGAGGGAGTGTGGGGTAGGCGGAGGGATTGATTGATTGATTGACTCGTTTATTAAATAATCTGTACAAATTTTAGGGCTGAAAAGCCCTCTCTTCCAAATTGCACAGAAAGAAAAACTTAAAGTATTTCCTCACAAGTCAGGTTTTACTACTAAACTAAAAAAAAAAGCATAATTTTACATAATAATGAAAGTGTTCTTGCCCTTAAGTGCTCTAGGTTGGGCTAGGTACATATTTTCTTAACAACATCTCAGTAATGGATTTCTTAAAATGACTAATTGACATACTTAGGTCGAAATAATTATTGTGCTCATTATAAAATTTGACTCCCTGCACCAAAAATGATCTTTCATAAAAAATAGAGTTGTACTTCGGCATTTCCAAGCATTTTCCGTGCAGTGCGTGTATTTTTATCGAGGACCATATCCCGTCGAACTAACAGCTCTGCAAGATATGGGGGCTTACTAAATTTTAGAATTTTGAAAATCATTATTGCGATTGAAAGTTGTAAACGTTCTTCGATTTTTAACCATCTAAGTTTTCTATAATATGGTGTGACACGTTCATCAAATTTCAAGTTAAAAATGAATCTCATAGCCGCATTTTGAGCTCTCTGCAAGATCGATTTTCTTTCCTTGGATATATCGCAATATGCCAACTTTGCATAGTCAAAGATAGGGAATATCAGTGACTGCACGAGTTGTACTTTTACGTTTTGGGGGAACGAATTTGCAAGATTTTTCAACTGATATAGACTACCGAAAACTTTGCTCGTCATAATAGATACCTGGTGTTCCCAGTTCATAGTATGGTCTATAAAAATCCCTAAACTTTTGACCTGTTCTTCAAATGAAACACAACGATTACCTATTTTTAAATTTTCTGTGAAGGAAAATTCTTTTAGTTGTACAGAACGCTGTCTTGAACTTAACATCATGGCGTTACACTTTTGCGGATTTACACTAAGTCCGTGTGCTTCGCACCATAATAACGTCCTATGTAAATCGATATTTATTTTTTTAATAGTTTCATTTAATTCTCCTATTGGTGACGCTGTATAAATCTGTAGATCATCGGCATAAAAATGATGTTCACAATACACTAAATTCTCTGGTAATGAACAAAGATACAATGAAAAAATTATTGAAGATAATACAGACCCTTGTGGGGTCCCTTTCATTATTCCAAGTTGTGAACTTGATCCGTCCCTAGTTTCTACTCTCTGTTTGCGACATAATAAAAACGATTTAAACCATGAAATAACCTCAGTACTAAAATTATAGTATTGCAGCATCGCTAAGAAAATATCGTGGTTTACATTATCATAAGCTCTAGACATATCAATTTGTACTAATATAGTTATCTTGCCATCATCCATATTCCTTCTGAAATCATCACAAACACTCACTAACGCTGTTTCCGCACTAAAACCCTTCCGGTAGGCAGACTGCTTTTCGTTAATTATACCTTGATTTTCAATATGCACTAAGATTAGATTTAGATTATCCTATCTGGGGGAGGGAGGGTGAGGGAAGGCGAGAGAGAGAGTGATGAAATTAATTCCAATTAGAAGAGATTGTTAGTGAGTATGAAAATACTGATAATTCTATTCTACGCTTTATGATATAAAGCTTTGCTTCCTTCGGGAATCCCTAGACGGCCCCATTTATTTATTTATTTATTTTTTTCCTCAACTTTACTATAAAGCGTAAAATTATGGGGTCCTGGATGGAGCTGTAATGCAGAACGAGTAAACCAAATATTGGAAGCGCGAAGCCCCGAGTTTCGATAGTAAATATACTATAAGTGAGGCTAAATAATTACGGTCAGTTTTCTACGTAGAAGGTATGTATGATACAGAAATAATAAACCTTTGTGTAATAATTTGCAGCGTTTTTCATATGTATATGTGTCATTCGCGACGCTAACTCACCTTAGGATTGAAATAAAAATTCCGTTCTTGTGCCGAAAAGCAAGCTACCCAAACGAAAGGATCAGTTCGTTTACCAGCACTTGTTGAGCCCATAAAATTGGTCAAATTTCAAAAAATGTGCTAAAAATAATCACTAAAAATGGCTAAAAATTGTTGCATTTATAGTTTTCAGCAGCATATTGCTCAAATAAAGTTGTTCACATTAAAATAGAATATTAAAAATGTAGGCGCAAAACTATGCTGAAAAAGTTACATAAATTTCATTAAAATTTGCTATAAAATCGATAAAAACTGCAAAAAAGCTAAACATCCAAAATTTCTTTTTGAATAATGGATTACTATTTAGAATACATTTTTTGTCATATAAATAATAGTTAAACACTTTTTTTTGCACTTAAATAGCACTACTTTCTAAACAATTTTACATAATATAGTACGATAACTTTCAAAAATTCACTCATACAATCATGCTGCGTGATGTAACTTTTGCACTTCCACGCTTTAATTTACGCGGGCTTCATTCGGGTTCGAAAAGCTTATTCAAAAGTTTGCCGAACAGAATCGAATCAGTATAGTCAGAATTGAGCCCTGTGTGATGTTCTACGTATAACTTCCGTGTTGTTTATTGAAATGAGTGTCCACAACTTCGTCGCGAGTGATTTGGTTCGTATCAGTTCAGGGCTTTCTGTCGGAACGCACAAAAAGGGGCGTGGTCTTCATTGGCGGACGAAGGAGGGAAAAACGTGGATATTTCCTGTGATGCGTGCACGTACTCAGCAGTCACGATTTGCCAGGGGCTGGCTGACTCCTCGAGCGGTCAATATCTAGCCTCCTTCGGCGGGGTCTCCACACGCGATCTTCACTTTACTCTACAGATTTACTGTGTAGCGCGGGAGCGGAGAAATGACGATCCCGCTGAATCTACCAGTTGAATCCACCGACCGGAGATGAGGAATCAGAGAAACAAATGCGCATCGTCCACGTTTACCTGATGCTCGTTTCATTTTAGCGAATTTTCATAGAAAAAAAGGAGCTAATTAGATGGCTTCAACATTTTTAAAAAGTTCTAGTCATGCAACATGATCGCATGAGCGAATTTTCGTAAATTATCGTTTTCGTATAATGTTAAATTGTTTTCAAATTAGAGCTTTTTGAGTGCAAGGAAACGGTTAACTATTAATTTTATGGCGAAAACATATTCCAAATAATAACCTGCTATTCAAAAAGAGGTTTTGGATTATTATTTTTTTGCTGTTTTTATCGATTTTTTTAAGCAAATTTAAATGCAATTTAAGTACATTTTTCAGCATAATTTTGCACATAAATTTTTTAATGCTCTATTTTATAGTTAATCAACTTTATTTGAGCAATATTCTGCTAAAAAATATTATTTAACAATTTTAACCGTTTTTTGCTATTTTTAGTGATTTTTTTTTTTTTTCCAGCACTTTTTCTGAAATGGAATGTGCTATTTTAATATATATATATATATTCATATATACGTATGGAAAAGCTGAGGACCCTCGAAATTTGAAATCGATCCTACCGTCACTAATCGAAAAACTCTACAACCATTTTTGGTGCCAGGACATCAATCTGGTTTACAGTGCCAGATTTAATATGTTCTATAGGAGGATAGCGGACTATTCAGGTAGGCAGAAGTACTTGAGACTCATTCAAAATGTCCAGATTGAGAGGGCTGACACCCTCTGCCATTTTTGTCTACGTTGTCCGATCTTAGAACCGTACTGAAGGAAATTCATTGCGAAATACATTTGTGGGCTCCCAGTGGCTGAGGATGAGGATCGTCTGGCTAATTTGCTCAATTTTGGTGATGATAGGGAGAAAATGTTAAATTTATTTCATTTTGTTACTAGTGCACTAGCACTTCGATCAATTGCGCTCACCGAATAGGTGTCTGATATGTACAGCATTAGCATTGTATAGTGTACAACAGGATAGGCTTGTTGTGGATATTGTACGAGTACCACAGATATAGCGTGGATGTTATGGATTCATAACGGATTATTATTATTTATATTAATTTCATATCGATGACCTCGCTTATTTTGCATGTACTTCATTAAACTGTAATGCCCTGTTAACTAGATTAGGAAGAAGATATTTGATTTATTTCTTAGCTATTATATATTTTTCTAATGACAATGTGTAAGTGGACCTGAACTCTTTGTAATAATTATTGATTTAATACAATAAACAACTTACTACTACTACTTACTACTACTACTACGTATGGAAAAGTGTTGATCTCTAGGATTCGTTTCAGAATGCCTCAAAACGAATTTCGAAGAAAAAAAAAAAATTTCAAAAATTTTGATTTATAATAATAATAATACATAAAATAAATAATAATAATAACCAAAATCCTTTATTAGGGCGGGGGGGGGGGGGGGGGTTAGTGGTAGCAAAGTGTGTTCTAATCTCGATAACCTCAGTTTATTATTGTGATGAACTGAAGTCATCCCAGGTCGGGGTTTCAGGTGCGGGCGCCAACGCACATCTGAGTTGCCAAAGCGGTAGTAAATTGTATTTTAAGACGCGACAAACAGCGTCGAGTTCTCCAGGTCAAGTTCATTACGGCTTGTCTGGCTTCCATCTTAGGGAGCGAAGGTTTTATATCCCCTCGTACATCGGGGGAGTCGGTGGTTTTATTTTCGATTCCAATGTCACCCAGCTGTGAGGCTTAGCGAAAACTCAACGACTCTTCACGTTTTATAACAAACCAGTGGCGTAGCTGAGTCATTCATTTCTCATGGAGGGGCAACAGTCGAGGATTTCATTTTATTTTAAATAGTTTTAGTATTAATTTTTAATGCTTGTTGCTGAGTATACGAAGACTGTTAATAAACCGTCTAACGTTCATATAAGTAGGTAGGTACTCAATGGATTTTTTTAATGATTTGAAATCACGGACCTTTTCATATGACCTATGGATTATTAAAGCATAATACTACTTAGAAAAATTTTATCCAAATAACTAATCAGAACGTGAAAAACTACGATAAAGACGAATAGGTACCAACCGATGAACTGAGGAGCACTAGGTTTATTATACTATTATTCTAGATTTACTGCATACAAATTCATATATTTATGTGGACTTGCTGTCTTCCAGGTTTATCCTCAATTGTTACTTCCGAATGAAAATAACTTTTTCTGGACAATATCACACAATTGTATTATGTAAGTAGGTACCTATCTACGCGAAATAAGTAAAATACAGGGCATGAAACCGAGATCAAGAAACATAAAAAAATGTAAACAAACTCAAACCAGCAATATGTTAAGTTAGAATAGAAATGCTGCTACACTGGATTATTTTAATCTTTTCTATTAAACTATTTCAATCACCACTGCAGGTGTTATGACTCTCCACTATTACTATATCAAAACATTCCCGTTGTTATGAGTTCCAAGTACACATTGTCTACAAATATATAGTTTTCCGTTTTTCACGAATGATAAAATCGCGTGCATTATTTTCAACTTTTGTTGAAAATGTGCATTTTCTTTTGTTGCCACACTTATACGGGATTTGTCTGACTGCGAATTCTCAATTGAATGTCGATGTAGTACACATATTTCAATAGCTGACATATTCTTAAGAGCACAGTTTATCAGGGGTCTAAAAGACGATTGGCTCCGAGAACAAATTTTACAATCAGCTAAAACTAAGTTCGATGATATTCTCACACAAGCACTTGCTCTTGAAGCTTCAAAAATAGAGAGTAGAGAATTAGCACAACGAACCGCTTCAACCCATACAAATTTCAATGCTTCTGATGTTAATAAAGTTTCAGATTCCAGACGTTCCCGTTCACGCCAGCGAAATCAAAGCCGTACATCAAGCCCATTTCCTCGAAAATCTCGTTCACGTCAAAGAAAATTAGACTTAAAGGCGTTAGGAATTGATAATCTATGTTTAAGATGTGGAAAAGACAATCACACTGCTTCAGACTGTCGAACAGACCAATCTAAATTGAAATGCGATCACTGCTCAAAACTGGGTCACATTTCACGAGTTTGTATTACCACATTGATGTCGAAAAAAAAGAAAGTTAATAATACTACCAATTCAACAAATTTTCTTCAAACATATTCAGACAATGATTCTGCTAATTATGGAATTAACAAGATCGATACAGTCAATCAATCATGCGATGTTGTAGATTTGTTTGAACTAGGACACGACTCAGACAAATACATAATTTCAGTCAATTTAAACGAGAAAACTCAACGCTTCGAAGTGGATAGCGGAGCTAAATATTCTCTAATTCCAAAAGACGAATTTGAATCCTTAAATTTGGGTATTCCATTACAGGCCTCTAAATTAGCATTTCGATCCTATTCAGGAAATATCATAAAACCCGAGGGGAAGGTTACAATAAATATTTCTTACAAAGGAAATCGGATGAAGGGAGAACTTCATGTAGTTCCAACAGGATATGACGCACTTTTGGGACGCCAATGGATCAGAGGTTTGGGAATCGAGTTGTGTAGAGCAGACGCTGATATGAACCAAACACATATCGCTCATTCAACCACTCAAAACACTCGATGAAATCTTTCAAAAATTCGCACCAATTTTCGAAGAAAAAGTAGGATGTGTACCAGGATTCAAAATTTCATTACAACTTCGAAAAGGAGCCAAACCAATATTTAATCGAGAGAGGAACTACTCGACCGGGTGAATAAAGAATTAGACGCACTTGAGGGAGATAAAATCATCACACCTGTAACATGCAGTGATTGGGGATCACCCCTGGTGGTAATCCCTAAGCCAGATGGTAGCGTTCGTCTCTGCGTCGACTACAAAATAGGAGTCAATGATAAAATAGTTAAAGCAAACCATCCAATAAGAAAGATAGAAGATGTTATTGACAGTTTACGTAATTCAGCTTTTTTCTGTAAACTTGATCTCTACAAAGCATATCTTCATCTTGTTGTCGATGAAGAAGCCAGTATGATTCAGACCATGTCAACACACCGGGGAACCTACAGAGTCAACCGCCTAAGCTTCGGAATCAAAACCGCACCTTCCGAATTCAACCGAATCCTTTCTCAAATTTTGAAAGGATTGCCAAAAACAGAAGCATATTTTGACGATATAATTTGTCACGGTACCACTAAGGAAGAATGCATGAATAACCTCCAAGCATGTCTTCATAGACTTTCAGATTTCAACCTCCACGTCAACAAACGTAAATGTTCATTTTTTCAGGAGAAGGTAGAGTATTTAGGAAGACTGATAAAGTTCAACAAGATCAGCAAAAGTCCAAAGATAATTCAAGCCGTTCAACTGATGCCACGCCCTTCAAATGTGGAAGAAGTAAAACGTTTCTTAGGACTAGTATCATATTATACCCGATTTATTCCAGATGCAGCCACTCTGACATATCCACTACGAGGACTTCTGAAGAAAGGAGTAAAATGGATGTGGTCATCAAAATGTGAAGCATCATTTCTCCGGATAAAAAGAGAGCTTTGTAGTGATAGGGTACTTGTACCATTCGATCCTGAACTACCGTTGGTTCTTACGACTGATGCAAGCCCTACTGGATTAGCTGCAATTCTCAGCCATGTAATCCAGGGATCTGAAAGACCAATAGCGTACGCATCACGATCACTATCAGAATCTGAACAACATTATAGTCAATTGGATCGAGAGGCACTTGCCATTATTTTTGGAGTTTCTCATTTCTACTATTATCTTTACGGAACTCATTTCCTACTTGTAACCGATAATGAACCAATTTCACGAATTTTCAGACACAATAACGCTTTACCTCAAATGTCATCTTCACGACTATTACGTTATGCATCATACCTGTCTGGGTTCAATTATAAACTGCAATGCAAGAAGGGAACATACAACAAAAATGTTGACTGTCTGTCAAGAGCACCAGTTCAACAAGCTCAGGTCTCATTCGATCAAATCATCAGTGAAGAAGTTAACCAGTTATGTTCTCAGGTAATATTTCAAATTTCAAGTCATGAAATAACAGCAGAAGTAATAAAGAAAGAAACAGAGAAAGATCCAGAGTTGTCAAAGATATTACAGAATCAGAATCAGAATCAGAATCAGAATCATATATTTGTCAAAACATAATTATGTAGGACAATCGTCAAAGCAAACATTGATGTACAAAGCAAAATCATCATTTATGTAGCCAATAAAAGAGGGGGAAAAACAGATTGATTAAAACAATAATAATATAATAAAACAAAAGAGTGTAGGCAGGTCAATAACCCGCCTAAAAGGCGGCTCGGCCGGGGCTTCTAAATTACAATCACACTAAAAACAATAACTCATACAACTTATATAAATCTAAAAATACAAATATTCAACAGTTAACAAGTTATCACAGTCTCATAATAAATATCTAAAAAGCTAACTCGAGTACTTTTATAAAATTCCTCGGTTGCTGACATAAAATTAACAATGGCTACATGATAAAAACTATTTGAAGGTGAATAAGTGGAGTAAAACGTCCCACTAGTCAAAAAAATAAATATAGATATTGCTTGATTTTTGTTTGCATGAAAAAAATTGCTATCTACTATTTAAAAATGGCACATTTCATCTTGAAAAAATCACTGGTGTGGTATAGTTCTTGTTTAATGAGTTCGTGTTGTATGGTGCGCTTGAAAAGTTTGAAAGAAAGCTCTTTAGTCTCGTCGTTAAGCAGATTGAACATACGGGACCCAATTTGGTAGGGGTTTGAAATCATTGAAGAATTCAGTCTAACTTGCGGGGGGCGGAGGTTTTTGCGGGATCTGGTGAAATGATTGTGATTGGCCGTGCCATTGGAAAAAACATCCAAATTCTTCTTCACAAGCAAAAAACAATTGAGCGCATAGAAAGTGTCAGAATCCCAAGTTCTTTAAAATGTCCTCGACAACTTTGATTCCATCCAAGCTTGAGGACAGTACGGATGGCTCTTTTTTGTAGTTTAAAAATGACCTCCGCATGACTGGAATTGCCCCACAACACCACACAGTAAGAAATACGGCTTGCGAAACATGCGTGATACACCATAAGCAGAACCTCAGATGACACAGAGTAAGCGAGTCGGCGAAGAAGGAAATTGCAGGATGCAAGCTTGGTAGAAAGCATGTCAATATGGCTGTGCCAGGACAATCTATTGTCCACTGAGACTCCCAACACGTTCACAGTATCATCAAGGCGACCATTTAGCTTGAATGACAATTTTTGCGTTTTAGTATTGTTTAGAATCAAAGCATTTGCAGTGCACCATTTATTTACTATAATATGTGATTGGGATACGTTGCATTCAAGGGATTCATTGTCAGGTGCAGCTGATAATACTGAAATGTCATCTGCGAAAAGGACTAAGTGACCAGAATTTAATGGTTGATATGATAGGTCATTCATGAATAATATAAATAGACAAGGACCTAAAACGGAACCCTGTTTTATCCCGCAGGGAATTGTAACCCGCTCGGAAGTCTGACCATTGAATGACACTACCTGAGACCATCCCCTGAGGTAGCTCTCAAAAAAAGCAACAGCTCCTTGACAGAAACCGTAATGGACCAACTTTTGTAAAAGGAGGTCGTGAGGAATAAGGTCGAAAGCTTTTGAGAGGTCGTATAATCTAAGTTCCACACGATTTCTCCCCTCCAGAAAATCCAGTGAATGAAACAACAGCGTCACAGGTACTCCGGCCCTTCATGAAACCAAACTGATTGGCATGAATGATATCTCTCTTCTCATTGAAAGATTGAATTCTCTTCAGGACCAGGGATTCTAAGACCTTTGCAAAAATTGGGAGTTTTGATATTGGTCGAAAGTTCTCATAAGTAGTGCAATTACCTTTCTTTGGAATAGGTGTAACTAAAGAAATCTTCCAACAATCAGGAAACCCACCAAGCGCGAAACAGAGGTTGAAGATATACGAAATGGGCTCGATGATGTGAGGGGCAACATCTCTAACCATAACGGAGCTTATTCCAAAAAAGTCGGAAGAGGGAGAAGAAGACAATGAACAGACCACGGAGTAAACCTCCTCAACAGTCACCGGCTCTAAAAAAAACTCATCGCAGAAATGCGGAGCCCTGACCATAAAGTCGCTGAATTCACCATTTGGATCCCCCAGCCTACTCAGCTGGAACACCTCCGAAAAAACATCGCTGAAGCCATGGCAGTCAAATCCATTAAGGTTAAAGGAACCCCTCGATTTGGAATTTAGCTCACTCCGCACGACATCCCATGCTGACTTAGTTTTATTTGAAGAAGTCAGTATTTTGTAATCATTAGTACTCCGTCGGGTTCTCGCAAGCATTTTGCGATATTCGATTTTGGTCAAACGAGCTAACTTGACAAAATGCTCTCTTCTAGTTGAAGATGCCAAACTTTTGAGGGAATGATACTTGTCGCGGAGATCCAGAATTTCAGAGCTAAATTTTATTCGCTTTGATGAGTCAGTCCGAGTTCGAGAAGTCACCCAGGGGCATGTCAAATCTATTGCAGACATGAAGATTCCCATGAAGGTGTCTGCAGCTGTGTTTACATCCTTGCACTTGTACACTTGGAACCAATTTGATGTTGAAAAAATATTATTAAGTGCAAGGATGTTGGCTCCCTTAGTCAATCGTCTTAGTGAATACATCACACTTTTCTCAATCCGACTCTCCATCAGATGCAACTCAATTCCCTGGTGGTCGGAGAACCCGATCGGACTGACCATTGCACGATAAAAACCCGGATCGAAGTTAGTCACCATAACATCCAAGCAGGAAGGACTACCACTTTGGCCATGGTAGGGGTAATTTCTCTCAGTGTTACATGTAAACCGAAGTTGCTTATTAAATTTAAGAATATATTTCTGTTTCTAATTTGAGAGGCATTGGAAGTATCTTCAAAATGGATGTTCAAGTCTCCCATAACCACAATCATTTTATTAAACCTTAGAACGGAAAGAAATAATTTATCCATGCAAGTAATGAACTCTTCTATGTTGGTTGATGATGGTGGCCTATAAACGCAGCAAATTATTAGGTTCATTGTTGATAAGCTGATGGCAGAAATTTCGCAAGAAGACTCCACTGACAAGTTCATGACGTCCGGAAGATCACACGATTCAATACCTTCACTAACGAAAATAGCCGATCCTCCACACCTTCTCGCTTGTCGGCAAAAATCGGATGCAAGCTGAAAACCAACTGGAGCAAATAGCTTAATTTCTTCATGATGGCAGCACCAGTGTTCGGTCAAGCCTAATATTTTTATGTCTGGACGATTGGAGATACTACAGTTAATTTCGTCAAACTTAGAACGCAGTCCCTGAACATTGGCTTGAAAAATTACGAATTCATAGGACTGCAGTTTCGTATATGAGCAATTTAGTCATGAGTTATTGCTCGATGCACCACCATCAGTCGCAGAGACTATCAGGGGTGCATTTTTAGGAATGACTGAAACAATACACTGTCGTAACAGCTTACTCACAATCCTTCTCCCTTTTGCACTATAGAACGGCTCGGTAGCCTTTGCTTGAATCATATTCCTGTCAATAAAGCATGTATCTATGAATTTAACAAAACTGAACTTGTTCGATAATAGAAGTAGAAATTTATTCAGTTTGTAAATTTCAGTGTTAACGACAGACCATTGCGGCAAAAGATAGTTGAAGGGAGCTTTTAACAGGATAAGTTTCGATCCAGTGCCGGACTGACAAAATCTCAGTAGATCATGCTTGAATTTCCTCAACTCATTGTAAGAAACATCTACAGAGCCGGACGAAAGTACTATAAATTCAGGGCGAGATGACTCCATTGGTAACGATCCAAGCAACACAGAGAGAGGAGCATCATTCATCCTCCAGGAACTCAAGGAATATTCTCGTGGGAGCCGTGAGCGAAGCTCATCCCTCAAACCATAAGAGAATGAGTCACCCAAAATCAGTACGCTGTGCTTTTCTATGTCATGACTGGACGATGAGTGTTGTAATATTCGACCCTTCGCATGGTTCGCATTAACAATTTCCTCTTGAAGAGACGGCGTGTTCTCATATGGAAAACGAGGACTAGATTTATCGTCTAGTGCATGTTTTATGTCCCTTGTAGATTGCACCAAAAATGACAAGGTGGTCTCTAATTTATCCGATCTGGAGTTCATTTCGCCACGAAGGTCACTGTTAGGGATATAGGAACTACTTGGGATATCTTTTATTTCTCTACCCTGTGAATAATATTTTTTGATGTTCAGTGAATCATGGTTAGGTAGCTCTTGAACATTTTGCTCTATAGAATTGGTGTCAAGGTACTCTGTCTGAGAGGACTTATCAACCCGAAGCGGCGGCACGAACCGATCCGGAGTAACATCAAATGGTGTCTCCTTCCCTCCACACTCGCATTTCCGCAACGAATGGGTTTGCGGAGGGTCTGATAGTACCTGCGAGACATAATCGGTCTGAACAACAGATCTGTCCCCTTCATCAAAAGATGATCGGGAAACTAACTTACTTTCAAGTACTCTGATTTTTTTCAATAATTCAATGTTCGTAGCCTTTAGTTCCGATCTCTCCTCCACCCATGTATCCTCAAACTGCAAATGGTCCCTTACTGACGAATTCAACAAATCTTTTGACGATTTGAGCGCATTTTCTAAAGAGCACATCTCCCTTTTCCTGCCGTCCAATTCATCCAAACGATCACCTATAGCATGAAACAACTTATCAATTTGGTGGGCCAAAAAAATAGGTTGAGGGTCGTTTGCCTCGAAGCCAAAACCGTATAGTGACAAAATTAAGTTGTCTCTGGTTTCGGATAATTCACTGTCAGCCACATGAATTTGTTCAATGCCAGACAGTATTTCATTTAATCGGTTTGGCTCTGGGTTCGGCATGGTGCAATCAACTTTACGAAAGTAATTCCAAACCAATAATAATCATGGGTTTGGCGAAAACAGGCGAGAGTGAGAGGAAAAAAACGGTGGAGGGCAGCGGAGGATAGGCGACGGTGTGCGGCTCGTTGACCAACCGACGGTACAAAGATAAAGGTACAGCAAAACAAAGCGCCACTTCTACACCACCTCTACACCACTCGAGAGGCGTGGCTCCATCCGACGATGAGGTGGAAATGAGGTTGGGGGGTGTAGGCGCATGCGTAAATAATCTCAAGGTCGTTGCATCGGGGTCTGAACAGCTCGTCTGATCGACTGTCTCCCTCGTTTTCAAGAAAACCCCTAGAAAATGATTTTAGTATACTGACCTCACTTTTAACCAGTAGTCGATTTGAACTAACGTAGGTTGTCGTTGAGACTTCCAGGGCGCCCTGTGCCAAGAATGGTGACGTTCCTCAACCTCCACACACACTAAATAATGAATAATTCACAGACCCGATCTGTACATCCAGCAACTGAGCCGGCGAAAAAAAGATGAGCTTAAAGCATATTCGACTGATTCGGAATTCACTTTGACTGATGGCATTCTCTTCAGGGGAGATAGATTATTTATTCCAGTAGCTGTCAGGCCAAAAATCCTAGATGAACTACATGAAACACACCTAGGTACGACCAAAATGAAACAGCTAGCCCGTCGTTACGTATACTGGCCTAAAGTAGATCGAGACATTGAAAACTTAGTGAAGGGATGTAAGAATTGTGCCCTTACTCGTTCCCTGTACATCCGTGGGATCCTCCAAAAGAGAACTGGGAAAGAGTACACATAGATTACGCCGGACCATTTCAAGGCTTCAATTTTCTTATGTGTATCGATGCTCGATCAAAATGGATCAAAGTCAAAATTCTCAGAGAGGCACCATCCAGTACAAACACCATTGTTTTGCTAGAACAAATATTCGCAGTACATGGTTTCCCACAGGTTCTAGTATCCGACAATGCTACGATTTTCCAGAGCAACGAATTCCACAAATAGTGCGAAACCAGGGGGATTTTTCAAAAATTTATTGCCCCAGGATATCCTGCAACAAATGGTCAGGCAGAACGTGCAATCCAAATTTTGAAGCATCGCCTGATGGCAGCGTCGACAGATAATATCCCGATGCCAGAAAAAGTCCAGAATATTTCATTAAAATATCGTGCAACTCCGCTTGCATGTGGACAGTCTCCAGCGGAACTATATTTACATAGAAAATTGAAAATCCGCATGAACGCAATTTTTCCATATCGACCAGAATCAACAAAATTGGAAGTTCCTCCAGGCCGTTCATTCAAAGAGGGGGAGAGAGTACAAGTTAGATTGTTCAGAAACAACAAACAAATTTGGCAATTCGGAGAAGTACAAAAGAAATTGGGACACCGACATTATTTAGTTTCTCTAGACATTTCAGGACAAACATTAAAAAGACATCTTAACCAATTACAATCCACCCTTATACCAAAACAGAAAACAGTAACACTAGGACCGACTATAGTATACGAGGTTCCAAGAGCATCATCAAACACAAGAACTCAAGATGGAACAACATCAGAAAAAATCAGTCCAGATCACCCTCAAACTTCTACACCACCAATCGAACCACGACAACAAAATAACGAAGAACAACCTAGCATCTCCGAACGAATTTCCAGTCCTCTAAATTCGACTCCACAACAACTGAGACGATCACAACGAATTGGACGCATACCTGTCAAATACAAGGACTACATTACTCACATATAGTGAACATGAAATAGTGGGGGAGACTGTTATGACTCTCCACTATTACTATATCAAAACATTCCTGCAGTAATACTTAACACTAGGAAATAATATACAAATAACGCACTACACTTTTCCAAGGTAAAAACTGAACTTTTATTGTGAATTGTTGTTTAATAACAACCGTTGTCAGGTCTCTAATAACTACTACGTCTGCTAACACTACATCTCCTTTTCTCAATAGTTTTTTTTCAATGGTCCAAATATCTTAACGGTGGTCGAGAAACCCTTCCATTTCTACTTATTTGTCTCTGGCCCTCTTCCATTCTTCCGATACGGTTGTCTCGAGCGTTTCCTCTTCCTGTCGTATTCTCCTCTGCCTGTTCCTTCGGTACCATCATCAAGTGCCAAGGATTCCTCCTTACTTCTGATCCACTTTCCAGTGCTACAAGGTACGATCGTGGGTATTCCAATTTCTGTTTAATTTTTCCTTTTTTCTTCAAATCTCTCACCCATACTTCTGCTCCTATCTCCAATTCTTCCAACTCCTTTACACCTCTTCTTTTGTCAAAGTTCCGCTTAGTCCGACCTTTTATCTTCTTATCTTCCTCTTTAAATTGTTTGATTTTCTGATCGGAGACTTTTTCAAAATTTTTGAGGGATGCTAATGTTGTTCTAAGCTTTCTTCCATACAACAATTCAGCTGGGGATAATCCCGACTCTAACGCCGTTGTTCCGTAGGACAGGAGTCCTAGATTTGGGTCTTCATTTTTGATCAGGATTCTTTTGGCGATGGCCACTGCATTCTCTGCTTCCCCATTTGACTGTGGAAAATGGGGGCTGCTCGTCACTGGTTGAAACCCATACTGTTTGGCAAATTCCACAAACTCTTCTGAGGTGAACTGGGTTCCTCCATCTGAGCGAACCTGAAGGGGTATGCCATGTCTAGCAAAGATGTTTTTCAATTTTCCGATTACTTCATTAGATGTCAACGTCCTGAGCTGAACTACTTCTAAGAATCTGGAGTAATAATCCTGAACGACAAGGTACCATTTGTCGTTGCATTTCATCAGCTCCGATTAAACACCATGCTTCATTCGGAAGAGGTGTCGGAAGTAAATTTTTTCTCCTATTTTGTCTATGTTCTATGCACACTAGGCAGTTTTCCGCTAGAGACTTTACATCTGTAGAACAACCAGGCCACCATACAGATTCGTGTGCTCGCTGCCGACACTTTACAACCCCTAAGTGCCCTTCGTGAATTTTCTGTAAAATATCTTTCCTGAAAGCTCTTGGTATGAATATTCGTCGACCCTTCACAATAAAGCCATCTTCTAACACTAGTTCATTGCGGTACTTCCAAAACACACTGCTTTTGTTCCAGCTGGCTTCCAATATTGACCTCTTCAAAACTTGACATTCCAAATCCGCTTCCTGAGCTTCTTTTATTTGTTGCAAACGCTGGTCTGAACATGGAAGAGCTTCAACAATGCTTCGGACAAAGGGTTCTTCTTCATATTCAGCATTAAACTCCACTTCTCTGATAGTGTCTTCTCTACCTTGTGGATTGCGGGATAACCAATCTGCCGTGTGGTTTTCCTCCCCAGGTAGGTAAACAATGTGGTAATCAAAAATTTGCAACCTCAAGCGAAATCTTTGTAGTCGGGCTGATAGATCTGAAATCGGTTTCAACCCCAATATTTCCACTAGAGGCTTGTGGTCAGTATACAGCTGAAATTTCCGTCCAAGATTCAAATGTGAAAACTTTTCACATGCCCACGTCAGACTCAGAGCCTCTTTCTCTATCTGGGCATAACGAGTCTCAGTTTCCGTCATACTTCTTGACGCAAAAGCAACAGGTCTCCATTCTTCATTATCCCTCTGCTCGATTACAGCCCCAAGGCCATAGGATGACGCATCAGCTGTTACCCGAGTGTCCGCTTCATTTCTGTAGGTGGCTAAGACTTTTGGACTCAGAGCAGTTGCTTTGAGTCCAAGGAGATGCAGTTGCTTTAACTCCCGTCTCCCTAATGACGGATTGCTGTTTTGCCACAGCCTCGGACTGTCGTGCTTTATTTATAGCTTTCTGAAGAGTGAATGTTTCATCCATCTGAAGACCTTCCGATAATTTTGCATTGTTCACTCCAATAACTATAAGGTCCCTTATCAGACTATCTTTTAGCTCACCAAACTCGAAACTCTCTGCTAATTTGAACAAATCGTTGATAAAACTATCAACTGGCTCACCAGCTTCTTGACCACGCTTGAGAAACTTGGCCCTTCAGTACACGATATTTTTCTTCATGGATAAATAATGATCAAAATAATCTATGACGTCTTCGTATCTGAGCGACGCTTCATCAAGAATGTTGAACTTGCGGTAAATAGTTTCGCCTTCTTGCCCCAAAGTATAACGTAGCTTACTTATCTGTTGTAGGTCAGGTTTTAAGTACAACTCTGAAGCCAATCGAAATCCTTCAAATCGTACAATCCAACGGGACCACAAAGCCGGATTTTTTAAATCAAACTTATCTGGTGGCAAAAGGCTTAAGGTTCCAGTTGAAGGGAGATACTGGGTTGTTCGATTTGGTATTCTATCAGCATCGGAACTAAAATTACCAGAGGAAGATCTAAAAGGCGGATGTTCCCTCGCCCCCTGGGCCAGTGACACCTCCCGCGACACATTTGGAGTTTGGAATCGCTCACCTTTAGGTGTAACCTTCGACTACTGCTCCAGCTCGTCCATGAAATCAAGGGCCTTCATGGCATCACTCAAAGCTTTTCTTACATTACCTCTTGTCACGAGGTCTTGAACTTGGGAGTTATCTTGGTCCACGTCTATGTCTTCCTCCACCTTCTTTACCTTCCTCGACGCTTTCTTCTTAGGCATTATTAAGAGTTCGTCAACACACCTGACACCATGCAGTAATACTTAACACTAGGAAATAATATTATACAAATAACGCACTACACTTTTCCAAGGTAAAAACTGAACTTTTATTGTGAATTGTTGTTTAATAACAACCGTTGTCAGGTCTCTAATAACTACTATGTCTGCTAACACTGCGATTCCCGTTGTTATGAGTTCCAAGTACACATTGTCTACAAATATATAGTTTTCCGTTTTTCACGAATGATAAAATCGCGTGCATTATTTTCAACAGTATAATCAAAGGCCATTTTAGCAGGCTTCTATTTATTGTATTCTTGCTTAATTTTAACTGGAATTTTATTCGTAAATTAATGGTATAATAAAGCGGAAAACTGTTCTGAAACGAACAACCAAGCTTGATCAAGTAGGCAGTGAAAAGTAGGGGAAGTTCATAGGGGAATTGGTGGATACTGAACAATGGATATTTTTCCAGGGAAAAATCGCATATGGGCTCGCCCCAGAAGGTAGTGGGGAACGACTTGATTTCAGTTTGTAGTATCCACATTTCCGTTTTTTTGACTAGGTGATTTTACTACTCTCCGTGGGGCTGTACAATATCCACGCCATTTTGCCCCAACAGAAACGAACCTAATACAAATTTCTTCATTTCTAAGAGCGTCTCAATTCGCTAGGCAACCAGAATCGTATAATAATTATACCAATTACATTCTTTAATTAAAGGTGTTAATTAGATACTGGAGTTAGAAGCGTAAAATTATTAATTTGGTTATATCCATACAACAAAATTCTGCATTCTCTATAATTTATGGAGGGGCTCTGCCCACCCTGCCCCTCCTCAAACTACGCCACTGTAACAAACTAACAATGGGAGTGCGCGGTGAGTCCGGCACCGATCTGTGACAATTTACCAATTGTCGTGATAAACATTCTTGGACTTCTATAGTATATTTCAATATTTCGATGTAATTTTGGAAATCAGGTGAAATTTCGTTGAACAAGATTTCGATCGCTGGGATAATTTTTACGCTTTTCTTTATGTCGCTCCAAAAGAAAGTTAATAAGGGGGTTTTTCAATCTAGCCTGCCGGTTGAGTAGTTTCTTATCATCACTTCCTTTAAAGATGAAAGAAATACCGCAAGGGAGAGAGAAGCATGCGGGATAGCAATGGATTAGGTATTAGTATAAGCAATGGGAGTTTATATAATATTGCTATTAACGCAAATGGAATAGAGAGGTAGACTCACCGTTCTGAAGGTTCAACAACGATTATGATTGATAAGTCGACGTTATTAGAAATTATCAGCGATTTAGGTACCCCCCCAGTGGTGCAATGGGGGCCTAAATCCTCGATAAAAACGTAGAGGAGAGTAACAGCATCCCGTCAGAGAGATACCTCTCCTACTAATAGCTCTTAATGAGCCATGTCCGGAGTAGATTGGTTTTCCAGGGATCTGGATCGCCCATCCAACGCCAAACTCAGCTTCTAGAAAACACGAGGTAAGGCGTGCGACGCCCGTTGTTCACCAGCGGGGCGATGACAGCGCTACCTCTGATGCCCTGACGGGACCTCGATGACGGTAACTCTGTTACACTCCTCCCCTTAAAGACATACTTGATTGAAGATCAAGTATGTTAACTAGGTGGAATAGTTAATAGCTGAGAACTGATGCTCATTCATTCATAAATAGCTGCATTGGCGATTGATTATGGGAAAAAAGAAATTGAAACGGGATGTGTTGTCAATGAATCTTCATAAGAAGACTTCATTAGGTGATTAACCCCCAATCAAAGATTGGAACAATCGGGACAAAACGGTGGCTCAACTATGGAAACTTATACCTTAGGAAAATAAAATAGATATAAATTAATATGCCCAATTGGGGACTTAAATTAATATGCCCAACTTAGGGGACTTAAATTGTGCTCTAACCTGGTAATTGACATAATAGCAATACTCAGGTGGCTAAAAATTGAAAATATAAATGGGGAATAAAAGAGAAATTATAAGTCAAAGACCAATGAAATTATTTATATACCAAAGGGTGATAATGGGAATTCCTTCTGGAATCCCGGGCCATGTTTCTTCTGAACATTAACGCCCCAAAAATAGTGGATTGGACTACTAGGCCTTAGCCGTGCATAATCCAAACCACGCTCTGGTACTATATCAGGGATCTAGGTACCCCACCAGAGGTGCAATGGGGGCCTAAATCCTCGATAAAAAAGTAGAGGAGAGTAACAGCATCCCGTCAGAGAGATACCACTCCTACTAATAGCATTTGATGAGCCATGTTCGTAGTAGATTGGTTTTCCAGGTATCTGGATCGCCCCAACGCCAAACTCAGCTTCTAGAAAACACGAGAAGGCAGCGACGCCCGTTGATCACCAACGGGACGACGACAGCGCTATCTCTGATGCCCTGACGAGACCTCGATGACGTTACAAAATTAACGTTTGCGCATTCGCACAGACCTAATAATCCTACGGCAATGAAATTTATAGGAACACGTATGGGAGCTTAACCGTACAATTCTTGAAAATCTCATAAAAATCATGAGATCTCATAAAATCATAAAAATCTCATAAAAAGTCTCGGAGATTTGTCTGTGTCGATCAATTTTAGTTTCGCGCATGTGCTATAGTTATTACTCCACCAATCGCGAGATAATTCAGAGAGAATGTTGTGTGCGGAAGATGTGGGGGTGATCTGTCCATTTTCCAGTTCCTGGAGGACTGCCCAGACCTTATGGACCTCCATCGGCCACCTCAGTGTGTTGACGTTGACGCAACATTGAAATTCGCCTTGGGTTAGGAGAATCTCTTTCGGTAACTTCAACATGATCAACGATCAAGATGTACCAATATTATAAATATGTACCTTCTTGTACCTAGTACCTACGTATTTACGATATTTTACACTTTTTTCCCTTGGACAATAAAGTTTTATTATTGAAAAAAAAAAAAAAAAAAAAAAAAAAAAACATTTTTGAAGATGTGGATACCTCCTAATACACGACAAAGGGCGAAGACAGCAGTTTCTGTCTGTGTCTAGATCTTCTCTGTTAAGTAGCACGATCCCTACCCACTTCATCAAAATCGATCTATCAGTGTAGGAGCATAGGAGCATGTATATGTGCCAATTAAATTGCAAATAACAATTCTTGAGGTACTCCCGTCCACCAATGCATATGCTTTACATGCTGAAATATGGGAATTTGGCGTAAGTTATAGACCTATGACGTCACTCACGCTCTAACTTTTATCAGGGATCTAGGTACCCCCCCCGAAGTGCAATGGGGGCCTAAACCCTCGATAAAAAGGTAGAGGAGGTTGACAGTATCCCGTCAGAGAGATACCTCCCCTACTAATAGCATTAATGAGCTATGTTCGGAGTAGATTGGATTTCCAGGAACCTGGAACACCCATCCAACGCCAAACTCAGCTTCTCAAAAACACGAGTTAAGGCGTGCGACGCCCGTTGTTCACCAGCGGGGCGATGACACCGCATTCTCTGAGATCCCGATGGGAACTCTATGACGGGAACACTCCCCCACTTAAAGACATACTTGATTGAAGATCAAGTATGTTAACTAGGTGGAATAGTTACTGGCTGAGATCTGATGCTCATTAATAAATAGCTGCATTGGCGATTGAGGATGGAAAAAGAGAAATTAAAACAGGATGGATTGTCAATGAATCTTCATATGAAGTATTCATTAGGTAATTAACCCCCAATCAAAGATTGGAACAATCGGGAATAAACGGTGGCTCAACTATGGAGACTTATACCTTAAGGAAAATAAAAGAGATATATGTCCAACATTGGGGACTTAAATTGGGTATTAGCCCTGGAAATTGAATAATTGGGAACAATGCCCTTGAATAATTGGGAACCAAGCCCGGTATAAAGAATAATAATAAAAATGGCAAAGGCCAGGTGTACCATAGGTATGAAATTGAAAATATAAAAACGCTGCAAATTATTTCACAAAGGTTTATTATTTTTTCAATTGAGTATGATCATAGTTTTAGTTGGATAGCGTACGTCATAAGGCCCGTCCAGACTCCTCGGCGTGTCCTATTTCGAGTTGCCACAACCTATAGCATTTACAAGTCAAATTAACCTTTTTACAAGTCAATTTAACCTTTTTACAAGTCAAATTAACCTTTTTACAAGTCAATTTAACCTTTTTACAAGTCAAATTAACCTTTTTACAAATCAAAATAACCCTTTTACAAATCAAAATAACCCTTTTACAAATCAAAATAACCCTTTTACAAATCAAAATAACCCTCCTTGAGCAATGCGCAAAAATCGTTGAAGGGCAAAGAAAAGAAACTGAATACATTGAATACGAAAAAGTAGGTGTAATAATAAGTAATTAACAAATATCAATTTTCCAACAAAAAATATATCAAAATTTTCCATCAAAAACTAAATAAAAAAAAATATCAATTTTCCAACAAAAAAAATGTGGTAGGTAGGCAGAGGTCAATCAATATATAGAGTTCCAAAAGTAGGTTGAGCAATACAAGTCCTATATGACTGAGGATATGAAAATTACTTGAAGATCACAGTGAGAAGGAATACTGGGGTAGGTATTCATGAAGATCACACTGAGAAGGAATACTGGTGTAGAAGTTCATGAAAAAGGAATGCCAGTTAAACCCATACTCCTATTTCTTTGCCCTTCAACGATTTCAAGGAGGGTTATTTTGATTTGTAAAAGGGTTATTTTGATTTGTAAAAGGGTTATTTTGATTTGTAAAAAGGTTAAATTGACTTGTAAAAAGGTTAATTTGACTTGTAAAAAGGTTAATTTGATTTGTAAAAAGGTTAATTTGATTTGTAAAAAGGTTAATTTGACTTGTAAATAGGTTAATTTGACTTGTAAATGCTATATACTTCTATAATTATATACGCATGTTTATATTTCTCGATTTGAGCTCCTATCTATTCAAATAGTTATTGCCTTAATAATATCATTATCTAAGTACGTACGAAAAGTCGAGAGGATATGTTATTAAATATGCGTAGGAAAAGCTTTGGTATTAACACACAAATATGACCTTGAAAAAAACATATATTCATGCCTTGAAGGAACGCCGGCGCCGTACCCACCACAAGGTGCCGCGGCGCCGGCGCCTCCTCTCACTCCACCCCCCCGCTCACCACCCTCACCGCCCACCGTGACCCCCTGCCAAGCGTGCCAGGCGTGCGCGCGTAGAAAAAGCCAATTTTTTGCCCGTTTTTGGCCCATAGTATCTATGCGAGTAAAGCGATCGGGATGGTTAAACGTTAGGACCAACTAGACCCCAAATGGAGTATATGTGCGAAAGAACGGGTTTTTTAAGTCAATTCTTAGGCCTTTTATGGCCCGGACGGCGGACGGCGAACGGCGAACGGCGGACGGCGGACGGCGAACGGCGGACGGCGGACGGCGAACGGCGGACGGCGAACGGCGGACGGACATTTCAAATTTGGATTCTACGTACCTTGAAACGTAAAGTGACAAAGTTTGAGGGGGGGTTATAAAAATTTTTTCCTACACGATCACATAGGCTTATTATTGGAAATAATAAACCAAAAGGGGAATAAAAGAGAGATTATAAGTCAAAGACCAATGAAATTATTCATATACCAAAGGGTGATAATGGGAATTCCTTCTGGAACCCCGGGCCATGTTTCTTCTGAAACATTAACATCCCAAAAACAGTGGATTGGATTACTAGGCGTTAGCCGTCCATAGTCCTAACCACGCTTGCTCTACCGAGGAGAGTGTGACAGACCCAAAAAGGATCCCCTTACTAATAGCACGTAATGTACTATGTTCAGGAAGATTGCAATCCCGGAACGTAATGTACAATGTTCCGGGAGTAGATTGGATTTCCAGGAACCTGGATCACCCATCCAACGCCAAACTCAGCTTCTCAAAAACACGAGGAAGGCTTGCGAGGCCCGTTGTTCACCAACGGGGCGACGACAGCGCATTCTCTGAGATCCCGACGGGAACTCTGTCAGGTTTGACATGTGTAATGGTTACCTATTTCAACAAAATTAGTAGGATGTCATCCTGAGACTTGTACCTACCCAAATACCCTCGAGCGAAATCGGACTGAAGGTAGATCGTGAAGCTTTAGAAACCATTATAAGGTATCAGCATAATTTAAGTGAGGATGAATCCAACCACCTTTTTTGAAAATCACGAATATTACGATGTCCATTTCATGCCACCTTGAAATAGGAACAAAACAAATTGATTATAGGTTATCGTCATGGAAGGTTACATGCATATTCGGAGCTGTATTCGGCTTCCCTTCAGCTCTGAATAGGTCTTTCCTATTAAAATGTCTACCGGTAGCATTTTGCGCGAATGCGCTCCATTTCTATTCGTAGTTCCTCCCACTCGACATCATATTTAACGGGTAGAGAACAATGCATTAAAGGCCCAGAGGGAGAATTGTCCTCTTGGTTGAGTGTATATACTGGTACTCCTCAAGGGTCGATTTTATCATCAACTTTGTTTTCCTTATACATTAATTCATTGCCAAACGCTTTCACTTTCTGTCAACACATTAGCTACGCTGATGATCTACAAATGTACTTATCCTCTAGCTTAGCAGAACTCAGCCAAAATGTACCAAAACTAGGTAAATTTCGATATTGAACAACTAGTGTCATGGTGCAAAGCACATGGGATGGCGATAAACCCACTAAAAAGTAAAGCAATCATACTAGGATACAAAAAAATATTACAAAACATAAATTATAATACAGTATCTAAAATTGAAATTGAGGGGACGCCATTAGAATATGTACACGAAATCAAAAATCTGGGTATCATGATTCAGGACTCACTATCATGGGATACACAAACAGCAACAATATGTAGCAAAATGTTCGGTGGAATCTACCAGTTACGCAGAATGGCTGTGGATTTCCCACAACATGTGCGTGTGCAACTTGTTCAGTCACTGCTATTCCCCATTTTAAATTATGCCACACTGTCGTACTGTGACCTTCATGCTGATCAAGTAGCAGCAATAGAAAAATCGCAAAACGCTGCAATCAGATTTATTTTTAGAGCCCCTATCGATGCACATATTACACCATATTATATAAAATTAGGCATACTGCAATTTAGAGACAGTAAAAAACTAGCACTGGCCACAATGGTTTTCAAAATTCTCAAATTTAAAACCCCTACATATCTCTACGAAAAATTTTAAACTATGGACTCTATTAATTCGAAAAACACCCGTAATGCAAACAGAATGCTTCAGATTCCAATGCATAAAACTGCTATTTTCAATAAATCGTTTTTAGTCCAAGGTACACAAATATATAATGAAAATTTTGAATTATTTGATTTTGATAAATCGGTGAAGAGTTTCAAAGAAGAATTTAAAACAAATTTACTTAAAAAATATACATCCTAATAGAAATGAATATAATTTAAAATGTTTATCAAATGTTATAAAATAATATAGATTAATGAACAATTTAGAAAACTATACATAGAAATAAAAATAAAATTAATTTAATGAATATATACATGACAATTGAAAAGTATAATATTACGTATCTGAATATTGAAAATAATGTAAGAAACAAAATATAAACAGAATGTATTATACATTTAATCAATGAAGAAATTATGTATGTTTTTATCTTATTATTTAAGTTGTTTAGTTGAAATTACAAAGTGAAGTGAATATTGTGACTTTTTAAAAAATTAAATACTATGTAATGAAATATATATATATATATTGATTGTAGCGAGGATTTTGTAAAATATTTGTAGCCAGGGAAGGAGTAAGAGAGGGCCAAAAGGCCCTATCCTGGCCCTGGTGGTTAAATAAAATGCTTAATCAATCAATCAATCAATCGACTACGACTCGGCGTTGCAAGAACTCCCTATTATCATCGTGGGTTAACTCACAGCAAGCACGCCGGCCGCCTGATAAGAATACAAACTAACGACCTATTAGATCAAGATCACATTCTCTAGTCATAATTCGTAATATTACAACAAATAATTATTTACATAATCATCGCTGTGTTTTTCGCGATATTTGCAGCTCGATTAATATACATAACCTTTATGTCACGCAGAATACATATTGATGGGCTGACAATAGAGGGATACCCTCTCTCAGGTTTCAATTTACTCTTGAACGAAATACTGTCTTCTTGTTCAACTCAATGTTCAGTATCATAATACTGAAAGTTAAATAAAATGATTAAATGAGGTAAAATAATACTTTTGGGGATCACCCCGCGGGAAATCCTTTCTGGGAATTTCAGCTGAATGGAGGCGATGGTAGATTCAATATACTTATACTTTGCTAATAAGGGGAGAAATGGTTGTTTTGACGTTGAAATCTGAGATTGTTTTCATGGAAATTGAGGATTCTCTTGGAAAATGATCCTCAGGAGTTGGGGTTCGACGTAATTTTTCAAGCTGAATTGAATGGTGTCGCTTTTTAATTTCTCCAGCTCCGTTATAAACGAGTTTTACACTTCAACTAACAAGTTATACACTTTAACTCATATAGGTTATGCTGATGATTTGGCTTTTATCACGATAGCGGATACTTGGGAGGCGTGCGGACGTGCAAACTCTCGCAGCTCGAGAAGTTGCTATGATATCAGATTGGTTCACTGTTGATGCTTTAACTGCTATCAAGTCAAAAACGTCCTAGGGTTGAGGGACCAGTGATTGACAGGGACCCAGTGATTGTCATCTCACCAAGAAGTTTTAATACGTAATAAGGCATTTAAAAGTGTTTTACGGGCTAAAAGAACGGGCCATGTTCTTATATAGTATTTGCAAATAGAGTTAATCTTTTTGCAAATCAAATTAATCTTTTGGCAAATTTAATTAAACTTTTTACAAATAAATTTATTCTTTTTGGTTTATTATTTCCAATAATAAGCCTATGTGATCGTGTAGCAAAAAAATTTTATAACCCCCCCTCAAACTTTGTCACTTTACGTTTCAAGGTGCGTAGAATCCAGATTTGAAATGTCCGTCCGCCGTTCGCCGTCCGCCGTCTGGGCCATAAAAGGCCTAAGAATTTACTTAAAAAACCCGTTCTTTCGCACATAGACTCTAGTTTACAACCATCCCGATCGCTTTACTCGCATAGATGCTAAGGGCCAAAAACGATCGAAAAAGTGTCTTTTTCAAGGCTTTGAGTGTTAGACTTACACACGCACGCACGCCTGGCACGCTTTGGCAGGGGGTCACGGTGGGTGGTTGGCTGGAGGGACCAGGGGCGTAGCAGTGGGGTGTAGGAAAATGGATATGTATTAATTTTACGTGTTATACCCATATAATACACCGCGGCACCATGAGGTGGGTACGGCGTTCCTTCGAGGCATGAATATATATGTTTTTTTCTAGGTCATATTTGTGTGTTAATACCAATGCTTTTCCCACGCATATTTAATAACATATCCTCTCGACTTTTCGTACGTACTTAGATAATGATATTATTAAGGCAATAATTATTTGAATAGATAGGAGCTCAAATCGAGAAATGTAAACATGCGTTTATAATTATAGAAGTATAGGTTGTTGCAACTCGAAATAGGACTCGCCGAGGAGTCTGGACGGGCCTTATGACGTACGCAAGCCAACTAAAACTACGATCAAACTCTATTGAAAAAATAATAAACCTTTGTGAAAAAATTTGCAGCGTTTTTCAGATAAATTCAATCTTTTTACGAATAAAGTTAAACTTTTTGCAAATACTATAAACTGACTTAAAATGTTGTGTAATTGAAAATGTTTTGTATGGTGGTTACTTAAAATGTTGTGTTAAGGACGCAGGTATGTAGGCTTGAAAAAAAAAGAAAAAAAAGGAAAACACCCTCGAATGAATGACAAGCTTACATAATAAGGTAACTTCTTTCTAACAGAGATTTAAGGGTACCCGGAAAGTGTACTGTTTTCGGGATAGTTTGACGTTGGTTTTCCCAATCTCGAACAAAGATAATTCGACAAACTTTCCGAACACCCTTAATTCACTGTTAGAAAAAAGTTACCTTATTATGTAAGCTTGTCATTCGAGGGTTTTAAAAATTTTTTTTTTTTTTTTTCAAGTCTACATACGTCAATAACACAACATTTTGAGTAACCATACTTACATAACATTTTCCATAACACAACATTTTAAGTCAGTTTATACTATTTGCAAAAAGATTAACTTTATCGGTAAACAGATTAAATTTATCTGTAAAAAGATTGAATTTATTTGTGAAAAGTTTAATTAAATTTGCCAAAAGATTAAGTTGATTTGCAAAAAGATTAACTCTATTTGCAAATACTATATTTAAAATGGATTCTTGATGAGTTTTTTGGGAAAAAAGAAGAAAAACGCTGCAACTGATTTCACAAAGGTTTATTATTTTTTCAATTGAGTATGATCGTAGTTTTAGTTGGCTTGCGTACGTCATAAGGCCCGTCCAGACTCCTCGGCGAGTCCTATTTCGAGTTGCAACAACCTATACTTCTATAATTATAAACGCATGTTTATATTTCTCGATTTGAGCTCCTATCTATTCAAATAATTATTGCCTTAATAATATCACTATCTAAGTACGTACGAAAAGTCGAGAGGATATGTTATGAAATATGAGTAGGCAAAGCATTGGTATCAACACACAAATATGACCTAGAAAAAACGCTGCAAATTATTACACAAATGTTTATTATTTATTTATTAGACAGCCCTTCTGCGTATATCTCTGGTCCATAATTATTACACGCAGCTTATAGTATATTTAGTAACGGAACTCGGAGCTTCAGACCTCACAAATGGGGTTCAATCCATAACAGCAGCGGAACCTCACAATTTTACGCTTTTTAATGTAGTTGATAAACATAGAAATTCATTACCAAGTCATCTTTCCAACACATAAAAGTGTTACCTATACTGTATATTGATATCATTTAATTGGTCAAATTTCAAAAAATGTGCTGACAAAATCACTGAAAATGGCTAAGAATCGTTAAATTGATATTTTTTAGCATAAGATTGGTCAAATAAAGTTTATCAACTATGAAATAGAACATTCAACAATTTATGTACGAAATTATGCTAAAAATTTGAACTTCATTACATTTTGTTTTAAAAAATCTATAAAATCGCAAAAAATAGCCTAAAATCCTAAATCTCTTTTTGAATAGAAGAGTATCATTTAGAATACTTTTTTCCCCATAAAATTAATAGCTAACATTTTCTTTTCACTCATAAATCTCCAATTTCTATACAACTTGAAGTATACAAAAAAAGACACTTTTTTACCTATTTTTGGCTCATAGCACCCATGAGTGTGGAGCGATCGAGCTGGCGAGAAGTTAGGACCAACTAGACCCCAAGTGGAGTCTATGTGCGAAAAAACAGATTTTTTAAGTCAATTCTAAGGCCTTTTATGGCCCGGACGGCGGACGGACATTTCAAATTTGGATTCTACGCACCTTGAAACGTAAAGTGACAAAGTTTGAGGGGGGGTTTATAAAAATTTTTTGCTATACGATCACATAGGCTTATTATTGGAAATATTAACCAAAAACATATAGGTATTCATGCCTCGAAAAAGACACATTTTCACCTATTTATTGCTCATAGCACCCATGGGTGTGGAGCGATCGAGCTGGCGAGAAGTTAGGACCAACAAGTCCTAGTGGAGTCTATGTGCGTAAGAAAGGATTTTTTAAGTCAATTCTAATGCCTTTTATGGCCCGGACGGCGAACGGCGAACGGCGGACGGCGGACGGCGTACGGTGAACAGCGGACGGACATTGCAAATTTGGATTCTACGCACTTTGAAACGTAAAATGACAAAGTTTGAGGGGAGTTATAAAAATTTTTTGTTACGATCACATAAGCTTATTATTGAAAATAATAAACCAAAAGCCGGGTTTTCAGCGTATTCCCCAACTTTTCTTTAATAAAAACAATTCCAAACAATTTTTTTCTCACGAAACCGTTGCAAAACGGTTTAATGATAAACGAAAACAAATTGCATTTTGTAAAATCTGGACATTCTTTGCGAATTTTCGTAGATATTTTGGCCGTTTTTGAAAAATGTCTTCATTGAAATCAGTTTTGAGGCATTTTGAAACGATTTATGAGCTTCGTTCTCAGTGTGCGTTGTGCGAGTTCGGAACGGTTCTGGGCAAGCGCAGTCGAGTTTTGTCGTTCGCAGTGCCAGAACGCCCAGTTCCGGAACGCCAAGAACGCCGAGTTCGGCGTTCGCAGTGTTTTGCAAACCCAGTTCCGAACGGTTCTGACAGTCCCCGTTTTTTTTTTTTTTTTTTTTTTTTTTTTTTTTCGGAACTGTCAGAACTCGAACGCAAGGACGTAGTTAACGCATGCGCATTTCACAATTTTTCGGATCTCGTGAAGTAAACAACTCTCTTCTTCTTCATCGAAATCATACTTAATCATACTTTGGTCTCTATACGTTAGTATAAGTACCTATTCTATGATCGAAATGCCAACTAGCTCGTCAAGTTCGAAAGCGATAGTTTCAGCGATGGTGTTTGGTTCGTAAATGATGAGGACGAGATTGAAGTTATAGTTGAATCTCGTCTACATCCACGAAACTCAAATTTTGAATTTTTTCAAGTAGGTACACTCCTCAGTCATCGTGTTTTTTTTTTTTTTTTTATTGCCGTAGGGTAATAGTTAAGTACCTAATATTCACGGGCATAATAAGTAATGAGCACCAGAAGGTAACTCGAGTTGAGTGAGGTTACAAACAGCAACACAGGTTATTCCGCTTCCAAGTTCTGAAATCGTTTGCAGTACAGAACGCGGTTCCACAAGTTCCGGAACGCCCCGGGATTTCCCGTTTCAGTTCTGATGAGTTCGAGAACTGTCAAAACGCGCACTGAGAATGAAGCTCTTGAGTTTAAAGCTTATATATATATATATATATATATCTATCTATATATATAAATATATATATATATATATATATATATATATATATATCAATTGCTATGCAATTCTTAGGCCGACCCCCAATAATTTTTTTTGTAACGTCCCAATTTTTTTTGTAACGTCCGTGACGCGAAGCGCGAGTTCGGATCCCAGCCAGGCTTGAAAATTTTTTATATCCACAGTTTTTTATATCCATTTTCTTCGCATCGTGGGTTCGAATCCCAGCCAGGCTTGAACATTTTTTTATATACAAATTTTTTCAGACTAAGAATTGCATAGCAAATTATCCTCGTTTTCTACGCAGTAGAAAAGAGAGAAGATACGGCGAGGCGCGAAGATCCGGCGAGACGCGAAGCGCCGAGTATATATATATATATATATATATATATATATATATATATATATATATATATATATATATATATATATGTTATAGTACCAAAACCGCTGATCTATCTTTATTTCTGCTGATTCAGCCCACCGAGGCTATATAAGTGTTATTCCCCCACTGTTCGAGTCAGTCTCGTTGCTCCGCTCGTACGCTACGTATCTCCGTTCCGTTTTCCTTATTCAAACTTGTGTTCCGTCGGTTCCAAATAAAGAAAGTGCTTTTTAAAAACTCTTTTCTCTCGGTACCCGACGTAACTGGTGCAGTCGCTGTAGGACACACCGATTCTCGGATTTTCTCGGACTATTCGGAAATCTCTGTTTCAACAGTTAAGGTGTGTCGAAGAATCCCGCGCTCAACAGAACCGGAGTGCACACGGATACGGCAAAGACTTCTACGATCTACGGGATACGGACAACAGACTCCTGAAGAAGATGTTGAGGCTGTAAGTAACTTCAATCTACAATTTTTCATAAGTTCAGCTCACATCTCTTCAGTTAGGTTAAACATCGACTGGATACCGTTGTGTTGAGGTAAATACAAAGGAATATTGTATTTCCTCCTCCCCAGCGATCAAAGTAGATTTAAAAGACCGCACCCTGGTCTTAGGTTAAACATCGACTGGATACCGTCGTGAAGAGGTAAATACAAAGGAATATTGTATTTCCTCCTCCCCAGCGATCAACGTAGATTTAAAAGACCCCTGGTCTCTCCAATTTAAATACCAACCCCGATCATTTACAAGAATTATTCTTAAGGACCGTACCCTGGTCAATTCAATTGTTTTCTAAAAGACCGCACCCTGGTCTCATGAATTTAAAATATTCAAAGACCGTACCCTGGTCAAATATATAATTTTTAAAGACCGTACCCTGGACAAATAAATAAATTTTAAGGACCGCACCCTGGTCAAATAAATCAACTTAAAGGACCGTACCCTGGTTCCAAAAACATAATTATTATAAACCGTCAGAGTACCTACTGAATACTCGTACTCTAAGAGCTTCATTAATCAACTTTAGTCAAAATTCTTGAAAAATTCCTAAGGTCAAGGAACCAAAAAACCCCTAGCCAGCTTTTGGGATTACGCAGACTCCACAGAAGCATGGACCTAGGCGATATCCCAAAAGCTGGCATAGAAAGTATGTACTCTAATTAAGGACTCATAAGTCAGCAGATCAGTTAGATTTAGTGACAATTTTTGTAATTCGATTTCCAGAACGTGAAGAGTACTTATGATACTAGGGTGTAAAATGCCTTGTTTACAAAAGGTAATTGATGTTTCGATTTCTGACAGCAGATAGAGGATGATATTCATGGATGTTTGAAGATGATACATTATATCTTTTTGTAGATAAGTGTTTGACCATCAAATGAGTTTACGATAGTATTTATTTCCGCAAACTTATGTCTTATTTGGTCGCTATTAAATTGAATGGTTTGGAGGGTTTTGTTTTAATCGGTGATAATCTGATTAACAACGGAATACTGTTGAGAGAACTTCGTTTGAAGGTTCTTGTTGCGCTCATTGATATCGTTAATAATGTTGTCGAATTTTTCTTTATCATCATTGTCTAAATTTCCAGTGATTGCTTTAATAACAGTTCCTAAACTATTGATTAGTCTTCGTTTCTGTCTGGTTTCTCCATGAAGTCTTATGTTCGAAATTTTTCTTTCAACGAGCATTTGTACATGTTTGAAGAATGAACAATATTCGTCGAGTTTGTCATGAAGTCTGCGAGAATTTTGAATTAGTCGTAAGAGAGAAGAATAGTTGGAATTTAAATTGTCAACTTCTGTATATATTCCAGTTAGTTCGTAATAGTGTGTTATTACGTGTTCTGTCTCCTCTAATTTGGCAGGTACCAGGTCGATTGGGATTATTCCTCCATTTCTATTGAGGTTCTGGATCTCTGCACAGAGGGCTGCAGTTGTAAGAAATAACCTGTAATGACGTAACACGGGATTACTTCAAACAGTTTATTTCCTAGGACCAAAATGCTGTTTTGATTTCCAAGGTCCGTGAGGGGAGGAGTCTGGATCTGAATCTATGTCTGAGTCATCTGAGGTTTCTGGAGTTTGTTTAGTACCTAACTTCCTGGGTCGTTTGATGTTGGAAATATGAATTTTCTTTTGGGTGTTGTGATGACGAGGAACGATGTCTGCCGTTTTCTTATCTACATCCAATTTGTCCAAAGTTTCCTTACTGTATTTATTTTTTGTTTTGCTCATGAATTGTTTGTTTTTTACAAATATGGTTTCGGGAATATCTGGTATAATCTCTCTATTTTCGTTAGCTTTATTGATGGCTTTTTCTTTTGTTCGGGAACTGCGATTATGAATTTCGGAATATAACCTGGCTATTCGGTCCTTGTGTTTCGAGGTGTAATCGTTTAGCATTATTCGTTCTAAATCTGCTTCGAGGGGGCTACCGGTTCTATATGACCATAAACGACTTCAAAAGCGACGTTCCGTTTTCCTTATTCAAACTTGTGTTCCGTCGGTTCCAAATAAAGAAACTGCTTTTTAAAAACTCTTTTCTCTCGGCACCCGACGTAACTTATATACATACAATTTTAAACGTTTTTTTTTTTTTTTTTTTTTTTTTTTTTTTTTTTTTCAAGTTTGAGTTTACGTTTAAACTTTTTTTTTTTTTTTTATGCGTTAAACTCTAGGAATCGTTTCAGAATGCCTCAAAACGAAATTCAGTGGAGAAAATACATATTTTGTATACATATTTTCGCAATTGCTTCATCTATCGCAATTTCTTTTATATAGTATATACATATAGAGCCTTCACAATTTCTTCATCTTCTACGAAATTTCGCTCTAAGGACGCCCTCAAGTTTCCACAAGTCCGAAGGCGGATTTCGCGCTGTGTTTCGCGGAATTTCGCGGAATATGTTTACTGTGGAAATACAAGTACCTACCTAAAGAAGCCTTTGTTTTATGGTATTCGTAATGGTCGTTGTTTTTTGAAATATAGTTAGGTAGGTACTATTGTTTCATAAGCTTTGTTTCTTGATATACATATAGTAACATTTTCCCATCTATGAACAAATGATATTGCTGGATTAAGTCGGTAAAAAGAGCTCAAGGTTATAAGGAATTTAGGTGCCCCCCCCCCCCCCCCCCCCCAGAGGTGCAATGGGGGCCTAAATCCTCATAAAAAGGTAGAGGAGGTAAAGAGGCATCCCGTCAGAAAGATACCACCCCTACTAATGACTTTTAATGAGCCATGTTCGGGGAAGGTTGATATTCCTGTCACCAGAAAACCATCCGACGCCAAACCAGCTGTCTAGAACGATCGAGAACAGCGCGTCTTTCCCATTGATTCCTCAACGGGACGCCGACAACGCTATCTCTGGAGCTCTGACGGGAGCTTGATGGACCTCTCAGGAGGTAACTCTGTTACACTCCTCCCCTTAAAGACATACTTGATTGAAGATCAAGTATGGTAGTTGGGTGGAATAGTGAATAGCTGAGAACTAATGCTCATTCAATCATAAATAGCTGCATTGGCGTTTTGGATGGGGTAATAAAATTAAAAATTAAACTAGATTGTCAATGAAGCTTCATAAGAATTATCTTCATTGAACAATCGGGACAAAACGGATGCTCAACTATGGAGACTTATACCTTAGGAAATCAAAATATATATTAGATTAATTTGCCCAACATTGGGGACTTTTAAAATTAAATTGCCCAACTATGGGGACTTGAATGGCGCACTAACCTGGTAATTGACATAAGTATAGCAATACTCAGGTGGCGAAAAAATTGAAAGAAAATAATATAAAATGAATTTGCCCAACTTAGGGGACTTAAATTGTGCACTCAGGTGGCATAAAATTGAAGGAGAATATGGCATATAAAATATAAAAAGTCCAGTCATGCAGCATGACCCCATGAGCGAATTTTTGAAGAAATCTTCGACATTTCAGTCGCCATTGATCGTGTTGAGAAATTTTAGTTTTATGATTTTGATAGACAAACATGGAATCAAATTATTAACACATGCACAGAGTAAAACTCATCAGTTGTGATTACATTTTTTTGTTTAACAAGCACCTACTCCCTACGGTTTAAACAGTATGGTTCTAGGATTGGTTATACAGGGATAGTAGTATCGGGTTATATAGGATAGTAGTATAGGGTTATATAGGGAGTAGTTCAATCTGAATTTGGACAATGTTTCATGCAAATATTACCGATTTTTACAACTAGCGAACGGCATTATTTCAATTTTTGACTGATTTTTCAACTTTTAAAATTTTTGAAAACTTGATAATTACATATTCTTATAGGAAATTTTACGCTGATTCCGAATATACCACATGTTAGTATGCTGGAAAAATTATTACGCACAACAAATCGCAAAAAACAGGCTATTTTGAAATTTTTGACTACATTTTTGAAAATTTCAACCCGAAGATGTAATCCGATCATGCTGGCCAACGAACTTGAACTTTCGTTTTGTGTCTTTAACATTTTAAAATTTGTTTGAAGTTTCTAGCACAATTCTAAGGACAGTTACCGTCTGGAATGACACATACATACATACATACATACATACATACATACATACATACATACATATATACATATATACATACATACATAAAAAAATGCGTTAAACTTCAGAATATGATTCAGAATAGCCTGAAACGGATTTCGCATAAA